>JAFBJR010000272.1:84976-152565 GCA_016785285.1 Brachirus orientalis
GGGATAAAAGTCTAGCTCCGCCACTGTTCATTGGTCAAGAGAATGTAAGATACTGTGCCATAACCCACAGTGCTTACTAGAAGTGATGAAGTTGTGCTGACTTAATGGTATCAAAACCTGCAGGCTTTATGCACCTGTTAACAATGAACGTAGATAGCTTTTAGCTTTTGCAGGCCAGTCAACCACCTTTTCCATCTGTTTGCTTGTTCTTCCAAAACCTCCTCATCCCGCACTCGTTTCTCTTTACAAAGTTCTCCTAAAAGGAGCTTAACAAGTAGGACAAAGGGCGCCAAAAACCCCAGAGGGTCATAGGCTAAACTTACATTAGACAAGATTCCTTTTCTTATTTATGTTTTCTCATATTTTGATTTTGAGTTTAAAGGTGTCAGAATCTGTGCACCACTGGACACTTAGCTCTCGCTCCATGGCTACCTGATCATGGTCAAGATTGAGATCTTTTAACCTCAGAAGCTCTGTCTTCTTCTGGAATAGACGAGTTGCTTGTTCCGCTTAGTTAAGCGAAAACCTCCGCTAAGGCATAATATCTGTGGGTCCTCAGCAAGAGCAATGGTATGTTCATCTGATGAAGCTGAACACAAACAACTGTCTGAACAGCCTCAGTGCTACCACATGCATCTTCGGCTGTCCTCCTTAGGGCACATGAGGCGCCGCTGTGGGAGGAAGTTGCTCCGAACAGGGGTACACACAATCTGTTTGCTACAGGCTCTGACTTAAAGTTGCCATATGACCACCACAGGTATCGAAAAAGATCACACGGGTATTCTGTATTCCTGCTATCCTTCATTCCTTTTCTCTCTAGGCCCTTCCACCTGTCCCTCACTACACATTACAATATTATCAGCTAACAACATAGTCCATAGAGATTCTTGTCTGACCTCCCCTTTTCCTTTACGAATCATAGTTGTGATTTTCATGGAGAGATTTCAAATCACAATCAGGATGACAGTGACCAGGTTGGTAACACCAGAGTTGCATATACAGTATTTGCAACCACATTATTCAACTTCCACTGCAAGTTAGGTTTATTTGCAAAATGTACAAACTAGCAGCTGTTTGCAATAAACAAATCAAACAAGGCCAATTTAAATAGCTCAACGAGTAATATTACAAGTGGTTTCTCCAAAGTCAACACAAAATGCACTTTTAATGACTACTACTGTCTCATCTTGTCTTCATGACAAGCAAATCTAATACTTGGTAGATCACCCTTTGCTGTTATGACTTGCTGAAAATGGGATGCATAGCCAGGATTTCCTCATACTTGACTGAATCCATCTTTCCCTCCACACGCTGCAGGTTTCCAGAGCCAGAAGGGTGTTCTTTTCTGTGTATGCGTCATTCTTCGTCCTCCAGACGTACCACTGATCCATAGGCCCGAAAAGATCCCGTTTTGTTTCACCGCTCCACAGAACAGAATCCCAAAACCTCATTGGCTTATTTATATAATTTTGAGCAAATTGAGCCCTTGAGGCAACATGTGATTTGCAAATGTCTGCTTTTCTGAGGAATTCTGTTCAGGGGGTTGAATAATTTTGAAACTGCAGTAGTCATTGAAAGTAGGATTTAGTGTTGAATATGGCTAAAAAAAAATCTTTGTAACATTAGTTTTGTATAACTATTTAAACTGGTGTGTAATGTGTTTATTCCAAACGTGAGATTTTTCATATTTTGTCAGTAAACCTAAAATGCAATGGGGATTGAAAAACTTTGATTGTAATTGTATCTGCTTTTGGTCATATAATCAGGCTGTGAACTCTAATGCCCACTGGGCCAGTTTGTAAGTATGAAGTGGTAGGGATGTGGATAATATGAGGCCATGTTTTTTTTGTTGAAAAAACATGGGATGCTCTCTTTGTGTTGGGGGAGTTGGGGGAGTCAAGTGGAGAAGTTAAAAGCTACATCCATATTCATTTGTTTTAAATTTAAAACCTTGTTATGACAATAGTCTGAGGCCACGGTTCTCGGCTGATAAGGTGGAGTAAAGAAAGTGGAACAGTTGAAATGCCTGAATCCACCTGCAGGAAAATGACAATGATCTGAAGACTGGAAAGAGGGACTGTAACAAACAATGATATATACTTATATACTGTATATCAGTATGTCACAAACAATAATATTCTACATGTACATCTACAAGAGTTAGATGGAAAAGCAGCAGAATTCCAAATAGGAGAAACAGGATGAATATGATCTTTCTCATTCTTTTCCCAAAGTTGCCTCTCTGTGAAGTTTTGTTTCTTTGTTTCAGACTTTCATTTTAAAAATCCTTTTCTTTGCACACAGTACAAAGACTACAGAGTTCAAGAAGAATATATCAAGAATCATTTATTATCCTCTGCACGGTATGTTTTCTTTGCTTGTGGTAATTAAATAAAAATGTAAAGCGTTAAAAGAGATAACTTTTTTATAATTAATCCCTGGTCACATGCTTTTAAGAGGTTTACATGCGTCCTGTTGTTTGTAGCTATCACTTTGCACATGTTGGATGGCTTCACACACAGACCAGTGCATCACAGGCCATGGTGCTTTGTAGAGGGAGAGGCTGAGGGGAAGAATCCCTCTCAGATCAAGTAAATCAAACCTGCTGAGTCACTTTGCTGCAGTAGAGCAGTGACTACAGCCAATCAGCATCATCTGTTTGAGGTCACAACAAGACAGTGACTCATTCTGCTGCATGATGCAGCAAGGTGTTCGTTTTTTTTTTCCTCTCTGCATTTATTGTCTGTGTATGAGTTCTGTCTCCTCAGTGTTTCTGTTTGTAGCCAGTGTGAGGTTTGATTAATGCTCAGAGAAAACATGTTTTCACCTCTGTAGAAGAAAAGACCAGTGTGGAAGATATGGACAAAAAATGTGTGTGTGTGGGGGGGGGGTTTATACATGTAATTTTTTATACATGTAAAATAGAGTACTACGAAACAATGCCATGGTATTTTGCATTGAAATATTCAGGAATATAAAGAATTGCAATCCTTTTTTTAACGTTTGCATCTTTATTTCACATTTAAATACAAAAGACTTGTGTCATGTTTCATACTATTATTGTCAACATGTTTTCAGTCTCATTATCATTCTATAATCTCCTTCCATATGAAAACAATTTTTTGTACTTATTTCCAAAAAACTGATAAATAATGGGTGCATTTACACAAGCACAATGCAGCTACAGAGGGGAATTTGCTCTTACATTCCCCTGGCAGATGGTATTTATTTTAGTTTTTATTCATTCATCATCAAGTACCATAATATTGATTATGGTGATTACAATTAATGTTGATACTATTTACATTTAATTATTAAATTTATTAAATTATTAAAAAAGTAATTAAAAGAAATAAATGTGTATTAATCCAAAAACTAGAAGTAGTCCCTTACAGACGCACCCCGTCTACATTTCACAACCCCACTTTAAAAATCCTCTACTATCCCTATAACCAACTTCAATCAATAGACTGTAAGTCAAGTACAAAAGGGATTGACAAATATTTTATTTTCAGCTTCTTAAATGGGAATATACTCTGGTTTCTTTGCTCAGACAGTTAACTGAACATCTTTGGTTTGTTTGATGTCATTATTTTAAAATTTGGGAAACACAAATTGACATATATTTTACTATTAATAAATTAACATAATATTAAAAATAAAGGTTAGTTGCAATAGTAGTTTAGATGGTTAGTTGCTTAGTTAAAATAATGGTTAGTTGCAGCCCTGCCTTATCTTTAACATAATGGTTGGCTTAGGTACTAGAAATTTGAAGAGATCCATAATTGAGTGTAATGTAACAAAATACAGATGCTTTGAGCTTTTTAATCGGAAACATTACATTTGTTAACTTGGCCTCCAAATCTGAGAGAACAATTTTTTGTTATAGAGGTTTACATAACTTTGACCTTTCTTTTTTTTTTTTTTTTTACCAAGTATAGAAACTGAACAGCCCAGGTGGAAAAAACAGAACACAGAATGTTGGCTGGTTCCTGTTGTCTATCATTTATTTCAATATGAGCACACACTGCTGTGTGCCCCCACCTAACAGGTGTGTGGGTTCACAAGATTACAGAGGCTTTTCAGTAACATAAGGGCACTGCAGAGTGGACAGACAAAAAAACGAGACAGGAACAGAGAAAATTCCAATTTTAATCACTGCCACACAGATATTTTGTAAGACAAAACTAATATTTTCAGCTTCTACACAGCTTCCTCATGGCAAATATCCCTGAATCCAGGCACATGCATTAACCGCAACTGACCTTAAAAAAGTCACGACACACAAAATAACTGTTAATCCTGTAACACAAACCTTCAAAATAAACTGTTGAGGTGATGTTGCTGATTTGTTTTGTCTTAAAGAGGACATTCATTGGAAAATCAAATTTCTGATGTTTTTTGCTGTGTCCCCGTGTCCTTCCCGTATCTAAATGTCACTAAAGTGTCACAATTAACACTTCAGCCACTTCTGAGAAAGAAGGGCTTCTCTGTCGAGTCTAGTTACGCAACTAGCACATTTGACGTGCAACGGACCCTCCCCCAAGAAGAAGAAGAAGCCGAATCGCTTCTGCCATTACAACTATTGTATCTGTTGAGAGCAACATGTCTCAGAAGAAAGGTTCAGTTCATTGTTGCTCTGTTGCTGGTTGTCAAAAACAACACCAGACGCTTCATAGACAATGAGAAACAGAGCAGCATCATGGAGCGGCCAGTCAGCTTGTAGCAAGAGAGTGGGAATGTGCTTAGTATCTGGCCAATTACAAGAGACTCTGTGTTCTGGGGGGCGGGCATTAGCTCAGAAACAGAGTGCCTGTTCAGAGGCTGCAGAGAGCAACAATAAACTGGCTTAATCTGAAGAGACTATGAGGTTTTTGACCATAAATTTTATTTAATTTATCCAAGTAGACATCAGTAATCTCAATTTTTGGTTAAAAAAAAAAAAACATTCTATGTGACTGTTAAACAAATTATATAAATCTAAAAGTGGACAAAACAACCACAGCTTCATTTACATATTGTTACAATTCTCTGTGACATTTAGATGTAGTCATTTTTGAAGATTTTCTTGGTGTCTGAAGCTAGTGCTTCAGCGGGAAATGAGCAGGACCAATGCTGTTGATGAGAATTTTGCATCAGTGGAGCCATGAAATTATTCATGAAGACAGGAAATTAGCATTAATTGCTTCCATCACTCACTCACTCACTCACTCACTCACTCATTTTCTACTGCTTTATCCACTAAGGGCTGCGGGGGGCGCTGGTACCTAACTCCAGCTGACATGGGGCGAGAGGCAGGGTACACCCTGGACAGGTCGCCGGTCCATCACAGGGCCACATAGAGACAGACAACCATTCACTCTCACATTCACACCTATGGGCAATTTTGAGTGTCCTGCTTCCATCCTATGAGACAAAATATTTGAATTGAGCAAAAAAAAATCTGTAACTCAATATCAGAGAGACAGTTTTGTTCACATCCTGATATTTACTTAGGAATTGAGGACAATGAGAGAGAGTTATGAAAATATGTGTCACTTGAACGAAAAGCTTTACAATTATCATAGTAAGCATTAGCCCCCAGGTTTATGTGCACAAATAGCATGAGTTAACGCCTAACATGTGACTGCAACAGACACACTGTGGAAACTCATTGTGAAGACGAACACAGCTTAACAGAGATTCTTTCTATTTGTGCAGTACAGAATAATAGATTCAATTCATATGAAGAGATAGAAATTACTGAAAAAAATTAAATATTATTATGAATCTGACCGTTAACATTGGTAAAGAGAAATGACTGACAGCAAAAAAGGCAGGAAATCTGAAGACAGACCTGAATGTTAGCTGATTTTTCATCGACACATTATGGTAAAGTAGCTCTGCTGACAGCAAAATAAGACTCTTCAAGTGTTTTCCTAAAGTCATTGCACCTCCGAAGGATTTACAGTTTTGTGTGAGAACATAAAGACATCTGTCCTAGCACTGGTTCAACTGCACAGAACCCTGCTGCAGTTTAACCATTCACAAACAAGGGTAAGCAGGGGAGGGGCTTACAGGAGGCAGGGGACTGAGCGCAGAAGACAGCTGTCCTTACTGGACCTTGGTGACAGCCTCATGGATAGACTGAGCAACATAGTCGATGTTCTTGGTGGTCAGACCGCACATGTTGATGCGACCACTGGCCATCAGGTACACATGTTTTTCTTTGATCATGTACTCCACCTGCTTGGCTGTAGGACAAATCATAACAAAGCAACATCACACAGGTGCATGAGCAAAGATCTACTGAAAAGTTTAATATGTTTGCTGATTTATTTTGCCATTTGACAATCCTGCTGCCTCCATTAGTGAGATCAAATATTTATTTTGGGACTTTGGTGTTTGAAAACATTGTTCAGATTACCAAAGTGACAGAAACATACTTATCTCTCCAGGCTACAATCACTGATTTTCTCTATGGATTTTGGTGCAGGGAAGTGGGTGGTTAACATAGAGACACAAACCTCCCTTTCCAGCAAGATGAAATGGAGATCATGTTCTTACCTAACGTAGTCTTAAGCTGGTGTGGACTTTATTAGGCAAGTATTTTGTAGGATAACTAAAATAAGTTTGTGACATTGTCCCTGCTATCATCCATATTTCACTGAGCTCATGTTTGTCTACTCTTGACTATATCTAGAACTGGGAAATGCTGAGATCACAGTCACCCTTACTTTGCATAAGACCTGCTTAAACGCTCACTTCAAAAATCCCAAAAATATCCCAGTGAATATATACTCACGGTTAAGGCCAGTGAAGCTAAACATGCCAATCTGTTGCGTGATGTGGTCCCAGGTGCCCGGGGTACCCAGAGCCTGCAGCTTTGTCTTTAGCTGATCCCTCATCAGCAGAACACGGTCTGCCATGGTCTTTACATTCCCCTGCCTACAGAGAATGAGAGGCAGACAAAGTGACCAGAGAAACTTATGATGAACTTGAATCAGCTTATCCTCCAGAAGGTTAGTTAACCAATACTAACAAGCTCACCACTCAGCAAAGAGGTCGGGGCAGTTGAGGGTCTTGCTGACAATACGTGCACCCTGCGATGGTGGGTTGGACCAGGTCGTCCTGACTATTTTCTCCATCTGAGACAGAACGCGAGTCAGACTCTCGCTGTCCTGGGAAACCACCGTCAGGTTCCCCACTCTCTCATCTGATAACAGCGGCAGGAGAAGGACGGATTATGCATGTACACTTGAGGACAAAATTACTAGCCACCCTTGAAAGTTTCATTTTTTTTTAAAATGGTATTTCCCAGGTGCTGTTTAACAGAGCAACATACGTCGCTCCTGGTGAAGAACTTCCTCCAGAAGACCAAAGTGAACGTTATTGACTGGCCTGCACAAAGTCCTGGCTTAAATCCCATTGAACATCTATGGGGTGAACTGAAAACAAAGGTCCATGTCAGAAGGCCATCAAATCCAGAGGAGAGATTTGCCAAAGAAGAATGGGCTGGGATTCCTCACGAGACGTGTCAGAGACTTGTTGAAAACTACAACAAACCACTGCAGGCTGTTATCCAGCAAAAAGGAGACACAACTGACTGTTAGCATCAGGGTGCTAATAATTTTGACCCGGGTAGTCTTTGGTTTTTGTGGAATAATTTCATTTCTGTGTAAAATCAAATAATGGAAACATCCAAAATAAAACTAAGATGTTTGAAAAAGCTGTGTTAAAAATTCTTTGCTCTCTTTAACAGCACTTGGGGAAATACTTTTAAAATGATGTTATTTTAGGGGGGCTAATAATTTTGTCCTCAACTGTACAACACAGGTTGCTCTTGCTAGGATAGCATGTACATACAGTAAATGCACCTCTTTGTGAATTGTGTGTACTCACTGTACAGGCCAAAGTTTTTGGAGAAGGACTGGGCAACAAAGAGCTCAAAGCCCTCAGAAACAAAGAAGCGAATGGCCCAGGCATCTTTTTCTAGACTGCCAGATGCAAAGCCCTGATAGGCCGAGTCAAAGAACACAAACAGGTTCCTGCTCTGTAGAATAAAAGACACAGTAATTTAAACAAAATCCCGGACAAATATGAGGCAATGAAACACTTCCCCTATGTGGTTGAATAGTTCTTGGAAGCTTAGGGCTGTGATTTGTTTCTAAAACATTTTTTAGCTACCTTGAAAACTGCAACTCCCTTCAGTTTGGTTTACATAAGAAGTCAATCTATAAACTGCAAATGGTCCAAACTCTATGGCTTGCACCCCCCAGTCACATACTGTATCATGCTCCTTACTTTCAAGGCCATCAACAACCTTGCCCCCGGTACCTAGCCAACCTCCTCCAAATCAACACACTCATTCCTACTCTTTATTCTTCTTCCATCCAGCTCATCCTCCCGCCTGCTTGTTTTACCACCATGGGGTCAAGAGCATTCAGCCGCTAAGCTTCACTCCTCTAGAATGGTATCCCCTAAGAAATCAAAAACTCAGATTCCCTCGCCACCTTCAAATTGCAGCTTAAACCCACCTCTTCAGACAGGTATATTCTCTTCAATAGGTTTCATTTGTTCTTTGTTTACATTCCCTTGCATCCTTAGTATTTTTTGTTGTGTTCTATATTATTGTATTTTAATTTTATTTCTGTATTTTATATTAATGTTTGGTCAGTGACCTTGAGTGTCTTGGACTAAAAACACAAATAGGGGTAGAGATCACCTAATCTGAAAAAAGACAAACCTTCATGATCTCAGCAATCTTCTTCCACTCCTCTTGTGTGGGGTCCGTGCCAGTGGGGTTGTGTGCACAGGCATGGAGGACAAAGATGGAGTGTTCTGGAGCTTTCTGTGTAGAAGGGAAGAGAGGAAGCAATGAATCGCAGCAAAATATGAAGACAACATCACAAAAACAGAGATCTCGAGTATTACCGTTCCCATAAAGGCCTTTGTATCAGATGATGCCAGAATATCGAGGTATTCAAAACAGATTTAAACTCAAGGATTTCGATGACAGCGGCTTTAATATAAAATGCTCACATCTACCTTAATTAGTCCGATGAGTTGACTAGAAAACCTTACCTTACAATGCACTTTCCTTACAATATGCGTTTCATGCAGTTGTTTAAATCAGTAAAAAGTGAAATCATTAATGTGTTATTAACATAAGTCACAGGAGCCAGGGAATGCAGAAAGTGATTTTAGTCACATGTCCAGTCACACACAATGTTCATAAAATGTGTTGTAGGGTGCGGTATGGTCCATGGAGGAACAGATCTGATTAAAGGGGTGGGACACAGGTACATTTTATTTTTCTGAAGATTTTTTCTCTTTCAACCAGATTTAAAAGTCAGATTCTGTGCTTTTGGTTGAAGTTTGCTAAATTAAATCCTGCAGTTTGTTTGCTGTGCTCTTCATCTGAAACCAGACACTCTATGTTTTTAATCATACTCAGTCATATTAAAATACTACTTTACTAGCTCAATGTTGCTGTTGCCTCCACTTGTCCTGACTTAAATCTAATCACTTCCTATTAGGAATGGGCATTCCAGTTCTTTTTTAGTAAGCCGGATCATTTGGAACATTCCAGCAAAGGGGTGGAGTCTTTGTGCATTCAAAAGAGCAGAGCATTCTACACTAGCTGGCTGTGAAATATATGGAGCTTTCCTGACTATGGTCTCACTTGTTAATCTAGAAATTTGACCAGGGAGCTGGAAAAGTTCCAGAGGTTGTCCAGATATTTGCATCCTTACACACAGCCACTCTGGATGATTAGAAGGAACATGTCAGGACTTTAGTGCAGGTCTGAGAGCCACTTTAAGAACTTACAACATTGTAAGTTGTTGTTGTTGTTGTTGCTGCTCAATATCGACAGACATGGGAAAAACTTGTGGTCTTTCCTCACCTCCAGGTCGTCCAGCAGCCCAGCGAGGTCCAGGCCCCTCTTAGCAGCATCCCAGTAGTGGTATGGCCTAATGTCTTTGAAGCCAGCATCAGCAAACACACCATTGTGGTTCTCTAAGAGGAAAGAAAACACAAAGCAAATGCAAACCACCTTAAATATCTAAATTTGAAAAGAATTTAGGAGGGAAGTGTTTCAGTCTAAAGGTGTCTACGAACCCCAGGTGGGCGCTGACACATAAACTGGTGTGGCTGTGTTGTTGGTGCCGTTGTACCAACGACGCAAGTATTCTGCCCCAATCCTCAATGCGCCGGTCCCGCCCAGAGACTGGACACCACCAACCTAAGAGAAAAGAGCAGAGGGACAAATTAAAACAAAATAACAAGACTCACATTCAGTCAAGGAGACCTTTGTTTTCATCATTCCAACAAGCTCAACCCAATAAAATGCAGTGTGATCAGTCAATAATCAGATGACCCTTCACCTACACCCTCTCACCCGGTTCTCCTTGATTGCGGCGCTGTCTTCTCCCAGAGCGACCTTGGAGGCGGCAGAGCGAAACTCAGGCAGGCCGAGGATGGGCAGGTACTCATGGTTTAGGCTGGTGTCCTCCACAATCATCCGCTCCACCTTCTTCACCACTGGCAGCACCCAAGGCTGGCTTTCATCAGTACGGTAAGCTGGAGGAACACAAAGCAACAAAACAAACCATCAATAAGCAACAAGATAGTTCAATATATACCAATGTACAGTAGTTTTTATACTTTGTACAAACATACTTTGCGACATCAAACATACAATCACTTTGAATGTTTTATCTTAGATTTGTTTCTCTGTTTAACAAGTTTTTAAAAACACAATTAACTGTTTGTTCAAATTTTGCTGAGGAGCTAAATCAATATTTAATGATGAATTAATGGCCATATTACTTAATTATCCATGTTGACCCCTGTGTGAGCCCTTATCACCCATACCCAACTGCAAAATATGTTCTGTGTACAGTCAGGTCCATAGATATTGGTACATCGACACAATTCTAATCTTTTTGGCTCTAGACACCAACACAATGGATTTGAAAGAAAATGAACAAGTTGTCCTTTAATTGCAGACTTTCAGCTTTAATTTGAGGGTATTTACATCCAAATCAGGTGAACGGTGCAGGAGTTACAACAGTTTGCATATGTGCCTCCCACTTTTTAAGGGACCAAAAGTAATGGGACAAATTAACAATCATAAATCAAACTTTCACTTTCTAATACGTGGTTGCAAATCCTTTGCAGTCAATTACAGCCTGAAGTCTGAAACGCATAGACATAACCAGATGCTGGGTTTCATGTCTGGTGATGCTCTGCCAGGCCTCTACTGCAACCGTCTTCAGTTCCTGCTTGTTCTTGGGGCATTTTCCCTTCATTTTTGCCTGGAGCAAGTAAAATCCATGCTCAATCGGATTCAGGTCAGGTGATTGACTTGGCCATTGCATAACATTTCACTTCTTTGCCTTAAAAAAATGCTTTGGTTGATTTCTCAGTATGCTTCGGGTCATTGTTCATCTGCAACTGTGAAGTGCTGTCCAATGAGTTCTGAAGCATTTGGCTGAATATGAGCAGATAATATTGCCCGAAACACAAACAGAATTCATCCTGCTGCTTTTGTCAGCAGTCACATCATCAATAAATACAAGGGAACCAGTTCCATTAGCAGCCATACATGCCCACGCCATGATACTACCACCACCATGCTTCACTGATGAGGTGGTATGCTTTGGATCATGAGCAGTTCCCTTCCTTCTCCATACTCTTCTCTTCCCATCACTCTGGTACAAGTTAATCTTTGTCTCATCTGTCCATAGGATGTTGTTCCAGAATTGTGAAGGCTTTTTTAGATGTTGTGGCAAACTCTAAACTGATTAATCAGATTATTGATAAGAGATTATACTGATGAACTTTTAACCATAGCATAATAATAATGACAACAATACTACTGTTATATAAGGTGAAAATAAGGTTAATGACATAAATTTAAGTCACATTCATACCCTGAGTGTGAGAGAGTGAGTGTGAGTGCACCACAGGAAATCCCCCAGCAGTCTAGGTCTATAGCAGCATAACTAAGAGATGGTTCAGGTTTCCCTGAGCCAGCTCTAACTATAAGCTTTATCAAAAAGGAAGGTTTTAAGTTCAACCCTAAATACACAGAGAGTGTCCGCCTCCCAAACCGACATTGGCAGTTGGTTCAGGAGAGGAGCCTGGTAACTAAAGGCTCTGCCTCCCATTCTACTTTTATGGACTCTGGAACTACAAGTAAACCTGTAATTTGGATGTAAATACCCTCAAATTAAAGCTGAAAGTCTGCAGTTAAAGCACATATTTCAAATCCATTAAGGTGGTGTATAGAGCCAAAAAGATTAGAATTGTGTCGATGTCCCAATATTTATGGAACTGACTGTATGTTATTCGATGTTGTCCGATGAATTACCATTTGTATGTATGTGTCTGTTGAGTCAAAGAGAATTCAATGTTCAACAGCCAGTGAGGTCACCAGGACTTTTTTCATAATCCATTCTAATTGTTTTTCTATTGAGTGATTAGACGTGTGCCATAAAATGTCAGAAAATGTTGAAAAATATCCATTGGTGTCAAGTCAATTTATTTATTTCCATAGCCCAACATCACAAACATATTTTGCCTTGAAGGGCATTACAGAAAACCCTCACATCGAATGAGGAGAAACTCCTCAGAAAAACCCATGTACAGGAAAAAGTAATGATGTTGTCAAATGTCTTGTTTTGTCCCTAACCCTAAATTTATTGTTTTAATGATTTCTTTGTTATGTAGAGCAAATAAATCAGAAAACAAGCCAAAAAATTCATGCTTTCATCAAGCTTTTTTTATTATTAAAAATGATTCATAAATGATCAAAATAGTTCATAATTAATTTAGTAATCGATTCATAATCAAATTATTGTGGCAAATTTCAAAAATATTCTAAAGGAATTTTGGAGATATCTTGTTCAAATAATGGGATGGATGGACAGACAAATGCAAACATAAAGCCTTGTCACTGGTGCAGAGGCATTAAAGTGCCTCCATCCCTTTTCTGTCTTTAATCTTCTTTGGTGTCTGATGTCAAACTGCTCAGTGTGACAGCACCAGTTTTCAAGACCTATCTGTTTTTAAATCTTTTATATTCAAGAGCAAAAATGTAGCAATGAAAACCCTGTAGTCTGAAACAATGACACAACCACATACAATGAGTAAAGCCAGAGACAAAACAGCATTTAATCATGTGTCATGTCACACGTCTCAGAAGGTCACCTTGAATAACCACACTTAATAAAGGGAGAATATGCACTGCAGATATTTGACTCCTTAGGAATTTGTGCTGTCACTGGTGCTGTACTGAGGTCTGGAGGCTGTGTAGAGCTGCATCAATATCAAGTGTCAGGTCTTTTCCACAGCTGTAGACTGTTTCTCCGAATAAAAGGGTAGACATTTCTTTGAAAACAATCAGGCTTTGGACAAGTAAATCAACCTAAATATGTACTTGGTCAAAAATAAATACATTAAGCCAAATCCAAAAGTGTAGCAACAAACAAAAGGCAACTGGACTTAGTTGAATTTCTTGAAAATGTTTCGCTCTCTTCCAAGAGGCTTCTTCAGTTCACTTCACTTCACTTCAGAAATGAAGAAGCCTCTTGGATGAGAGGCGAAACATCTTCAAGAAATTCAACTAAGTCCAGTTGCCTTTTTTTATTGCTACACTTTTGGATACTATGACCTGGATGACTGAGAATCTTCACAGACACATTAAGCGAAAGAGACAGTGGTGTTTGTTTTGGTGTTGGACACAGATATGGAACATATACTCACTGTAGCTAAATTATACTTTTTCATTTTAGGTCCACACAGTACTAATGTTGCTTAATTAATGAGAAATAAAAATTTAATCCTGAACTGGACAAAAGTAGTCATCTGAGAACAGCTCTAGGATAGGTGGATAGGTGATTATTTCCAGTCCAAACTGGTTTGGTCCACATCAGGTGTTTTTGGCAAAAAAAAAACATAACATACAACATAATCTAAAAAGGTGCAGCTAAACCCATGTAGCTACATTGGTTAAAGAAATGACTGAATGCTCAATTATATACAACCCCAATTCCAAAAAAGTTGGGACACTGTAAAATGTAAAAAAAAAATAATAATAAATTTTAAAAAAATAGAATGCTATGATTTACACATTTCATAAACCCACATTTTTATTAATAGAATATAAACAACACATCAAATGTTGAAACTGAGACATTTCACCATTTCAAAATATTAGCTCATTTTGAATTGGATGGCAGCAACACATCTCAAAAAAGTTATAACAGAGGAAAAAAGGGCTGGAAAAGTAAAAGACACAAAACAAAAACAACTGGAGGAGAAATTGACAACTAATTAGGTTGATTGGCAACAGGTCAGTAACATCACCAAAGCTAACTAAAGCATTTCAGACTCTCAGATGTAAAGATGGGCAGAGGTTCACCAACCTGCGACAAACTGCATCTAAAAATTGTGGAACAATTTCAGAAAAATATTCCACAACATAAAATTGTGAATACTTTGAAGATCCCACCAGCTACAGTGTATAACATCATCAAAAGATTCAGAGAAACAGGAGGAATCTCTGTTTACCAGGCCACTGCATTAAAAACAGACAAGATTCTCTACTGGAAATAACTGAATGGGCTCAGGAACAATTCACGAATGCAAATTGAAGCTGTATCATGTAAAGAATAAGCCTATGTGAACATAATCCAGAAACACTACTGTCTTCCCTGGGCAAAAGCTCATTTAAAATGGTCTGAGGCAAAATGGAAAACTGTTCAGTGGTCAAATGAATCAATTCTTTTTGGAAACAATGGATGCCGTGTCCTACAGACTAAAGAGGAGAGGGACCATCCAGCTTGCTATCAGTAGGCAGTTCAAAACCTGGATCTCTGATGGTATGGGGTTACATTAGTGCCTATGGTGTGGGCAGCATAGGCACTAATGTAACCATCAACGCTGACATAGAGGTTTAAGAGCAACTCATCTAGACAGAGCTCCCATCTAGACGATGTCTATTCCATGGAGTACTCCAAGTTAACCTTAGCTGTCTAGAAATAACCACCCAAGCTGATTTAATATATATCACTACACGAATGAAGAACACATCATATCCAAAATTGCAGAGTGATGTAACAACTATAGAAGCAGCAGGACAGAAAGGACCAGGTCTTAGCAAACAACAAATGGCAAGAATCTTTCTTTTTTTTTTTTTTTAAAAAAAACAAAAAACTGTCCTGTCCAGTACCTTATGCATGCAGAGTGATGTTGAAAAAAAATTACTTTGCACAGGAAGAGTCTATAGTACTTGGCCTGTTATTTATTTATGTAAAAGTTATTGTTTTTTAATTCTTATTTACTTGTTTTTGTGAATATAGATTTATTTTCTTGACTGTGTGATGTGGGGTGATCAGACCGGACGGGGGGGGGGGGGGGGGGGGGAGTAGACAGATGAGGGGAACGGAAGACAAAGAAGTGAGCGAGTGGTGGGGCAGAGAGAGAGAGAGAGGAATAACAGTCTAAAGACAGTACAGTTCAACAACACAACACAAAGACAGTAACAACACTGACATTAATTATGAATAAGTAGATGTACATTAATGGTAAATACAGTAGTTGTGAAACAACCACATGGGGAAAAGGTAACATGAGCATGAGCATGCACATCAGTGTACATGTGCAGGGGTTGTCATTAGATGTGGTTAGGCATGTGTGGGGGACTGCATCCATGCCCGGTCATCTCCCAGTAGTAGGTCAATAAGGATCCAGATGTGCAGAGCATCCAGCAGTCAAGAAAGACCCATGGCCACCAATCCCAGTGACAGCTACATGCCCACCCTGCAGAAGGCCAGGCAGAAGGGTGTCGGCAGAGCCCCCCCACCCCCACCCAGGGTCAGCCACAAGGCAAGGGGTGGCACTGGGGGGGGGGAGTTGTGGCACGCACACCGTACAGCTGGTAGACAGCAGAGCTGTCAACATGCTCCACCTATCCCCCAGACCTTAATGTCATTCATGCAAAAAAATGAAGACCGCAGTCACCCATCAGGGGAGATGATGGAAAGAAGCTACCCTGTAGGGCCCTCAACCTCCAAACCCCCTACCAGTCTGACCACCTCTGCCCAGTGCCCTAAATGTGTGTGTATAAGGATGTGCCCAGTCTTGGAGAGTCCACACAGTGGGCAGGCAGGACTGACCACCTCATGTAGGGTGTCGGCTTTGACTGGCAGACGTCCAGAATTTTAAAGAAGGCAGCATGCAGGATGTCACCGTGGAGAGTGGTGCGTTCAATGACACGATGACAGAGCAGTTCCCAAACTCTTTTATAATATACGCTACATGAAGAGAGCTAAATCGTGAAGAAAGGCTTTTATTTATCAACGAAACTATTGACAGAGAACAGCAGACTACAGCCAGGGCTCTAGTTCCATTAAGTGTCGTTTCAATCAGTGACACAGACAGGAAGGAAAAGGATGTAGCTGTCAAACTTGAAGGGAAGCTAATTTGAGCTCCAGCTCGTTAGCGTCACAGCTAGCTTGTAGCGAAGGTCAAACCGAAGAGCTGCTATTGAGTTATTTTGTAAAAGCACCACGTACAAAACAGACGTGTGAGACTTGGCTGACGGACCGAAGCAGCGTGAAGTGGGCTGCCTTACTGAAGCAGCAGGCTAACTTAGAGATTATTATTAGCATTAATATTAGCCACCGATAGCGACTTTCTCTTACCCCCGACTCCTAGATTGACCTTCTGCGGGTGAGTGTCCTCTCTGAAGTCGGCGGTCAGTTTGAAGACAGCCACGGGAGGAGCCTGTGGGACGTCGCCGAACACGGACATCTTTCTGACGGAGTTAGAGGAGCCGGGAGCGGTGAAAAAGAAGAGGATACGGAGGGAACGGTGAGTCAAGTAACGGGCAGATGGAGAGAGGGAGACAGGGGGAGGACTTCACCTTCACACCGGTGGTTCCGGAAAAACAGGAAGTACAGGCATCAATCCGACCAATAGGACGTAGCACAGTATTTTTACACTATTTCCTGTTGGTCATTTAACATTTTGTTTTTTTGTCCTATTGGATTTGATAGAATATTTTTAAATTCCATGTGATATTTAATTAAACTTAATCTCGTGGTAAAATTGTTACAAATAAAGGTGACTGTTGTTGGAGTGCTGTATTCTTTTTACCGTTTTTTTGTCAAAGTTTGAGAGTTAGAGTCAAACTATTGTATTTGTAATATATTTCTTGGACTTAAGTTGTGTTCTTGTGCTGTTTGTTATTTGACCCTTTTCAGATGCTTCATAATTATGAGCAAACACACATATTTATTTTATAGAAGACTCATTCTTCCTCTAATTTTTATGTTACATTTACAAATCTAATTTATAATACTTTAACTGTTTAACTGTTCGTTATTTTCAATGTGTATATACATTCGTGTTTATTTTAGCATTTACACAGGACATGGCAAATATCCACAAAACACACATGTACAATAAGTACCTTCAGACAATTCAGTCTGTGTGTGCAGTTTAAATACATGATATCAGAAGAGAAGAGTGAGTCCTGTCTCTTCAGTCTGTGATTTACATAAACACTGTGCGATATCAGCAGTGAGTGTTTCAGATAAGCTAAATGTGTGTTTTATTATCAAAACTGTCCCTCAAGGTATTGATGAGTGTCAAGTCGAAGCAGCACCAGACTTCTGCCACAAGAGGTCAGTACGAGTACACAGATGCATGAGTGATGTATGCCTAATAAAGTGACCAGTGTGGTCTTCTGCAACTATAGTCCATCTGCTTCAAGATCTGGCATGTGTTGCATGTTTAGATGTGGTTTTCTTCATAACTTTGTTTTAATGGGTGGTTATTTGCCTTTTTATTATCTCAAACTAGTCCCATCACCTCTGGTATCAACAAGCTACAGTATTTTATCCTCAAAAACTGCCACTCTGCATATTTTCTTTTCCAGTCCATTTTCTATAAACACTAGAGATGATTAAAATCCCACTGGATGGGGAGTTTGTGGAATATTCAGACAAACCTGTCTGGCACCAAAAACAATGCATGTTCAAAATTGCTTACATCATTTTCCCTCCTCGTTCTGATGCTCAATTTGAACTTCAACTGGTCATAAAGCCATGTCTACAAGCCTAAATGAACTGAGTCACTGTTATGTGATTGGATAATATGATATTTGCATCAACAAGCAGTTGAACAGGTAACAAAGTGGCTGTTAGTGCTTTTCTTTCTGCTTGGCCTTGATGATTTCACAGTTAAACACTGGCTGCACTTGGTTTATACTAATATTTATATACTGTTTAGCAAGCCGTTGTTGGTTTTAATTACAATACAACAGATGAAGGCTTTCACAGTACCAGTCATGGCACCAACAAATGAAGCACCAAAATGGCTGGTGAGGAAGGTCAGCTCAGTGGTGTGCAGTGTGGAGTTGGCGAGTGACAAAGAAGAGGATGGGAGCAAAGCTGAATGCCATCATGGAGATCTTCTCTCATCTACTCTATGCTGAACTGAGGAAAACTTACACCATTATAGGCCTCAATATACAGTATTAAAGTGGGAAGCTCCTGAGTGCCTTCAGACTGAGACTCAAACCCAAATCCAAAAAGATTGTTTTGCATCACAAAAAAACAACTTTTTACACTTTTTGATATTGAAAGTTATTTTCTCTCATACATCTGTTATTTGTTTTATGTTATCACATATTTACATATTGCTGCAACCTTTTGTGCTGCTGTGTTGATTTGAATTTCCCTCTATGGAGAATCAGTAAAGGTACATACATCTCGTGAACATAAATGAAATCATGCATTAAATCACATTCTTATGGAGGACCAGTTGCCTTCATGTGTTCATAACAGAAAAGGTCCTAAAGAGGCAACTAATACATACACACAGACATACACAATTTGTGGTGGTTTACCATTCACTTCCTTCCTTCACTCTACAGAATGTCCAAAAATTGAGGTATGCCCCTCCACCCCCTTTCTCTTTTGTGTCAGATCTAAAGTGTTTGATGAATAGCCTCAGCTTCACGTCTCTATGGTCTGCACTTCCAGTCCTCCTGTATCTGGAGCAGCATGCGTTCATGTCAGGACGTGTGACACACACACACACACACCAAACCCAACCCTTGCGTGTCCTCGATCACACACACACTGCTCTCGTCTCTCTCCATCACTGCCAGCAGGGATGATGAGGCCTTCTTCTCTCTTCCACATTTGCCCTTTTTTCCCCTGTCCTTCTCCTGAAACACTCTGGTGAACCATCAACAGTGTTGAATTTCAAAGCAGCGAGGGACTAATGCTTCTGCACAGAGATGATTGAGTCAATTTGTCGACATGATGGACATTTTGAGGTCTTGGCTCCTGCCGTCCTGCTGACCGCAGGCTACATGCCTGACACTGGATTTTCAGGCTTTTTTTGTTTTTTGTTTTTTTCCTTTTACTTTTTTCCAGGAGGGGAAAAAATTGGGTGATGTTTTACCTGCCTGTGAGCAGCAGAAGGGAACAACCTGCTGGGTCAAAACCTTCATCTGACAGTATGGAATTTGAACAGGTTTGTCACATCCAAGTGAAGTATATCAACCTCTTCTAATGGTTGACTGTACTTTATATGTGTCAGCAGGTGGAATTACAAAGAATAACTGACTAATTTAAAGGGTTGGTTCACACAAGTACCAACTGTTTTTTTTAGGTGCAGTTTAGTTTTTTATTGTATATCTACCGAATGTCACCATACACAAGCCTGCCTCGCTGTGCAGCTACACAACATGACTATACAGAACATATACATCTGTAGTATCCTATGAGTTAAATATGACTGTGACTAAATGACCATTGTATTCTACACAGTTATTTTCAAGACTTATATAACATGTGAGTGTTGACAGGGACATGAATATTTGATGATTTTAGTTACATTGATTTATTTGACACACAACTGAAAAATGAAAAAAATTCTTTCTACTCTGACTACTAATTAGTGGTGCATCTATTACCAAAATACAGTGTGGGCCCTGCATTATTTTCACTCGCTCTCATATACTGGAGTTTGTAATTTTGAGTGCTTTTTCCCTGAAGACTATAGTTAAGCTGTCGAATGCACAGTCAAAACAAATTTACCAGTTTACCTCTACACAAAAACAATACATTTAGCATAAGTAATACAATTTAGTAATTCATTTTAAATTAAAGTATGGGAGACTGAGTTTAAAAACCTGTTCATACAGTTTGCATTACCAAAATGCATTCTGGCAAAACAAAACTATTCATCTCAATCAATCCAGAACTCACTCAAATCACCAAAAAAAGATTACAAATTACCAAAAATGATCGCAAAAAATTATTAGCCCAAAATGATTACATCAGTGATAAAAGTCCAAGACAAATGTCCAAAATATATTGTATCGTATTATATAACACTGAGGGCAAAACTCAGTGTTTTAGGTTGACGTAAAATACTTATAACAAGAAGCATCACAGAAAAAATGATGAACTTGGACCTTTGATGTTTTAAGCAGTTTTCAAATACATCAGTATTTAATTATAGAGTAAAATAATACCTTTTCACTGTAAGTAGAGAGGATAAATCAGAAATGCAGCAAAGGATTCACTCAAAATGTTGTTGCAGTATGTTCACAATAATGAGGCAGAAAGAGGACTCCTAACATACAGCCTCCAGACATGGTTGTCACAGGTGCAGAGGCAGTGAGAACCAAAGACCAGATCATAAAGTTACAGAAATTATTATAATGAAAGAAAAAAAAAAAAAAAACTTGGTTAAAATGTGAATGCCCAGGCCCTAATAAGTGAAAAGTGATTGGTCAGTTAATCTGAAAAATAGCTGCAGAAACTGGCTGCCTCAGTGTATGTTAGAGTGGTCAGTAAATCAATGCGCCTTCTTCCGTAGTGTCACAATAATACGTTCTTTTGTTGCTTAACAGTAACGGCAGTATAAATATAACTCATCTTAAACAGAAAAATCCGCTTTGTCTCGAAATGCGGTTGAAAATTGTTTGCCCTTCTGCTCTCTAGCCAAAACACCTCCCCCCATGCTCAGGTGATGTCTACATATAGAGTTGCCACCCCCTGACCTCATCATTACATCATCATCATCATAATCATTTCAGAAATATCACATCAACATGATCAACAGTATTTCATTATGATCAGCATAATTTGATATATAGGCATGATTATAAGTTACTAACATGAATATGATAAATATGATATAGGGAAAACACAGATCAGTGTAATGGCTTCAACAGTCTACACCTGTTATCCTGCACCAAGGTCCTTGGAACAGCAGTGTATGTGTGTGTGTGTGTGTGTGCGTGTGCGTGTGTGTGTGTGCGTGTGTGCGAGCTCAAGTACAAAGCCACATCTCCTTTCTCAAGTTTTTCATTCTTCACCATGTTTCAGGTGTGAACCCTCTGAGAAGGGCCATAGCAACAGGGTAAGTAAAGTACAACATAGACAGAGAAAAGCTCAGAAATTATGGAATGCTACAAATAATAATGCTACTGATATATGCTAACAGCCCAAAGATAAATATGCACCATTGTGTCAAAAATATTGCAATAGATGGGACAGACAATGTTCACTCAGGTGTCATGTTCCCACTAAGGTCAATCAGAGCTAAAGCTGTTCAAAACTTGTATGCTCTGTAGAGTTATTCGACCTTGGAGTGACTATTGATTGAACACATTACACTGTAGTTAAACCTGGGAATAAATTGGGCTTTTGACCATTGTAGGAGAAAAACACCTCCCAACCAGCAAAAAGATTTAGCTGAGGTGACAGAGCTATAGTGGAAACACAGAAAGCACAGAATGAGTGCAGTTGTTTTTTCTTCTTCAGATGATAAAATCAATTATAATTAAAGAAAAGCTTTATATCTATATTTGTGACCCCTTTGTCTCTTAAATACATTCTGATGTGAGCACAAATAAGAGTATGTGTGTGTATAATGGGAGGTTGGGATCCACTGTGTGCTTTCATGTGCGTCAGCCACCGTACGTCTGTATTAAGATGTGAGCCTGTTCTCTACAGAGGCTGCTCAGAAACTGTAGGGGAGGTCTGGATGCTGGGGTTTTGTAGGAGGTGGGGTGTTTGCAGGTGGGGTCAGGGGGATTCATTGTCAGGTCAGCAATTATCAGATTTGCCAGAGCCCCAGCTAGAGCAGGACACACACACGCTGACACACATCTTAAGCAGCCCGGGGCGAACCAATGCGAGGCTGAGAGAAGAGAGCTGTCAGTGGGACGAGTTGTCAGGCCGACCCCCCCCCAGGGAAGACAATAACCAGTGCTGCTCTGACAGCTGCTTAGTGGGAGATTCTGCCTGCTCACGCTCAGAAACAACAAGCTCTGACACACGAAGAAACCCTTTAAGAATGCAGTCACACACTAACGTCTGAACTACTGTATACCTAATGCACACAAGAAAACTTTAATACATCACACAGAACCAGCCTGAAACACAGATGAAAACCATAACGAAAACCATAACAAAAGACTGACTCTAATAAAATCTCCCCACCGTACAAATTATCAAGGTGGTTTAATTTATACAATTTATCCCAGTTACAGCTTTAAGAACAAGACTGAAGTTAACTCAAATTCCGACTCTTTGTTTCAACTAAGTAAAACTAAGTACATTTCTTGTTCAACTGAAATAATGACAACTTGTCACTTTTAGTTGAAATTCATTTTTTGAGAAAAAGCAACAAATATTCTTCAGGTATATCTTAGACTTAGACTGAAATAGAAGCCATTTATTATATAGCTACAGTAAATAAGTTGTGTTCCTGTTGACATCCACTTTGGTTAGACAATCCAAAAAATTCTATCCTATAAGAAAAATAGCAGTGTGTGTGTGTGTGTGTGCGTGTGTTCTTGTACTTGTTGCCGAGTGAGGACCAAAATTGTATAAACCCTACAGAGTGAGGACATTTTGGCTGGTCTTCACGTTCTCTCACCCCTTAAAAGGGCTTTTTCAGGCTTAAGACCTGGTTTAAGGGTTAGGTTTAGAATTGGGTTTGGGTTTGGGTTAGGCATCTGGTTGTGATGGTTAAGGTTAGAGTGAGGGGTAGACAATGTATTATGTCTATGAGGGTCCTCACTTTGATAGAAGCACAAACCTATTCGACCGTATTCCTCATGTTGCTAATGAATGACCAACAGTGTTAATTATAGTGTGTGTATGTGTGTTTACAGTTAGGGAGAAGCAGGCAGGAAGGGACACTTTCTTGTTGACATTGTTGTTCCAGGTCACTAAGCACTGTAAAAAAAAGTAAGTAACTCTGAGGCACACATTGTGTGTTGGGATAAAACAACAGTGACAAGCACTTGCACGTTGCAAGCATGATGGACCTCCTTTTCATTTAACTCATCTGTCCTCGATGGACGTTACAATATCTTAGAATTACACTGGCATAGAATTTATTAGGTGAGCCTTTTACTAAATAGCTAAATGTGTCCCTGCTGACAGCCGTGCTTTCAGTCATGAAAACATCTCGTCAGTTCCTCATGGTAATGCCTCGCTACATGTGCTCATACAACTTTGCCCGTTGTTCTTTCTTTTTTCTTTTATTTTTCCTGCATGTCTTGTGTTTTCTCCTTGTTTTTTTCAGTTTCCTGGAGTCTGAGCTCTGCCAAGCAAGCTGGCCAGCCTCGGCTCCCTTAGCTTTTTGTTAGTTTTAGTCGGCTTGTTTCTCTTTCTTGTTAATAAATTGTTTTTGCTCTTTTTTACTATGCTCTGCACTTCTGCTCTTTTGGGTTCACTTACATAATGTTACTAAAGCATCACATTTTAGGTCTCTATGTAGTGTAAGCATTTGTTACAAATTGCTGGAAAGGTGACAATTCCACTGAAGTGACATGAATGTGCCTCTGCTTAGTAAAACAGCCAATTGGAGGTGTCCCCTCTCTCTCAACTTTCCTGTGATTGGTCAAAGTCTCCAGACCTGGGCCAGACTTCCACAAGGATGGAAACAAACTCCTCTGGCTAGAAGAGGTGCAGACGTCTAGTTCTCTCAGATCACTTGATTTACACTAAGCTGAAAGGTTACCATGGAATTTTATTGATCAACAACTACAAACATATGTTACCTAACCCAGCTTTAAAATCCAACATTTCCACCTCCACCCACCCAGCATCCCATCTCTGAGCTATACTCATGCACTCTCCTCTCCCCTTCACTTCTGAGAGGAAGTCTGATGGCAGTGCAGGAATCTGGTTAAACAAACAGCAGACACACAGTCAGTCAGCGGTCTCCTCCCACTTTGACCCCCTGAACCACATACACACACAACCAGCCACCCCTACCGCCACAATCAACCTTCTCCTCACAGACTCTGGCTCTGTTTGTTGATGTGTACGCAGTAACACGGATCATTTCCTGTCAGGGATCACCCAGACTCTACACATTCAGACAAGACAGAGAGGGAGAATGAGACCTGCACTGCACACACTAATGACAACTTCACAAAAGCCCTTATGGGGACCAGACAAAATGTCCCCACAAGGTCAAATGCCCCCGTGAAGATAGGTTTGTACATTTTTTGGTCCTACACACACACACACACACACAGAGGAGGTGATGATCAGAGAGGGTAAGACTAAGGGAAATTTAGATTATTATTGTTTCAATAGGGAGGACCCTATTGAAACTAAAGGAGTTCTTCTTCTTTTTCCTCCAAATGAATCACATTATTGGTGGCCTAAACATGCTCAAAAACTCATGAAATTTTGCAAAGGCGTTAGACCTGGTGAAAATTTACATCTGAAAGTGGTTTGGTGAATGGGCGTGAAAAAATGGAAGTGGGAGGGGATAAAAACGAACGCAAAAAACTTTCATCAGGTCAAGTGTTTCCAGATTTAATGTACATGAATGAAAGTTGGTACACACGTTTATTGGGTAGGGATTGTCAAAAAGGTCAATGGTGGCCCATGGACAAAACCCAACGGGAAAGCCGCCATTTTAGTTTGAACTCTGACTTTTGCACCTATGGTATTTGAACGAACTTGTCCTAGAGCTTTTGTGCGATCATCTTCAAAC
Source organism: Brachirus orientalis (assembly GCA_016785285.1). Classification (NCBI taxonomy): domain Eukaryota; kingdom Metazoa; phylum Chordata; class Actinopteri; order Pleuronectiformes; family Soleidae; genus Brachirus; species Brachirus orientalis. The sequence goes on from JAFBJR010000272.1 coordinate 110,021, forward strand.
TTGGTGAGGTCACTATGGACAAGTTGAGGATCTGAAGTTGTTAAAAGTTTTCTTAATGTCGCATGGGGTAGGAGATAGGGGCGGCAAATTTCGCGAAAATTCAAATTGTTTGGCACAGACAACGAGACTTTTCTAACTTTGCAATGGCAGGTCCGATTTGAACCAAACTTGCTAGGATGGGCCAGTGCTGAAGACATCAAAGCAAAAATGGTCAACTTTTATAACAGTGCCTCCTGGTATTGACAAAAAATAAACATTTTGGTGTCTTTACATTTTGGGAATAATTTTTACATGGATTATCGTATCCAACTCAAAATCGGTGAAATCACTCAAAACATATGGCAGATTAGGCATGTTGAATATCATGAAGCATTGTAAAACGCTGTTGCCGTGGCAACAGTGCAAATATGGATTTTTGCGACAAAAAAAACAAAATGTTATAACTTCACCAAACTGGGTCCGATCTGAACCAAAACTTACTAGGATTGATTATTGTCCCGCCCTGAAGATCTGACAGTGGTTCAGTGAATGGGCGTAGAAATTTTGAAGTGAGAGGGGCTAAAAACAGATGCAAAAAACTTTAATCAGGTCAAGTGTTGCCAGGTTTAACATACATGAATGAAAGGGGGCCATTTTGAGTTCAATACTGACTCGGAGCAGATTTTGAGCTTGAACAAATCATTTTATACAGGAAATTAACTGTAACTTTGCAGTACATTGACTGATGTGAAAAAAACTTCATATGTAAGACATGGGAAGTGCCCTAAACATGTTTTACGGATATGGCCTTGACCCAACAGGAAGTCGTCCATTTTAAACAGTAAATGAACTATACCTTTGCCATACATGACCGATTGGCTTAAAACGTTTGACTGGGAACCCTCTCTGATTCAGTTGCTCATCACATTGTGGTGGCTACACGCCCCAACATGCGCAGGGACAGCAGTGAAAATAACTAGTACTGGAAGCGGGGCTGGACGGAGCCGAGCTTGGCCCGCACGCATTGTGGTGGCCACACCTTGGCGCGTGCAGGTTGAGCGAGGACCCATTCAAAACCACTTGCGGTACTAGTTTTTTTTTTTTTTTATCCAGATATAGTCTATCTGGATAGGTTGCTATGGTAACAAAGTGCACCTTCCTTTTGTGGCACAGTGGCGTCTTCTCACATTCCACACAGTTGCCCTGTAAAGTAATGGTGCGGAAAACCCTGGAAAGAGACTGGCATGTATTTTACACTTTAGTGATGTAAAGTAGGACAGAAATAGAAGTTAGCCACCAGGGGAAGCTTCTGCCGGTTGCAAGATAAATTCAGATTGAATTAGCTTCTCTGTTCTCTATTTCTTCCTCTTCAACAAAACATGATGTCTGTTTTGTAAATTATGTTCCCATTTAGAGAAAAATAGATGATATACCACAGCACATAGCGTATGGGTGGACACCAGTGTGACTGACAGCTAGTAATGACAAAAGGTGTCTTTTGGTAGAAGACAACTGTGAACTTGTGAGTTCATTTGTGAGTTCAGTTTCAGAGTCCTTGTGCAATATTCAGAACTGCAAAAAAGTAACAACTGAAAATTACAGCGCTGATGCTCATAACATCCATCTTGAGCGGTAAACCTAGAGAACAAGATGATGACTTGGAAATACAACTTCAGGGGGCACTCCAATTGAGACTGCACACAGTATGTTAAAGCTGATGTTGATCTGAAAGGATTCCGCATCATATTATGTTATGAAAAAAATCAGGATGATGATGTTATGCATGTACCGTATGTACAGTTGCAATCAAAATTATTCAACTCCCAATGCATTTTAGGTTTACTGGCAAAAATTAAAACTTGTAGGTGTTTCCACTAAACACATTACATAAGAACAGTTTAAATAGTTAAATAAAAAAAATATTACAAGCAAAGCCAATTCAAAAAAAAAAGATAATGATTATTTATTAACAAAATTACAAAAACAAGGAGTACTTAGTCAGATAAAGATTAACAAAAAGCGAGGAGACTGGCTGGCTGGCCGGAGTGGACCTGGAGGATTAGGTCAAAATAATCAAAAGAACATCACAAGCAAAGAGCTGAGCTAGTCGGTTGTACTGCAGATACTGTGAGATGCACTGACAAGTGCCACAAGAGAAGATGGCTTTTAAAGGCAGGTCTCTAATCAGGGGATGACATGCAGGTGTGCAGGGAGCAACTCCATCCAGCTGCCCGGTCAAGTCTCCTGCAACTTAAAGCAGAGGCAAGGTCTTACAGGAAATGGTAACACAAACAAAATAAAAGACAGGAGGCGTGTGGAGCCGGACCCTGACAGCATGGTGGTCAATCAGTGGTCCTCTGGAGCTGCTTCGCTTCCTCTGGAAACCTGCAACGTGGGGAAGGTAAGATGGATTTAATCAAGTATCAGGAAATACTGGGAGAAAATATCAGGCCATCTGTGAGGAAGCAGAAGCTTGGATGTCCTTGGACCTTCCAAGGGGATAATGATCCCAAGCATACTTCAAAGTCCACCAAGGTTTGGTTTCAGAAGAAGTCCTGGAAGATACTAGAGTGACCATCACAGTCACCAGACTGAAAATCTCTGGTGAATTTGAAAAAGCACACATATTATTGAACTGGAGGCCTTTGCCCATGAGGAATGGACTAAGATTTCTCAGGACCACTGCCAGAAGATGGTGTCTGGCTATGCATCATGTTTGCAGCAAGTCATTAAAATTGGCTTTTTGTGTTGAATTTGGAGAAATCACTTGTAATAATACTTGTGTTAAGCTATATAAATTGTTCTTGTTTGATTTGTTTATTGCAAACAAATCAATGAATAATTTTGTGTCATGATCGGTCTCCTGGCTTGGGGATTTTTGTCAGGTTACTTCCTGCATTTTATTGTTGTATTTCCTGTTGGTGTCATGTGATGGGTAATCTGCACAGCTGCAACTAATCTCCTCATCAGAGCCTGCCTTTAAAGACCTGGCCTTCCTGCTTCTCCTTGTCAGCGCGTCACGTTTGCAGTATTGGTAACTCTCGTCACTGAAGACTTTGCTCAAAGTTCTAGCTTCTCGTTTTTGTAGTTATATGTTCCCATTCGTTTCTAATACCTCGTTTCCTTTTTTTCCTAGACTCCCTGCCTCCTGAGCTCAGCCTACCAGCCAGCCAGCCTCAGCGTTTTGTGTTTTAGTTATTGACTGGCTTCCTTAGTTTTTTTGCGTGTGTTAATAAATACATTTTTTGCTTTATTCTCTAGTCCCTGCCTTTTTTGGGTCCTCCTTTAGTTTTTCCTTTTTTACGGTTCGCATGAATCGTGACATTTTGATTGCAACTGTATGTACTATATTTATTTTTGTATGTAATTTTATTTACATAGCCCAACATCACAAACACAATTTGCCTCAAAGGGCTATACAGTCTGTACAGAAGTGACACCCTTTATCCTTAGACCTTAAAAAATTGGGAGAAACCTCAGGAAGAGCCAAAGAGGAGGGATCCCTCTTCCAGGACAGACAGACGTGCAGTAGGTGTCACATGTACAGAGTACCTGTACAGAGTACCTGTGACAACTGCAAAGTTCAGCAGATTACAAACAAAACATCAAATATTACAGAGAGAAACGATATGAAGATAGAGACCAAGAAGATTCAAGAATCAGTAACATTAAAAACAATGTTACTGATTCTGAATGGGAATCAGTAACATTGTTTTAACTTGCGGTACTAGTTATTCATGTTTGGTGAAGATTGGTGAATTTAGAAAAACTTTCAAAAACTTGAGATCCTCAAAATCACCAAAATCAGGTGCAAAATCGGCACAGAGTCGGTGTTCAACTCAAAATGGCAGCCTTCCTGTTGGGTTTCGTCCATGGTCAACATAGACTTTTTTCGACTGTCCCTACCTAATAAACGTGTGTACCAACTTTCAATCATGTACGTTCTTCCCTCTTCCATTTTTTCATGCCCATTCACCAAACCAATTTCAGATGCAAATTTTCACCAGGTCTGATTCTTTTGCAAAATTTCCTGAGTTTTGAGCATGTTTAGGCCATCAATAATGGGATTCATTTGGAGGAAAAGAAGAAGAAGAATAACTCCTTGAGTTTCAATAGGGTCCGCCGCACCTTGTACACTCGGACCCTAATAATCATCATTCAGGGTGTGACGTGCTGTCACCATCTGGGGTTGGTTCGTGCTCCTCATGAGACCCTCAGAAGAGAACAAGTCGTTGGGGAAGGGTGGATGAGGATAATTAACCTTTGCAGTAATGAGTAGCTATATAATATATGGTAATGGTTATAGTTATAATATCTGAGCTGTGGTGTTGAAGCTCTGGAATCAGGGATATCTGTGAAATAAGAACAAAGAGAAAGAGAGAGAGAGGAAGAGCACAAACTAGGAGGAGGGAGAGAAAAATATGAGTGTTGATGAGAGGAGGGAGGAAGAAGGAGACAGAGACAGAGAGAGAGTGCTTGCTGCATAATGGCTGTTCCCTCAGCAGTCTAGTTCTATGGCAGCAATAATTAAGCAATGGTTCAGAGTTGGCTTGAACCAGCCCTAACTAGAATCTTTATTAAAGAGTTTAACTTTAAATGTAGGGACAATGTCTGCCTCCTGGACCCACAGTGGGAGCTGGTTCAACAGGAGAGGAGCTTGGTAGCTGAAAGCACCCTTCTACTCTTAGGGACTCTGGGAACCACAAGCAGGCCTCAATTTTCTCAACGGTCTATTTTGGTGGTAAGGAATAATCATGTCATTTAGATAAGACAGAGCCTGATCTCTGAGTGATTCGTATGTGAGGAGGAGGATTTTAAACTCTATTCTAGATTTAACAGGGAGCCAGTGTAAAGAGCTCAGCACTGGAGGATAGAACTGCTCTCTGTTCCTATTTCCATTAGTACCCATGCTGCTGCATTCTGAACCAACTGAAGACTCTTTAGAGACTTTTCTGAGCTTCCTGAAAATAATGAGTTACAGTAAAATAGTCCCATCCGGTAGCCATGTTTCAGTTAAGCAGAATAGATCAATATGATTATCTGCAATTAAAGACGACATTCACAGAAAAGTTTAAGTGTGTCTCTCCCGTATCTAAGCATCACTAAAGTGACACAATAGACACTTCAGCCACTTTTGAAAAAAAAGGGCTTCTCTGTTTATCTGTACTCAAGTAAGCGGTTTTGAAAAGTCGAGTTTAGTTACGTAACGAGCACATTTGACGTGTATTGAACCCTCCCCCAACAGCTACTCCCAGTCATGGGCGTGAACATTCAACCCGAAGAAGAAAAAGCTGAATCACTTCCACCATTACAACTATTGTATCTGTTGAGAACAACATGTCTCAGAAGAAAGGTTCAGTTCATTGTTGCTCTGTTGCTGGTTGTCAAAAACAACACCAGGCGCTTCATAGACTCCCTTCTAATGAGGAACAAAGAACAGAGTGGATATCTTTCATTTTTGATAGTAATATCCCTGCTAAGCTTCCTGAAATGCTGTTTGTTTGTAGCAGTCACTTTGAAGTAAATAGTTATACAAACTTTGGGCAAAATAAAGTGGGACTCATCTCAAAACTTCATCTAAAGGAGGGAGCCTTTTCAACAATCCTTAATGTGTTTCCTGAAGGCAATGTAAGTATTTCCTAATGAAGTTATAATGTCTTTGTGCACTTGACTGCTTCTTGTCTTGAATAGCAATAGCTAACAACGGCTAATTGCCTCATTTGAAAGGCAGCGTGTGTGTTTGCCTTTTCTGTTTGTCTCAGTAGCGGTAGAAAATGAGTGAGCGTTTGTCTCAGCTCCACGACACTGTTTACTAACACACCGCTGCACAACATGTTTTAAAAGCGAACCTCTGCATGAGCTGTGAGAAACCGTGTGCATTGGGAACAACCTATACTAAATGGTTTATTTTACATGTAAATTAAACCACACAGGCACTCAAACTGACACTCCTGCAGTTCAGGGGGCAAAGCACTGCGCAGTAGTTAGTCCGCTCGTAGATGGCCAATCACAAGTGAGTGGGAATGCGCTTGGTAGCTGGCCAATCGGAGACTCAGTGTTCTGCGGGGCGGGCATTAGCTCCAAAACAGAGCACCTGTTCAAATGCTGTCAGAGATGAGGAATAAACTGACTTAATCTGAAGAGACTATGAGGTTTTTAACCATAAATATTATTTAGTTTATCTAAGTAGACATCAGTAATCTCTATTTCTTTTTCTCCTTTAAAATGAAAAAACAAAAACATATCCGTCTTCATTTTGGAACTTTTATTAACAAATCCCACAGTTCAGCACAAACTTGTTACTCCTTCATTCTGCATACATTCTCTGTGTCTCTCTTTTTTCTGTAAGGGTAAGTACACCAATTTCTCTTCTTTCACAGTAAGTAAATGAAAAAGACAAGACAAGGACAATTTCAACACAATAAATGAACATGGATTCACTTATAATATATGAAAAGGACAGAAGACAGCAGCTTACATTCATGTTAGCCATGCAATGAGAACATGGCAGTTATCCACAGTCATACTGTGCAGCTGCAGACAGCAGTACTGTACCCCTGACCTGTCCAGTGGCTGCTGTCCACTTTTGCCTGACTGACTGATGGCCTCATTGTTGTCAGGTGGCAGCTGTCAAGGTTACCGTGCTGCAGGATGGTGCAGCTCCCACAAGAGTCAGCTCCTATTTTAGAGTCTTCAGGGCCACTATAGGGGAACTGACACAGCCTTGGCAGGGTCTGATGGGAACTAGTGTGTGTGTGTGTGTGTGTGTGTGTGTGTGTGTGTGTGTGTGTGTGTGTGTGTGTGCGTGCGTGTGCGTGTGTGTGTGTGTGTGTGTGTGTGAGATGCAGCAGATTCTCTCCAAGATAAAGAAATGTATTTAGTCAACACAGCAGCAAGATGATCTGTTTCAAAGATTGAAAAGCAGTTAATGAGTTAAAGGAGAAAAACGTTGGGCTGTTGTGTAAAATGTAAATAAAAATACAATGCAATGATTCGCACAACTCATAAATCGATATTTCATTCCCAATAGAATACAAACAACACATCAGATGTTGAAACTGAGACATTTTACCATTTCATGAAAAATATTAGTTCATTATGAATTTTATGGCAGAAACACATCACAAAAAAGATGTAGGAGAGGCAACAAAAGGCTGGAAAAGTAAATGGCACAAAACAAAAACAACTGGAAGAGCATTTCATAAAAAAATACGAAATTCTTTTTGGAGACAATGGACGTCTCGTCCTGTGGATTAAAGAGGACAGGGACCATCCAGCTTGTTATCAGTGGACAGTTTAAAAGCCTGCATCTCTGATTGTATGGAGTTGCATTAGTGCCAATGGTGTGGGCAGCTTACACATCTGGAAGGGCACCAATGCTGAAAAGTACATAGAGGTTTTAGAGCAACATATGCTCCATCTAGTCAACGTTTCTTTCAGGAAAGACCTTGTATATTTCAACAAGACAATGTTAAACCACATACTGCATCATCATAACAGCATGGCTTCACAGGAGAAGATGATATTATTTACTGCAGATGGTGGGATCTTCAAAGCCTTCGCAATTTTAAATTGAGGAACATTTTTCTAAAATTGTTCCACAATCTTTAGACACACCTCTGTCCAGCTTTACAGAAATGCTCCTTTTATACCCAGACATGTTACTGACCTGTTGTCAGTTAACCTAATTAGTTTCCAAATTCTTGTTGTTTTTGATTTGTGCCATTTACTTCCAGCCTTTTGTTGCTTCTCTTCCAACTTTTTGGAGATGTGTTTCTGCCATCAAATTCAAAATTAGCTAATATTTTTCATAAAATGGTAAAATACCTCCGTTTCAACATCTGATGTGTTGTTTGTGTTTTATTGGGAATAAAATGTGGGTTTATGAGATTTGCAAATTATTGCAGTCTGTTTTTATTTACATTTTACACTAGGGCCCAACTGTTTTGGAAATGGGGTTGTAACTCAGCTAATTCTTGTCACTATGTCATAAAAGTGTATTTCTCAGTTTCGACTGTCACATATGTCACTTTGGTGCTCATCAGTTCGGGAAATCCAGAAAATCTTAGATAAGCTGAAAGAATCTGAGGCACCAAAGAGTCTGATGAGCCTTTAATATTTAATGGCTACTGAATAATATCAACATAGTGTCAGTGTAGTGGTTAGCACTCTTGTGTCTCAGTCGGAACAAGGGCCTTTTGCAGATTTGGGGATTAGAGCAATTGGACAGTCTAAATGTGTAAATGTGAGAGTGAATGGTTGTCTGTCTCTATGTGTGGCCCTGCGATGAATTGGCGACCCGTCCAGGGTGCATTCTTAAAGAAGAATTTTTTGTTGCCATTTTGATCACATGACCACAAGGAATAAAACAGTACGGCCAGTTTGCAAAATGTAAAGATACAGGTGGCAGCTCAGCTTAATCTTAACGCTATGTTTACATTTACTAAATAAACCTCAGACATCCTTAGAGACAAAAGATGAAACAATCATCATCTTAATAATTGAAGAAATAGAAAATAAATAATACATGAATTAGAAATTAAATCTAGAATAACACACATCCACAACAATTTGAAGTGTACTGTATAACATTTCAGACAGTGTCTTGGCTGAAATTTTCATAAACTATCAATTAGTATGCTTGTGTAAGTTTATGGAAAACAATCACCCTTTTATATATACTTTAGACAAGGGCCTTGTTTTATGGAATATTCCATTTTGCATCACCTTGTTTCTACAACAACAGACAAACTAGAGTATGCATTTCACATTTTAAAGCAACAGCTTACTGTGCAATCACAGAAACACACTATCCTTTGAAATATATAAAGACCACTGGACGCTCTTATGAAAAGAAGTGGTAATCATAGGAGTCCTCTTTCTTTGTTGCATTCTGCAGTTTCACCATTAGATGTCACCAATCCTTACACACTAGACCTCCCTCGGACCATATCCCATCCTTTAACAGTTTCATTATAAATTGTTGGTTATTTTTCTATAATCCCACTAACAATAAAAATAAAGCAAAAATGGTTGGTCACACCTGAATAAAATTAGAACCTATAAGAAACTGACAAAAATAAACATTCCAAAAATAAATAATTCCAGCGGAATAACAATTCTTGAAAAAGAAACACATACTGTTTCTAGTTGATTAAATGGTGCAAAGATAAGAAAGTAAGACATTTTAGAGTTTAATATCTACATAGCATGGGCAAATTGAACCATGTACTAGGACCAGAACCATCATCTGGAGAGTGATGGTGTCCTGCAGGTGTCAGTTTTTACCACAGCACTTGCAGGTGAATATCATGTTCTGCCTCAGAGACCTTGAAGCCTGCTGTGGTGCAGAACGTCTGACAGAGCTGCAGCTGCACACGTGTGTGTGTGTGCGTGCCTGTGTGTTTATATGAGACACCCCCTCTAATTCCCTTCTCTCCTTTTCATGTGCAGTTTACTGTCCACAAATATTTTAGGGGAAAGAGGCATTTCTTATCCACAAACCCAGCCCTGGGAGCTTTTTATTTACAGTGTTGGCGTGTAATGGAGGAGCCACACGGTCTCTTCAATAACAGATTGTCATTTTGATGGCGATGCCACAGGGAGAGAGAGAGAGAGAGAGAGAGAGCAACAGCCTGAGTCCATCCCACTGAAACAATGTTTACTGCCTGTAAGGTCACATCAGAGTGCAGGGACACACACGTACACATTTAAACATTCAGAACTTACGTAAAACAACAATATTTTCAACAAGATTGTGCGTGTGTGTGTGGGGGGGGTTCCTCACTGAATGACACAAATTTAAAGCCACCTATAAAGAAATCATGTGTACTGGCTTGGGAAAAGAAAATCTGTAAGTGATCAATCATCATTTCTTGTCTTAGCTCATTATTCTGTGTACTTCAGCCTGAAGCAGAGGATGCGTGGGTGTTACTTCCCTGCAGTAAATTATTAATAACATGGAGTCTATAGATAGATTTGACTTTGTAAACCTACAGTCATTAGAGCATGCACACACATACATACAAACACAACAAGACAACTTCCTTTCACATGAGTTATAGTCCCTTCACAATAGTTCTGATAATAGTTTCCCATCTATGTGCTGGTTACAACGGCAACCGCTCACTGACCTTTCACTTCTGGTTTAGTGTGTGTGTTCTTGTATTTGTTGCCAAGTGAGGACCAAAAACCATATAAACCCTACAGAGTGAGGACATTTTGACAAAGTGAGGATATTTTGACAAAGTGAGGTCTTCACTTTCTGTCACCCCTTAAAAGGGCTTTTTCAGGGTTAAGACTTGGTTTTAGGGTTAGGGTAAGAATTGGGTCTAGGTTAGGGTTAGGCATCTAGTTGTGATGGTTAAGGTTAGGGTAAGGGACTAGGAAATACATTATGTCTCTGAGGGTCCTCACTCTGATAGAAGCGCAAACGTGTGTGTGTGTGTGTGTGTGTGTGTGTGTGTGTGTGTGTGTGTGTGTGTGTGTGTGTGTGTGTGTGTGTGTGTGTGTTGGTCAGGAGGCTTCTGGTTTCATTCACACCAAGGAGGTATCAAACAGCAGAAGGGACCTTATCAAATCAAACCCAAAACAAAGGAAGTCATCTTTCTGTAGTGAAACTTTTATCTACACCTTGCTAATTTGCTCTCTTGTGGCTGTTCAACTTCATGAAAAGGATTTCAGAGACAAATTACAGACAATAGCTTTAAAGTGATAGTTCAAGTTTTTTTTAAAAATGTGGTTATTTGAGGTAGTTACATGTTAGTCATGTTTCCATGAAAAGTTATAATTTGAAACTGCTGATATGCTGGAATTTCCATACACAACCATCTCTAGAATTTTCAAAGATTGATCTGGAAAAGATAAAATATCGAGTGAGCAGCAGTTTTCTAAAACAAGATGTTTTATTTTATTACACTGATAGCATAAACTGTGCCAGTGTCCAGCAGACTGATGGGGAGGCATCATCCACACTAATGTATTAATGTATTCTTTTTGAGCCCAGAACAGTGACAAAAGGAAATATAATCTCTCTGTATAAAAATCAGAGATGCAATTGTTGATGTGAAATGTTATTCTTTCATAAACACAAATTTAAATTTCAGAGTGATATTGTAGAGGAGTCCAAACTCTGGTTTAAATGGGGCCTCATTGCTTGATGCACTTTCCCCTGCTACTTCATCCAGTTTTTTCAAATCTCAATCAAATTTTCTTACAGGGATAAAAGTTCACAGTCACCACAGTTCCTGCTGCCCCATCCAAACTTCCACATCTTTCTTAGGATCCTCTCAGGTTCTTGTAAGGAATACCTACTGTAACAGAAGTGATACTCCCTCCTCTGTCCTTCCTATCTCACCCAACTGCCACATATCCATACAAGACAAAATCTGACTTTGGTCTGAGACATGACTCTTGAACACAGACAATGCCAGGACTCTCCCTGCAACTTTCACTGCAGTCATTAAGAGTAATATTCACATTCATAACTGTTGAAGAGGATTGACAGTTATGAATATCTCAATAAGACAGGAACCCACATAAATCTTATATTACAGCTCATTTTTTTTAAAGGCAACAGAAGATGTCAAGAACCAGGTCAGGATGGACCCTTGAGTTCCCATCCCTCAGCAACATCAGAGCAGCCACAGAGGCACAGCAGATTATCCAGTCAGCAAGTCTGTCCTCTTTGACCCATTGCATTGACCACAAGATCAGCAACAACACTGTGGAAAATCTGATGCATGATCTAATTTCACAAACCCTCTGTCTGGTTTGAAAATTAGCAACCTCCAATTACTGAATCCTTAGATCCATGTTTAAAATGTATATAAATCCATGTCTTAGATTTATATACAGTATTTACTTGTGAATTTGTATACTTTTTATATTTCAGCTATCTTCAAGCAGCGATAAGTCCACTTTAGGCTCAGGAAGAAAACAGAATGGGACCAGACAGAGCCACTTACACTGCTCTGCTCCAGTCCAGTGCTTTGTGTAAGGTGTCTTATATGAAGAAGGAAATGTTTGTTTTTTTAGTGTTCTAATATCCTCCAACTCTCAGCAATCTGTGTGTTTTAGACCACTCAGTCTGGTTCAGAATTTATTTCTTCTGATTTTTAGTGGGGATTCTCCCACATTAACAAGACTGGTATGTTGTCAGAAAAGCTCCACAACAGATTCTTAGGGAATTTGTCTGCACATGTGACCAAGTGCAGATGCATTTATTTGCCTCTGAAATCCAAGGGTCTAAAATGTTACTTGGTGGGTAATAAAACTGTTTTTTGGGGAGCAGTCACTAGTGTATGAATACTTTCTGTTTTTCATTATATGAATAACCTAGATCTTGACATTTGGCAAAGCCTCATCAATACCCTTAACCATAACCAGTTAATGTCCAATCCTAACTTAACCTAAATCTTAGTCCTAAACTTAACCAGTTCCCCAAAAATGCCTCATCTGACCAGGTTTTGGTCTCCAATGGTCCTGAGAAGGTCAGTGTTTATGACAGAAAATGTCCAAAAGAACAAGAACAGACACACACACACTGAAAAAAGCCAAGCCCTTGGCCTAACAGAGACAGAATAGCACCCACACACACACCACAGCAATCACTGTGTGCCTGGCATTCCTTATCTTGTAGGGACCTAAATCTGTTTACACAGTCACAGTCCTTACAGCAACAAAACTCAAGTTAAGGTGAAGAAATGTTTTAAAGTTAGGCTGAGATTAGAGTTAGGTTAAGGTTAGGGTCAGGGCACTAGTAATTATTGGTTAAGGTTAGAGTAAGTCTCCAGGAAATGAAAGGAAGGCAATGCAATGTCCTCTGAAGTCATGGAAACCAGTGTGTGTGTGCGTGGTAACAAACACCTTACCTCTCCTGATGACTTGCAGAATGATTCCACAGATACTGTACTGTACATATGAGCTGCTAAATCCACTGCAGGTCAGAAGGGTCTTACACACTCAGACATGCATACACACATAAGCAGAAATACATTCACATTCAGTCATATAATTTCTCGTGTGATACATTTCCTGTAACTTACATGCATCATGTAAAAAAATACTATGAAAATTCATTTAATTCCACATGGGACAAATTCACAGTAAAAAAAAATAAATATTTGCAACACAAACTCAATTTTACATGTGCATATACATGTATACTGTATATATATATACATTTTCACTAATGATGATTCATTAAAGTTTGTTGAAGAGTCATAGAGAACAAAAAAAACATCAGGATAAATCTTACCCAGGTTGAGAATCATGGGTATATTTATTTTTGTTTGAAAGAGGCTTAAAGGAGAGGTGCCACCTTAATGTGGTGGAGGGTTTGCATGTCCCAATTCTAGGAGCTCAGTTGTTGGGGGCTAGGTGAGCCCCCAGGTGAGGGACCGGACAAAGAGCAGTTCAGCAAGACCTCCTATGATGATGCACACAAATGGATGATACTCTCCCTCGCTGGAAGCGGGTCACCAGGGCCCCCTCTGGAGCCAGGCCTGGGGGTGGGGCACGATGACAGGCGCCTAGCACAGCCCAAAGAGGCAATGTGGGCCCCCCTTCTCATGGGCTCACCACCTATGGGAGGGGCCAAGGAGGTCTGGTGCTGTGTGGTGGCCGAAGGTGGAGACCCTGGCGGTCCGACCCTCGGAGGCAGAAGCTGGCTCTAGGGATGTGGAACGTCACCTCTCTGGTGGGGAAGGAGCCTGAGTTGGTGTACAAGGTTCCGACTAGATATAGTCAGGCTCACCTCGACACACAGCTTGGGTTCTGGAACCAGTCTCCTCTGGAGGGGTTGGACTCTCTTCCACTCTGGTGTTGCCACTGGTTAGAGGCGCCGACCTGGTGTGGGCATTCTTTTGCCCCCCAGCTTGAGGCCTGTACATTGAGGTTCATGACGGTGGACAAGAGGGTAGCCTCCCTTCGCCTTCAGGGGCGGGGGGCGGGTCCTGACTGTTGTTCGTGTTTATGCACCAAAGTGCAGCTCACAGTACCTTCTGTCCCTGGAGGAGGTGCTGGAAAGTGCTCCTACTGGAGATTCCCTCGTTCTGCTGGAAGACTTCAATGCTCACATGGGCAATGACAGTGAGACCTGGAGGGGTGTGATTATGAGGAATGGCCCCCCAATCTGAACCCGAGTGGTGCTTTGTTATTGGACTTCTGTGCTTGTCATTGATTGTCCATAACAAACACCATGTTCAGGCATAGTGGTATCCACATGCACACGTATCCACGTAAGGTGGTTGGTGCATGTTGTGGCAGTAACCCCCAAACCTGTTGGTGGACTCCAGCAGTAAGGGATGCCATCAAGCTGAAGAAGGAGTCCTATTGGGCCCTTTTGGCCTGTGGGATTCTGGAGGCAGCTGATAGGTAGGCCGCTGAGGCAAAAACTCAGACGTGGGAGGAGTTCGGTGTGAACATGGAGAACAATTTCGAGACGAGGAGATTCTGGTCATCCATCCAGCGTCTCAGGAGGGGGAAGCAGTGCTCTGTCAACACTGTGTCAGCTGTACCAGCAGTGTGTGAATGGGTATTAAAGATGAGAGACAGAGAAATGAGCTGTACATGGATTTGCCGTGTTAAAGTGCGTGTGAATGGGTGTAAAAAAATTGCAGTGCAAAGCAGCTCTGAGCGGTCATCAAGACTAGAAAAGTGCTGTATAAGTACAAACCATTTACCATACACTAAGTCAGTGTTGGACACTGTAATTTTCTCTGCACCTCTTCTTAATGTGACCAGTGATGACATGTACAGTACATGCATGTCATCATTCAATCACTAACTGTCCAGAAAAATTACTTTTATATATAACTGGCAAACCTTCCGGGGAAAACCTGGTCTCATGAGGAGAGATGGTAAATTTTATTAGAACTCCAACACCATGACAGTCCAGAGGTGAGACTAAATTAAATAAATCAATAATAAACACAAGAGGACTTGGAGATTTTAATCTAATGAAAATCAACATCATTAATAAAACAGATTCCAACATACCAATGATTAGATCACTTTCCTGAATGATCTAATCATTGATAATCATATTGATTTATTCTGTCTAACTGAAATATGGTTAAATGCAGAAGAATATGCTACTTTAACACCATCCACACCATAACACGCATATTCCCAGAAGCTCAGGCTGCAGAGTTGGAGTGGCAGTCATTTTTAATACTAATCTATTAATAAACACTGACCCTAAACCTGAATATTTATCTTTTGAAAGCCTTAACCTCAATCTATCTCATCCTAGTTTAAAACTGTTTGTTGTCCGCCTGCACCTTATTCAGAGTTTTTGTCAGTTTGCTGAATTCCTAGTACTAACTGTCATGTTCCATGTCTGGTCTGGTTTTGTTTGCTTTGTCTTCATTTCCTGTCACCAACAGTCTTCCATTTAGACCTTGGCTTTCTGCTTCATGTTAGCGTGTCTTGTCAGTTTGCATGGTAACACCTCGTCACTCTGTTCTCACCTAGAAACTTCCTTTGTCAAGCTCTTCAGCATTTTTTATTTGTCGTTTACTGATTGCCTTTTGTTTCTCTTTTTTCCTAGTTTCCTTGTCTCCTGAGCTCCGCCTCACCAGCCAGCTTGGTTCTCTACTTTTTGGATTTTGATTTTTTACAAATCATGATACTAACGACAGATAAAATCATAATTGTGGGGGGGTTCAACAACCATGTAGATGCTGAAAGTGACATTCTTAGTTCTGCATTTAGTTCTCTGTTAGAATCAGATGGTTTCACGTCATGCCAATAAACCCACTCACTGCTTTAATCACCCTCGATCTTATACTGACTTATGGCATAAAAAAAATATATTTTTTCCCCATAACCCCCCTTAACTGATCATTATTTACTCACTCACTCATTTTCTACCGCTTTATCCTCCACTGAGGGATGATGTTAACACCATTTTGTATAAACCATGTATTCCGTTTCCGTTTCGTTTATACATTTTTGGCCCCAATTTACTCAATCACATTAACAATACACAAAATTACTCATGAAACAAAATGGTGTTAACATCAATTTTATTGATTAATTGAACTAGTCTCCTTCTTATAATAATATTGGTAACCTCCTTTTGGCTCCTTTTGCATCATCAGCCTGTGGAGGTCTGTTCATGTGATCATATATTCGGCCACTGCGAGCTTGGACCTCACGGACCAGAACATCAGTTTTCCTCCGTCTGATGCTGCAACTGTCTCCTTCATCTATGGTGAAATGAAACTTGCCGCAGCACATTTAAAGGTGGGGAGAGGAGCTCATTTGATTGGTGAAGACCCAGTCACGCCTTCTCTCCCTCTCTTTGCTACTTGCTGGTAGGAGAGATGGAGGTGGGACAGAGGAGTACTTGTGCCTGGCTGAGCCCGGCTGAGCCCCCTGCGCTGTCCACAAAACTTGCAAAATGTGCCAGGACACACCCACTTGGCCTGGTCTACAAAATTAGGGCCCCTAGTCTCTATAGTTGTCCTGTTAGATCTTAGTGCTGCATTTGACACCATTAATCAGAAAATTCTACTGCAGAGACTGGAGCAGACTTTAGGGATGTTAATGATAATGACAAACGTTAATTATGGAGTTCCGCAAAGCTCAGTGCTTGGGCCTATACTTTTACCTTATATATGCTTCCTTTAGGGAACATAATTAGAAAGCACAACATACACTTTCATTGTTATGCAGATGACACACAACTTTATTTATCAATGAGGCAGAAAGAAAGGTTGTTCAACTCCAGGAATGTCTTAAAGACATTAAGTCCTGGATGACCTGTAACTTTCCACTGTAAGGAACCCTAGAATTATTTTTGACCATGATATAACATTTAATTCACATATAAAACTAATTTCCAGGACAGCCTTATTCCACCAGCGCAAACTGATGCTGAAAAAGTAGTTAATGCATTCGTTATCAAAATTAGATTACTGTAACTTATTACTATCTGGATGTTCCAGTAGGTCTGATGAAACACTACAGTTGGTTGCACAGTTGGTTATAGCAGCACAAGTGTTAGCTTCTCTACACTGGCTCTCTGTACAGTTTAGAATTCAATTTAAAATCCTCCTCCTCACATACAAAGCACTAAATGATCAGGCCCCATCATATTTTAAAGATCTAATCACCTTCACCTTATCAGCCCAACAGATCACTTCAGTCCCAAAACCCAGGCTTACTTGTAGTTCCCAGAGTCCATAAGAGTAGAATGGGAGGCACAGCCTTTAGTTACCAGGCTCCTCTCCTGTGGAACCAGCTCCCAGTGTCGGTTCAGGAGGCGGACACTCTCTCTGTATTTAAAGTTCAACTTAAAACCTTCCTTTTTGATAAAGCTTATAGTTAGAGCTGTCTCAGGGAAACCTGAACCATCTCTTAGTTATGCTGCTATAGACCTAGACTGCTGGGGGATTTCCTGTGGTGCACTCACACTCACTCTCTCACACTCAGGGTATGAATATGACTTTATTACATGTCATCTTGTAGGCCGCAGGATCCAGATCTAGTTTCAATGCAATTATTTTTATCACTACCAGTAGTATTGTTTTCATTATTATTATGCTATGATTAAAGTGGATATCAGCATAATTTCTTTCAACAATCTCTGCTGCTGTTTGTATAAATGACACTGTAGTTCTATAAACATGTCATAATTGATTCAGAACTATATACAACTAGGTGCGTAATTTAATTTGACCCCCATAAAAATCAGATACAGCCAATTTAACCCTCCAATAATCATATCATTGCAATTGTGATGCCACAGCACACATGCCGTAATGAACTTTAATATGTGGTGTTGCTGAACCAGCGGACTTGATTCTTATTCCCACATTCTCCTCCGTCTCTTCCATGTATCTGATATTTCAGTATGTGTGTATGGACAGTTTGGTGCACACATACTGTCTAAACACGGCAAAGAATTCATGCACATCCAGGCATTCTTTCATTCATTTATCCATTCTTTTCCTTACAAAAACGTATCGTTCAGTGTCGGCAACAAAAGCTGTCAATAATTAAAAGGTTTCTGTGTGAAGAATATATAGTGAATATTGAAAATTTGTCAGCTTACCTTCATGTTTATTCTTGTCCGCGTGTTTTTATGGAGGGAGTGCGTCACATCCAATGACAGCTTTAAGCTGTATGTGTGTGCCTGCGAGTAAAAATCAATTAACCATGTCAAAGCATATATTGTAAATATTTTATGATTCTTCATGTTATGATAAATGTAATGGGTACCTTTTTAATTTAGTTTTTGAACTTTCTTTCTTATCTGATTGTAACACCCCTTGAGATGGGGAAATGGTATGCGCCAATTAGGACCTACTAAGGGAACTTATAAAAGGACAAAAGGGCTGTGATGGGAATTGAAGGTAAGTTTTTGGAGGGAAAAGGACAGTTTGCCTGTGTTCCCCGTGGCAATATCCTCAGTTGTGTTGTGTTGAGGTGATGTATTTTTAAGCCTTTTAAAGAAGTGCATAACTTTGTGGCTGAACCAGGCCAAGTTTTTTGCGAATAGTATTTTTACATTTTCCTTTCCTTTTTTTTTTTTTTTTTTTTTACTTTTTTTTGTTGATGCATCAAATTCTCCTGGTGGTGGAATAATGAAACTGCACGATTATGCTATTTTTTGCATCTCTGCTGCTTTTTGTGCCATTCTGAGGCCAGTTGACACACTTCCCTTTGACAGTGATTGAATAAAAAAATGTAATTATCTTGCATGAATAACTTGCCAATTTTCTTTATTCATCTCATTTGCCAGCAAAATAGTAGTTTTGTCTCCATGTGCACTTTCATATCAATATTTGATTTTTAATAAAAGAAAATCCTTCATAGGTTACCTAGTATTTCCAATGCAGACTTGTTCTCTGGCTATTACCATCCTGAGTTTCATGCATTTGTACTGTACAGTTTTAGAGAAATTTAAAGGCAAAATCTGTTCAAATCATCTCCATGTACACTTTCATATCAATATTTGATTTTTAATAAAAGAAAATCCTTCATAGGTTACCTAATATTTCCAATACAGACCTGTTCTCAGTGGCTCTGGCTATTACCATGGTGAGTTTCATGCATTTTTACTATACAGTTTTAGAGAAATTTCACATTAAATGTCCTTCATTCACACTTTGTAATCGAAAAATATTACCGACTTTAAGATGTAATATAAGCATTTCTTTCCATAAGTTCTGGTAAAGACTGAATATAATGTCTTTGGACTAATAGACATTTTTTTTACTGTACAGTTTTTGAGAAAATTCAAAATAAAATCTCATATTCATCAAATTCAATTACAATATGGGAATATTGTAATATGGGACTTTCAATTTGATAATTTCCATGACCCGGGACCTCTTATGAGAGGACAGTGTACGTTAATTAAATATCTTAATTTAACTTCACTCAGGCAATTCGGAAACTAATAGATAGTTGTGGTAAAGTTATTGTACGTTTCAAGTCAGTAGATAATGTAAAAAGTTCATAGGGTAACAAACACAGAAAAACATTTCTGTGATTATTTAATGCAAGATTGAATTATATTTATTAGTGCAGAGCTCTGGTCTCACCACCTTTCATAGTTAGTTGAAACCTACAATATGACAAAAACAGTGGACTGGGACAGATCCTCTCACTGTGACGAAACAGTACATGAACTGGTTCATCAGCTGATTCATTCACTTACTGAAAGATTCAGCAGCGCACGCCACGTATCAGTTCAGTGACTGAACTTAAGACCTGACTGAATCAGTGACGTAAACACGTGTTAATTTATCAAAGACATTTTTAAACTCTTATTATTTAACGGAGGAGGCTGGTGTATTTAGCGACAGCCCTAATGAAAGCCAGCAACAGTGAGCTGAATCACAACCCGTTCATCTGTGTATCAGTTCAGCAAGTGAGTCAGACGTAGTCTGTGCTCCGGTCATGCAGCAAGAAGTGAACGATTTGGTGAACAAATCTTTTTAATGAGCAAATTGGAAAGATTCAGTACACCTAAAAGAACTGTTGTTGCCATCACTAGTTTGGACTGTACATCATCAACAACACTCGCTCTGATTGGAGGCTGTAAATCTATTGAATTACATGACTGATGTGAATGCTGTGGTGACTGCACACAAGTTCTAAAAATATTTCAAACGTGCAAATAATTTAGCTAGTCTAGCTAACAGACTAAGCTGGTCTGTTAGAGGAGAGTGGGATCCTCAGTCCTGATAGACAGTTTCGGACACTTGTCTGAATGTCCTGGCCGAAGTTTTTTTATGCTGCCTTTCTTTATTGGTGAAAGACAGTATCTTTAAACTGAAAGAGTGGAAAATCTGAGTTTGGTTCTGTTTTATGACATATTGATTTTCAGTCCTGGAACTAAAAGAAAAAAGAAAGATGAGCACATAAAAAGGCAACACGTGTGTGGGTTCAGGATGATATTGATTTGTGTGTGCAAAGTTTAATTATCAGAGGTTTAACCGTGTCTATAATGTACTTGGAACAACAGTCTAAAATGGATTAGCAAATGTTCATATGCCATCTGTTTTATAATGGTTAATAAATGTTAAAAGTAAATGTAAATTGTGGTATTGTTGAGTTAATTGATTATTGGTTGAATGAAGTTGACTAGCTGGTTGTGTGAGGTAAAGATGCCACGGTGTAGGAGACTTAAGTCAGTTTTCCACTGAATGGTAACAAGTGGCTGTTTGTCACAATATAGACACATGTTTTGGGGCGAAGGCATTATTTACTCATCATCTGTGCTGTCGTGTTAACACGACACTGACAACAGGATGCTGAGGCAGAGAAGGATATTTGGCTGAGGGCTTGTTCAGAAGATTAACATAATTTAATATGCTAGTAAGAGGGGAAAAGGTGTTAACGATGCTTTATCATTATGTATTTCTAATACAGGAACACCAAATTAGCATACTCTTTTTGCATAAGTCTGTAAATAAATAAATAAATATGTCCTCCATTTTCCTCTCACCCCAACTGGTCGAGGCACATGACCACACATCTTTGAGTCTGGTTCTCTCAGAGATTTCTTTCACAAAATGAATTGTTTCTCTTCTCTCTGTAATATTGTAAAGGTTTCTACCTTACTATGTACGGAGACTTGAGATAATGAATGTGATTTGGTGCTATACAATTAATTTTGAATTGAATTGAATTGAATTTTATTGAATTGAATTGAATTGAATTGAATTGAATTGAATTGAATTGAATTGAATTGAATTGAATTGAGTAGAAGTAGAAGGAGGCAACATGTAAACTGCAGTACTGCTCCCGGAAATCACACAGCAGCGATGTCTTTCTTTGGACAACACAGCAACCACAAGAGCCCTGATCAATCTAATTTGTGTATTGTATAAGGATAAAACATACAGAACCACAGCACAATCTGTTTGACCGTCCATCTCACCATTGCTGTGTGTTTTACGTAAAGGACGCAAAGGTCAACAGGAATCTGATTCAATTCACTCTAGTTTATGGAGAGATATAGCACCACCTACGGAAGCTGAGTTAGATGTTCATATTCACTTAAATGATTTTCTCCTCCATGTGTTTACTCGGACTCGGGAAGTTGCCTGATTGCTTGCCTTAGTCGGACTACAGCCTTAGCTTGATTAAACTGTGCATGTAAACGTGTGACTTGCTCAAAATACTCCTCAAAACATTTTCAGATCAGGTAAATACTGCCTGTACATTATTTAATATTCTAATTTATTAATTAATTAATAACCTAATTTATTTACATTATTTAATATTCTAACTTTTGTCCAATGAAAATAATATCACCCATATTTTATACTGTGGATCAAGTTAAGAAACAGGAACAGGATGGAGAGCACTAGAATATAATTTATACTGTACATGTCTGAGGGATGGTCCTACGGTGTAAAATACACAATGGACTGGACAAATACACACACACATACACTAACGAAGTGTCACATGGAGCCCTGCCAACATCATTACACAGCTCTACAACTAATTACATGTCCAACAGACTCATTACTGGACTGAGTTACAGCATCAAATTCCAGGAAACCTGATCTGACAGCACCTGACACACACACACACACACAGCTATTCTTAGGACTCTGCGCTGACTTCCATTCATTTGGACAGACTGAATAAAGCCTTATCACTAACCTTGACCATAACCAGTTAATGACTAACCCTAACCTTAACCATAGAAAATATGTTCTGCCTCATTACGACCAGGTTTTGCTATCCATGAGGATTAGTGGCCCTGACAAGGTCAGTATTTATGAGAGAAAAGGTCCTAAAGAACAAGAACGCA
This sequence comes from Brachirus orientalis, assembly GCA_016785285.1. Lineage (NCBI taxonomy): Eukaryota > Metazoa > Chordata > Actinopteri > Pleuronectiformes > Soleidae > Brachirus > Brachirus orientalis. The sequence goes on from JAFBJR010000272.1 coordinate 132,288, forward strand.
CACGTACACGCACATGATAAGCCAAGTCCTTGACTTAACAGAAGCAAAATAACACACACCCCCATGTTTATGACAGAAGAGGTCCTAAAGAAGTAACTTTAACTTTGTGTAACAGTCACACATGTAAAACACCCTTCACACACAGCTCAAGGTACTGTCATACCTACTGTAAATATTAATTTATTTAACACACACACACAGGGAGAGAGAGAGAGAGAGAGAGCATGTGCAGCAGAAATAATCCTGAGGCCTCACATGAACACTCGTCATGTACATAAACTACATGAAAACAAACACATGCTTCAGGAAAACAGAACCTGTGTCGCAAGTTCCTTCACTTTACTGAAACATTTCAGAGTAAACTCTGTATTTCATGTACAGTAGCTTAAGTTTGGACAAACTACAAATTAAGTTTGTGTTACTTATTTAAGTCATATTTTTAACTTTGCAAACGTTTTGCTGTTCCCATACTGGAATTCCAGCTCTGCATCACTGTGTAGTACTGTTACTTTACTGGTATTTTATATTTGTTTTGTTTCCAAATCATGAAGCCAAAATCAAAATAATAAAAAATCTCAAATACTCATTTGAGAAATAAACAAAATAATGTCAGTGTCTAATTCAAACTGTTTTATTTCAACCTTCTTTAACTTTAAATTAATCAAATGTAGATGTAAAACAAAATTAGAATTCTGTATCTGGAGGCAAAATGAAGATCTGGAATACAGTCAGAATCACGTCTCGGGGCATAAGGGACAAGGGACGCATTATCTAAAATTATCTTGTGTCTAAATAAAGTGAGAGTGTTGGATTGGTTGCCAGCTCTCGGTCTTTCTTTCAATCCATCAGTTAAACCAAAATAACAGTGACAGAAGAAAATCCAAGGTGGGTGAGAATGCTGCTGACGCTCAGACTTCCGCTGAGAGATGAAGGTCTTGTAAATGTCTGCCCTGTGGAAGTGAAAGTGAAAGTTAATGGCAGGAAACGTCGCTGAGAAGCAGCTGTAAACATTTTCCACCCGCCACCTTCCACCCTGCCTCAGCCGCTGTCACCCCGTAAACGTAAGCATGACAAACAGTGGAGCAGCAGCGGTGCAGGGGCTCTTGACTTCTGGTCCGGGGCCGCTCCAGCTGTGGAGCCTCGGCCCGCTGGGACCGCGTTGGTCAAAAGTGATATATTGCCAGTGTCCAACCGGTCAGAGGCGGCTTGGTCCCGCCTGAGCGCGGCTCTCCGGAGGCCTGTGTTTAGCCGGATCCAGGAAACAGACTCTTCCTCCGCCTAAACACACCGCACAGCCGCTGAGGGAACAGCGACCTGATTTGTGTGGCGAACTGTGCCACCCGTGCGTAAAAGTCACCAACGCGCGAGGATTTACAGTAATAAAGATCATCTCTTAAAAATACCAATGATGCTCATTTTTCGTTTTCATAATTAACGAACCACGTCAATTTCTTATGTTGTATGATTTTTTTTTTTTTTTTTGACAATTCTAATCCTAATCAATTTACATTTTATGTGGGATTATGTGCGCACGTGGCTCCGCGATTAAACGTAAAGTTTCAGAGCGGACAATTGACTTGGCTAAGAAACTATGAGCAATGATCAATGAACAATGTAAAATATGATCCCACTATATGTGAAATAACACCACTTATATAATTATAACGACAATTTTTGGAAATTAAACAAAAATTTAACAAGTTTTCACTTTATTGTCTTGAAAATGTTTGGCCAAGCGAACGCGTGTCCGATATATAACAGATTTAAACTGCAAATTATCACAAGTTAAACAATTAAACTTCCTGTACTGAAACACTATGAATCGTGACGTTTCAGGCAGCAGGAAAACTTTTACATTCTCTCTATGAATTCCATTTTTTTATTCAAATTTATCTATAACTGCTGACGACTGCAGGTCATTGCAAAAATATAGGAGGCTACTAATTTGTTCTTTTAGAAATAGCAGAAGGAACCAAAGACAATGTCTTTTTTGCTGCAGTCGGACAAAATTAAACTAAACTGAAATACTTGTGTTTGACAAGCTGCAGAGATTTTTTTTTTTCAGGGTTATAACTCATTTGATCTGACAGAGGTCGTGTGAATGGGAACTTTCTTTGTGTCTTAGGAACGAATGAGTTCCTGCAGAGCAGCACAGTTTGAACTATGTCGGTGCGTCGGGCTCACAGGATCATGTCTATCCTGAGTCTGTCTGATGGCTCTTTAAATGACAGGAGAAATGATTCAGCAGACAAAACATAAACAGTTAAAAAATCAGTGAAGCTTCCTGTAAGTGTACGTACCGCAAACGTGTGGGTGGCTAAACAAAGAGAAAGTGGGGGGATGAGTTTAAAAGCACTTCTTCTGGTGGTGGATGTATCACTTATTTGATCCTAAACAAATAAGTTATAACGTTGGTGTTTCAGATTCGTTGTTGTTTCCTCTTTCTGGCTTTAAAGTGTATGTTCTCCTTTTTAAATGACCGTTTATTTCATGACAGATTCAAGCATAAACTGCCAGAGAATGGGAGGCAATGACCCACATTTACAGAGTAAAACTATAGAACATCTTTGTGATTGAAACCTACACGATTCCCCGAATTAAGAACATTTAAATCAATGCACACATTAGTGTCATAGTTTAATACCATCATACTACATGTATTTTATTTTCTGTATTATAGTACATTATTATGTATATTATTATTATGTATATAAAATGTAAAGTAGTACTATTCTTTGGCATAAGATTAATGACAAATAACTGTGTTCAAAAATATGTTCAAACCTTATCTTGTCACAGACTTATATTATACTTTTTCATCTTTAAAATCTGGGAAACAATGTACTTTTCCATAGTAAATCGAAATGTTGGATTATGGATTAACATGTGAGTTATCTGCTTCAATTTTAAGCACAGACAACTTTTTAGGAACCTAGAGAAAAAAATCGCAGATTTTTCCTATTCTCGCGCCCCCAGAGAAGGAGTCTGATGCCGGGACAGGACATAGAGGACAGTGGCGGGGGACTGGTCTTGGCCCCCCGGGCTCTGCTTGGCGGTCGTAGCTTGGCCCGCAGTGACTGATGGTTAAATCCTCTGCAGGTTGTTAGCCAGGCTGGATGCTGTTTAGGAGATAGAGAGCTGATAACGGGGGGGAGAAAATGTGCTCTAATGGTCCAGGAGATGGGGAATCCGCACTGTCTGCGCCGTGATTGAGTGGTCTGTCTCCCTTTCCTCCCTCCCTCCCTCCCTCCCTCCCTCTCTCTGAGACACTAATACCCCCCAGTCTATTCACAGACAGACGGACTTCTCCTCAGGAACCATCGCATTGTTCAAGTTTATCTTGGAGAATAAAAATAAATTCAAAATAAAAGAAAGTCTCCACTCAGCGAAATGTCTGAAAAAATGTAGCCTAATCCCTGTGATAAAATCCAAGACGTATAGAGGTTGGATTAATCTAATACCTGTATATTAAATTTGACCCAAACAAGCGTCCGCAAGTGAAACAACAGGGTGATAAATCAGGGCGCAGAGTCTGTAACGACTTGTTTCCTCTGTTATAATAACAATGGAAGTGGAGGCTTTAGGCTTTAGAGTCCATGTTTCCCTCCTGCCTCCTCCCCGCATCCAGCTCAAGTTAATTCCACAATATGAGAAGAGAAAAATAACAAACCCCTCATCCATCACAGTGGAGAGACACCGCCTCCTCTGCTGTGGCGCGTTTATATACAGAACGCGCGGTTGTTAATGTCTGCAGCAGGGTGGAGATCATTTACTTTATTTTTAAGGTTAAAATGAGAAAATGAGAAACAGAAACAATCCAGTTTTATTGTCGTTTCATTTCCCACATTAATCAGGAATTCCTCTGCCGGTAAAAGCCGCTCGTTTGTCAGCGCGCGCTGGCGCGCCGCGTGACAGAAAACAAGAAACAGAAGTCCCATGAGGTAAACCATTCAACGGTACGATTTACACAGCGCGCCGGCCATCTTCATAAACACACACACAGAGAGAGAGAGAGAGAGAGAGAGAGAGAGAGAGAGAGGGATGACAAAGGTCTGTTTCACACCTTTAACAACTCAGATGTGGCTGAGAATCACATCAGCAAAAGCATAAAACAACGTTGGGCAGTGCTGCGTCAGTTCAGATTATACAATTTCAGAATAAAGAGAAAAAAGAATGATTCTGTGAACATGAACACGTGCTTCTTTTCTCTTCTCTTTTTTTTTTTGTCTGTTCTTGTCTTTTCTGCAGAAGAGTGTGTGCGCCGCTGGCCTCTGCAGGCGGGCGGACAGAGACGTTACGGATCACTGAGATGGTGTCTTCCCACTCGGCTTAATGGAGCTATTACTGGCTACAGGCCTCTGCTATCTAAACATACGCGAGCACGCGCGGGAGCACGCACGCACGACTCGCCTTGCCACAAGCGCCGCGACGCGCGAACTTTTACGCACAGGCGAAAAAACAGCGCAGAGTGAAGCCTTTCAAACATTCACACACACATTAAAAAATATATATATTTACTACACATGCTCTCAGTAAATGTTTATTATTGTCCTATTATTTAGAAAAACTAAAATTTAGGAAAGAAATTGTGATAAATAAAGCTGAAAAATGAAACAATATGATGGATTTTATTATGCGTTATATAATATGTCTGTTGAATGCGGCGCAAATCACGTAGATAATTTATATCGTGGACAACATTTTTATTTTAATGAACTTGATTAAAACACACACACGTTAAATTTCCCTGTTAACACATTTCATTCGTTTACACAACATTTATTTTTGTTGGCGGTTTTTAACCTACGGACGTTTAATCGCTTCTGTAGATTGTAAATGTATTATTGACGTGATGATATTATAAATCATTTTATAATATATTTATAGACGTTTTATGGAAGCAGGGACTGACAACCTCAGCAAAACGGACAACCATGTAACATAACGGATACCAATAATAAAAAAAATCTAAGAACAGAAACAAAATGCCTCCTGAGTAAATTGTATCTTACATCTTATTATGACCGTTTTTTGCCTCTTGAAATCTTTTTATTTATTCAGCTGTTGTATTATTATTAGTAGTAGTAGTATTGTTGTTGTGTATAAGTGATGTTGTTTTTCTTCTTTCTATTATTATTATTATTATTATCATTATTAATAATAATAATAATGATAATAATAATAATAATAATAATAATAATAATAATAATAATAATAATAATAATAATAATAATAATATGCATTCCCTCACTGGGCTACATGTAATAAAGTATGTATAAAACTGACTCTCTCTCTCTCATCCAGAGCCGCCTGGCGCCTCCGCTGGGCCCAAAATGACAGCAGACAAGAGGTGTAGCTTTTCCTATTGTTACCTTCTCCATCACCTATAAGACCCATACAGAGAGAGAGACAGAGAGAGAGACAGACAGAGAGAGAGAGAGAGAGAGAGAGAGAGAGAGAGAGAGAGAGAGACCATCGTGCGTCTTGTTCACTAACATCAAGTGATGACTCTAACAGGAAAAGTTTAACCCTCACTACAAAATTCTATCACAATAACACCAAATCCATATCTCATGCATTTATGAGACTGTTATCATGTTGTGTGAAATGTATAATGTTTTTTTTACCTGACTCAACCAGATACTTCATATATTTATTTAATCATTCATTAACACAATATTAAATATTTTTTATAGAAGTTCAAACTTTCTATTTCACTGTCTTATCTCTGTTTGTCTGGCAGATAAAGAGCCCAAACAGAAGCTCCACAGAGGTCAGAGACTTCCTTCCACCTCTGTCAGCACCAGTCAGCTCATACAAGCTCAACAACCTCCTCCTTCCTCCTGATGGACATTTATCTGTGTACACACTCTATGAGCTTTCAAACATGATGACACACAGACACACACACACGCACAAAAATGTCAGGGGTATCGCTCCTGGGTGTGGAGGCACACCAAAGCACAAAAAGCTCTCCCTCTGCAGATAAACATCTGAATCTTTAACTGATACATGTTGCACTTTCAACACCCAGGGATGTTTCAAGGCAGTTCAGAGGCTCAGGGCAAAAGGGCTGATCAAGCCCACCCCAACCCCGAGGCTACATCCACACAACTACCTTTTCAATTGAAAACAGACTTGCCAACCAAAAACTATTTACATAACAACACATGGAAATAGATTAAAAAGAGTCAAGCTGTTTTAAGATATTATTTTCTTTTTGTCTTTCACATATGTGAAATACAGCATAGGATTGTCTTAGTTGGACATGTTCACAATACATTTAGATGAGGGGCGGAGTCTGGGTCAAGCATGCAGCAGGTGGGACACTTGGCCACCCTCTTGTGTTTGGAGGCTGGTTTATTTTCTTTCCTAAGTTGCCATGACTTTCTTCATTATGTCTCTGTTTCTGTGATTGTACTTATTCAAAAAAGCGCATATGCTCAAAGTCTTCTCCTCCAGTTTGGGTGTATCTCTGTAGCAGTGGTACAGCACCACATACAGGCCTGGCATATGTACTACAGTGTTTAGAGTTATGGGAGGGTTTGTGGGGATGAACACATTTCCTGAAAGTATGCTGTGTTTCTGGGAATTTTTTTCAAAATGACAAAAGGATTGCTTATGTTTTGTTCTATTTCCATGTGGGTAGAACCACAGACATTAGACATTTCATAAAGCAGATTTATAAAATGTCTAATAAGGTCTGGAGTATCTGAAAGAAAGTTTTGGAGCATCGTCTGTGGATTTCTGAGTTCTCATTAAGCTGTTTCCACTACAGAATGTAAGAAGCCAGATGGCGTTAGTTCTGTCGGATACATAAAGAGTGTGACGCTCTGTGTGATGCTGGTGTAGTATCACACTATTTATGTGTTGGCTGCATAAATAGTGTGATATTATGCCAGCATCACACAGAGTAGCCCACTAATAAATTCAATAAGGAAGAAGAGTGTAGCAGATTGATCACCAGTAGGCACATCAGCTGACATTATTTGTTCTAAAAAAAATCCTGTCTCTCTCTTTATCAGAAGGCAGGGTTAGTGTGTTGACAATGAACACACAGTAATGAGTCTGGCTTCATGCTTTAGGTGTTGGACCACTGTTCTCGGCATCCCAACCGAAACTAGGCAAAAAGTGGGATGGTATGTGGAGGAGCTATTTGTTAGTTACTTAGTTATTGGTTTGATAGTGTTATTAGTGATTTAAGTAGATCCCTTTTTTCATTACATTTACTGTAGATTTTTGATCAGTATTTATAGTACTTTCTCTGGTTGTATTTCATTATATACAATAAATTGCTAGATTTGTCTGGCATATTTGTAAGTTTTTGTTACTTTTATATACAGTAATTGTTCTGGATGAAGTTTGGACATCACACAGTATTTATGTCAGATGATCAGTAACAGACCAATGCATCTGGGAGGGTCTATGTTTTTACCAGAGTAAGAGAGAGAGAGAGACCAAATTCATTTGTTGTATTTGTTTGTTTGACAATAAAATGGAAATAAGATAATAGATAGAATTTAATTAATCCCTTGGGAGTTCCCTTCAGGAAATTATGGGAAAAAAATTTACGCCCAACGTGGGGCTCGAACCCACGACCCTGAGATTAAGAGTCTCATGCTCTACCGACTGAGCTAGCCGGGCAATAAATCAAGAAATTTTAGGTTTTTTTTTTTTTTTGGTATTTTCTTTTTTGTATAGCGCCAAATCACAACATACATTATCTCAAGACACTGTACATAGTAAGGCAAAAACCTTTACAATATTACAGAAAGAAAAGAAGCCCAACAGTTCACACAATGAGCAAACACTAGGCATCAGTGGAGAGAAAAAAACTCCCTTTTAACAGGAAGAAATCTCTGACAGAACCAGACTCAAAGATGTGCGGTCATCTGCCTCGACCGGTTGGGGTGAGAGGAAAATGGTGGACAGAGGAGAGGTGGGGGACAGAAAGGGGGGAGAGAAAGAAAAAGAGGGAGGTGAGGGAGAGACAGAAGAGAGAGACCAGGAGCAAATATACAACAGTTGTATCAAGTTTAGAATCAGTTATGTTACGTTTATAGAACTACAGTGTCATTTATACAAGCAGCAACAGAGATTATTGATAAGACATTATATTGATATCAACTTAACATAATAATAATGACAATTATAGTTTTGATAATAATAATAGCATCAAAAACTGGGTCTGGATCCTGCAGCCTGCAAGATGAGGACAGAAAGAGGACAGAAGGAAAGACACAGACTTGGGAGAGAAAAAAGAAATAAGGTGAGAGAGTGATTGTGAGAGAGTGAGTGTGAGTGCACCACAGGAAATCCCCCAGCAGTCTAGCTCTATAGCAGCAAAACTAAGAGATGGTTCAGGTTTCCCTGAGCCAGCTCTAACTATAAGCTTTATCAAAAAGGAAGGTTTTAAGTTGAACTTTAAATAAAAAGAGAGTGTCCGCATCCTGAACCGACACTGGGAGCTGGTTCCACAGGAGAGGAGCCTGGTAACTGAAGGCTCTGCCTCCCATTCTACTTAGTGACAGAAGATCAGCGGTAGAGTGAGTCGTCTTTCAACTTGAAGGTTGTGCGTTCGAGTCCCAGAACGCTTAACCCCACATTGCTCCTGACAGCTGTACCAGCAGTGTGTGAATGGGTATGAAAAATGAGTGACAGAAAAAAATACGCTGTACAAAGATGTGCCGTGTGAGTGAATGGGTGTGAATGGAACCAAACAATAAGACATAGTGGACACAGGGTAATATACAGCCCCTCCTGACCATTTCAAGAAGATTACAGATTTGAGTGAAACTCTGTTCCATGAGCCATGTTTGTTGTGGATAATTACTTTTTTTAGGGTTATGCCAAAGAGACAGCCTATACCCAAACAGCAAAGTGCTCTTTTCATCAAACTATAGAACAATTACACTGCTAAATTTGTTTCCTTGTTGGCAAATAAATTTAAATCCGCTAAGATCAAGCTGTATATCATCCAGATAATTTCTCCTCACTGAATATTGTTCAAAGATCTGTAGAGCTGCCTGAAACCTTAGGAAACCTTTGCCTAAGAATAACCACCCATCTTGTTTTTTCATTTAACTTGTACTTAAACAGCTTTATCTCTTTTCCAGGGTCAGCTGTACAGTGTTGGCCCATGTGACTCACAGAAAACACGGCACACAGCCTGGCGTCATTGGATTTAATGCTTATTTAAAGTAAATGTAGGCGGCGGTGTGCCAGTCTAAACACTGAGCCACCTTGTTTGGCACTTTTTTATGAGGACGCACTGATGATGATATACCAGGAATTGGAGAGAGTCGCCGGTAAGTCTACAGGGAAAACCATGCAAACATCTGTCTGCTAGCAGCTTCCATAGATAGAGATGCACAGCAGGATATTTACTACCTGTCAAGACACACACAGTGTGAGGAGAGAGCGGGTCAGTGAGAGGCCCTGTGTGGTTTCTGTCTCTTCTTTTGGGTTTAGTAAAGTTTGTATGAAACAAAAATGAAGAAAAAATATTCTTTAGTGAAGCACTGAACTGATGATTATTTACATTATTAAGTAATAACAGGATTCAGGATTTCCAAGCGTGGGTTTATGTAATACTTACATACAGTGGTGAATGTGCCATGCATGTCACCAAAGACATGTTCTGCATAAGAACATGGCTACTAAAAAAAATCACATTTTAGCCAAATGAAACAGCATCACTGAATAAAATCAGTTCAAGCCTAAGTGTGTGTCACATTTAGAATTAATTCAGTCTCTGTCTACCCGGGGGTTTTTTTGTTTTTGTTTTTTTTTTGTGTGTGTGTGTGTGTGTCTGTCAACTGATTCTTTCCCACACCAAAGTCCATAGAGAAAATCGGTAATTTTACATCATAGCACACAGGAGCTCTCTCTCCCTCTGTGTGTGTGTGTGTGTGAGAGAGAGAGTGTGGCACAATCTTAAGTTACTTGTTGGAAAAGAACATGCTGTATAATAGTGATATAAAGTGGCATACATATTCTTAGACTATTGTAGACATCAGCAGACACAGGGTTCATAAGGTGAGTAAATCTCTTTTTCCTCATGTCCTTTGCTGGCAGCCACGTTTACACTGAGTCTGCCTGTCTTATGCTAGTTTGTGTCACAGGACACACACGCACACACACACAGAGCAGTCAGCACTGACTGTGTGTGTTGGTATCTAATATGACCACACTTAAAAATATGCAACTATCCCATTAATCTTTTGATTATTGTCATATCTAATTAGTTAGTTTTTGCTTTATAAATATCTGAAAACACAAAGTCCAGTCTGTGTGATGCAAACATTATCTTCTTCATAACAATGTGTGTGTTAGTGACATAATGTGTAAATAATGAGTAAAAGGTGCTGTTTGAACAATTTCTCTCAGTCTGTCGTCTTCTATAATGTTAATTTGGTGACTATTCTTGGGGATCCAGTTAGCCAAAGTATTAGTTAGCTTCTCACTCTCATGCATTCGCAGGTAACACACTCCTGTGATGCAGACTAAGTCTGTCGGACAACATTTTAAAGTCAGATTTCCTACCTAGAACGCGACCATTGTTCACATCCATCTTTAGCCTGCATGTGGACAGGTAGTAGCATTTTGTGGTCAACCACTACAGGAAACAAAATGCTGCTGCATTGGTTGCATTTTTTGTTTTTCAAAAAACATGCTAAATATTTTAAATTAATTCAAAACAACTGATGTGTAAACTTTATTACCTTTTTTACAAAGCACTACATGGATTTGCAGTCTCTTATCTTACTGACCCTTTAACCCCCTAAACCCCTGTAAAGTCCTCAGACTGGTCACTGCTGGTCTTCCTATGACCTCAGATGCCTTTTCTTCTGCAGGCTCCAAACTGTGGAGCAAACACCAACACATATTATGAACTTCTCCTTCTACTGAGTGAAGTCAAAACTTGTCTCTTTTCTCTCTCTCTCTCTCTTGAATTTTTACTTCTAATTTATTCTACTTAGTGCAAGAAGCAAATCTGACTACAGTTATAAATGAGAGCAACAATATAAAATAAAATAACACCACCATAATAAAGCACATGTGAGTGATGGTTAATGTCAGAACAGCCCTGCATTAAATATGTGTCAGTGTTTTCTAAACTTAGACTTCAATAAAACATCACAGGATGAGATGAAAAAGTATTTATGTTTGTATAAGTGGCAGATGAAACAGCAACTAACAGCTGATGTAGTGTTGTAAACCATTAGTGTGGCTTCATGGCCTGAAATCTATATCACTACAACACCAAGGTCATGTAGATAGATAGATAGATAGATAGATAGATAGATAGATAGATAGATAGATAGATAGATAGATAGATAGATAGATAGATAGATAGCACTTCAATAAATTATGGTATGTTGGCAGTGAGACAGTATTTGACTGATTTTCTTAGTATGGGCAATATTAATGTATCATGTCACATTTCTTTCAACAGTTTTTGCTGAAAGTGTGTCAAAAAAATAAACTAGTTTGGTGTGATGATTCTGATGAGGAAACTCACCGTTGTCAACAGTCCTTGTTATAGCAAGAAAGTGTGTGCAATAATAATTTTAAAAAGTCAGAGGATGAAATTCCGTTAACTAAAATAGTAAATGGTTTGTATTCATATAGCGCTTTTATACGCATAATTATGTTGCACCACCATCTCTTTGTAAAACAATTGATGATTATTTATTTAATTTTCATTTTTACATATAATGTAATTTAGTTTTTTTTTTTTAATTACATTTTTATTACTTTTTATTGTATTAAACTTTCATTTCATTTCTTATTAGTATACGTTTGCATGTTGTCTTTTTTTTTACATGTTACCTTTTTTTTTCTTTTTCATTATAAGTAACTCAAATTCAAATGAATTCTGTGAAAACTTTTCGCAGGTCGTTTGTTTTCAGTCCTGTCCCTGGAGCCTGGAGCGCAGTGTCCGAGTAGGCAAAAGTCTGCGGGGCAGTGGAAGGAGCGGAGAGACAGAGGGCGAGGGTCCCGCAGCAAAACGGAAAGGGTAGCTGATAGGAGCAGATTAGGTGGGTCTAAAAACGACAACCAGTTTTGCTGGAGGAATTTTAATTGCCCCGGAGGCCCTGCTTATCTGCTGTGAACGGTTATTAATACAACACCCGAGATAAAGACAGACACCGAGCACTGGCTCCTGCTGCAGGGACGAGGTCACACATAGACTTTATGTAGCCAGCTGTATATGAAAATGCAGAGAATCAATTCAATTCATTTCAACAGTTAAATATTCCTTCAATGTAACTTAAAATGTTGCCCATTCCCCCTGTATCTTTTCATAAACTCATTTATTTCCATGGCTCATCTTCCCCTTTCACCAAAAATGGTAACGTCTGTATGTTTCATGTCTTTTTCCCCTCTCTGTTGTACTGATCGGTGTCTGCTGGCATCAAAACATGCAGAGTAAACATTACGTTTTCTAAAGTTTGGGAATTTTCGTCCAACCTCAGCCTTCGTGGCCAGCATATCCTTATAAGGGGCCACCACCGGTGTATGCTGGGAGTTAAACCAGCTCTCTCAGGCCTTGTTTCCGGAAAGTACACGTACAAGATCTTTATTCTTTGGATCAATCAATCAATCAAGACCTTTATAAGACCAATGAAAATGTCATTAAAATCTGTGACATGGCAACCAGAGAGGCACGTATTTATCGAAATAACTTGGTGGAACAGCACACTTTCTAATCCCATTATCCCTTGACTTGACCGATGACCTTGGCACACTCCCTCACAGCACGCATCTACAAGACGCGTCAAATGATTTACGTACGGGTGTAAACGAGCACCCCAGGTATTTTCCCATGTGCAAAACAACAATAGATGTAGATAACATGTTTTAAAGCACAGCAACCAAAGTAAAGGTACAGCTGTTGATTTTTTAAGGTCACAGCGCAGCTCTATCCACGCGGTTCTTATGGCAGGACACGTGCGGAAAAAAAGCCCCCTGGAGCCGATTCAATGGACAGTGTGGTGGGACAGGGTGTCAGCACAGTCCTCTGTCCACCGTATTCACACAGACCGCAGGAGAACATATACGTCACGTACATGGGCTCCACCTACCACCCCCGACTCCCGTACGATTCCCCCTCAGTACGCACGGACTTTCCATTTCACACACACACACACAGGGGCTCCGCTCCCTCGCCCCGGTCCCTACTCCACTTACAAAGCCCCACATTACGTCTGTCACAGAGAGACCTGCGTGGACTAACCCGGGGACTAATACCTATGTTTTCCTCCGATTTACGGCAATGAGGCATTCCAGAGGTTTAACGCACCTGCACTTACCAAACAGGCTGGAATTAGGAGCAATTATTTGTTAGAAAGAAGAACAGTGAAGGGGAAAGAGGGAGTGTATGTTACTCGGCGGGATTCATTTCCTCGATGCTGCAGAGCAGGAGCTGGATGACATGATGTTGCAGAGCCCGCTCACCTCCACGCCTTTCTCTGTCAAGGATATCCTCAAGCTGGAGCAACAGCAGCATCAGACCAGGTCCCTGGAGCTCCAGCACCGGGTCCACACCCAGCAACATCTGAACGGGTCTCCTCCCCAGCAGCAGCAGCAGCACCAGCACCAGCAGCAGCAGCTTTTTCAAACCCCGCCGTCCTGCATGCTCGCAGTGACCCGGGACAGTTCCTCCTTCTCGGACGGAGAGGATAATCTGTCGTACCTAAGCGCGCTGGCAGTGCGGGATGAAGACCGCCTGTCCCCGGACATGTACGTGCACCCGTCGGGCCTGCAGGGATCCAAGCTGGAGGAGCAGGAGAGCAGTGAGTTGTTGAGGCACAAGCTGCTACTGTAAAAAACAAAAATAAATAAATAAATAAATAAGACTGAACAAAGGGCAACAAATGAGACATACAACAATTGCGCGCAGCATTTTTACGCACACAGCCCGGACAAATACTTTAAATGCAAACTAAGAAAAGACTGTTTTAAATCTTCCACATTCACCTTCATTGGCCATTGAATGATTTGCATGTGTGTCTGTAAAACAACCTAACCTGTGGCCTAAACCAAACTGTGGGAAGGAATGTTTTACGCATGTGGCTGTTTTAATTTTGTGATTGAATTCTAAAAATATAATTTATTAAAAACATTTTAATTTATGAATTTAAACACGTCAGACCCCAAAACGTATGTAAGTCACAAAAGCACAATATGCTTGGATTATTTATTATTTTATTTTCTCCTGCAGCTCTGATCATTTTCAATTATTTGTTTTCTATCTGTAAGACAGAAAAACATAATTATTTAACAAAATATAAGTTGTGTTAAATAACACTTAATACATTTATGGTTTAACAAAGTGTGACCAGATTGTGGTTCACGGATCTTTGCGTCAACACTCGTGACGTCTTTCCCTGATTAAGAGCAATATCAGAGGCCAAAGACGGATCCAGTAAAGTCTGGAAATGTCAAACACTTTCTAGTGCTTAAGCTGCGCGTGTGATATGAGGAGTCTGTTATGATGTGTGGACCATAAACCGACAATTAGTTTAAAGAGGCTTGTAAAAAAGGTGACACCGCGAAGTAGTGCTAATAAACACAGACGCAGACTGGGCATCAGCAGTAGAAATGATTCATAACAGTTCAGAAAGACGGATTTTCAATTCGCTTGAAATGATACGATTTCATCAAAACTTAATTTACAAAACGTATGCAAACTACAATAAGTGTCTTTTCATGGATCAACCTCACTGTTATGTATTTATTTTTCAAATAAATATTAGGGTTTTATTTTCAAAACGATTTCTGATTTGTTTTGAACTTTTTGCTGTGATTATAGAATGACTGGGTTATAACAGATTATAATAACAGATTAAGGTGTGTCTACTCTTCTAGAATGAAGTTTAATATGATGTTTTGTAATTATATCGTATGCCACTGAAGTATATATATATACACACAACATACATACATAGTAGGCCTCTTGTTTACATTTCTCTTGTTTTTGGTTAATTGTTTACAGGAGAATTTGCTGAAGGTGACAATGAGAGTTCAGTTAATATATCCTGTCGTGTTCTGTCGGTGATAATTATTGGACCTAAGTAAAGAATCTATGCTCCGTGTGTAACCCAAAGTACACAATCCAGTCACACTTGTTGAATTACTGGTGTTGACTGATCTAAATAAATGACTTAAGTATTAGTTTTACGCATGATCTTATTGTATTTCTGTTGTATTTGTAATTAATGCTGGGTTTTTTGTGTGACAGTTGTACACACAGTGGATAACTAACTTCATCCAAACTATAACCTGATCTAAATTTGGAGAGTTTAACACTGAATGTGTCCTTCCCAATCTACCCAGAGAGCTGCGGGCTGGTGTCCCGGGATGACGCAGCAGAGGGCGGGCAGATAGAGTCTGAGCGGCCGGTGCAGAAGCAGAGGAGCCGACGGAGGCCCAGGGTTCTCTTCTCCCAGGCGCAGGTCTTCGAGCTGGAGCGGCGATTCAAGCAGCAGCGCTATCTGTCCGCCCCGGAGCGGGAGCATCTGGCGACCACCCTCAAGCTCACCTCCAATCAGGTGAAGATCTGGTTCCAGAACCGGCGCTACAAATGCAAACGACAGCGGCAGGACAAGACCCTGGAGGCGGCGGGGCAGCACCACCCTCCCCCGCCCCGGCGCGTCGCAGTGCCGGTGCTAGTCCGGGATGGCAAGCCTTGTCTGGGGGGCGCACAAAGCTACGCTGCTGCTGCCGCCGCCGCTGCTCCGTACGCATCCAACCCGTACAGCTACAACGGATACCCGGCATACACATACAACAGCCCCGCTTATAACAGCAACTACAGCTGCACGTACACTAGCATCCCCGCCCTCCCTCCCTCCAGCACCTCCAACGCCTTCATGAACGTGAACCTGGGAACCGTGAGCGGCCTCGGTGGCTCCCCACAGGCCCCGACGCACCAAGGATCATCGGTCACGTCCTGCCAGGGGACCCTGCAGGGGATCCGGGCCTGGTAGCCAAAACACTACCCAACCAGTCGACCTGTTATTATTTTAATTGAACGTTTTAAATTTGTTTCAACCTACACATTATTAGAAGTGCGTTCATTTGTTCAGATGGCCTCAGAAAACAGTGTTGCTTATGTAATGGATGTGTGTGTGTGCGTGTGGTGTGTGTGTGTGTGTGTGTGTGTGTGTGTGTGTGTGTGTGTGTGTGTGTGTGTGTGTGTGTGATGAGATTTTCCAGCAGCTCCGTGTGTTTTATAAGCGTAGCACATGATTGCGCACGTCTGTGCGAACTGCAAAAAGGTGGGTTCGTTTTATTAAAAACGTTTCTTTTAACATTGTATATTCGTAGGCTATGGATTGAAATGCTTTAAAATCGTGTATTTTTTCAAAGAGAATTCACATCTATTCAAATAAACCCAACAAATGAAAGATGCGTTTTGATTCTACACTAACATACATGCAACTTTATCACAATTCAAAGGAAAGAATGGCACAGCACCTGATCTCGCGTGGTCTTGAAAAGAAGTCACCGTGAGTTGGTCATGAAATATGGATAATCATCATCGGAATATTTGTGAATGTGGAAAATCCTGTTTTACATGAGAGATTGAAGTCCCACGCGGGGGAGCCTGCCATAACATGTAACATGTTTTTGTAACATTACATCTTCATTTTTTTTATTTGGTAAAGGAAATGTTTTTTTCTTAATTAATCTTTTTTTCCTTACTCTTCTAATTATTTGGCTGAGAAAGGCATTTTATGTGTTTATGTGTTTAATATATTTTGTAACATTTCAAATTTTCAAATAACCCTCAGTTACACAATTGCGCACAAACGTGTTCAATTTTATTCTACCTTCCCATATGAAGGTAGAATGTGAACCCTTTCGTATATATTCCGTTATCGGACTTAAGTAAGAAAATAATGACTTACACTAAAGTGAAGCAAGTGGTCTGCATGTGACTCGTAGTTTGAATGCACCGAATTCATGACGCGATGAATGAAGTCATTTTTTCTTTTTTTTGCTGTGTATTTTCGGTTTTATTACTGCGTACTTTGCTGTGGCCGTGCGTGAGAGAAGCAGACGCACGGTGGCAAGCTGATGATGACGAGCATATTTAAGTGGAGGGCCGCTGGAGGAGGCCAGGCCACAGGAACTCTTTGTCCAGGTGCCAGGCGACGTGAAAGGAGGAAGTTATTCTCCATCTGAGGTCCTTTTAAAGGCGCGATTAAGCATCTAAAATACCCCTGAAGAGCGAGCTGCAGCCGGGCCAGGAGAGCCCGAATAATGGCCCTTATTGGATTGCGGGACAAAAGGTGTGTGGTAGGCAGAGCCGGGCACTCAGCAAAGACAAAGGCGCACACAGACCGCGAGATTGACGTCCTAATATTCCCATTTTACGGGGCAGGCAGCGCAGAGAAGGGGGACGAGGAGGGAAAAAATACTGGTCACTTTTGTTCCCCTTCTTTTTTTTGTTCGTGGAGAAAAGCTCTCCGAGATCCCCAGCAGCGAGGCTTCTTCAGGGGCAGCCGGGCTGGAGGTGATGGCAGCGGGGAGGCGTTTGTGTGAAAGAAGGGGGTATTATTGCTACAAGTTTCACCATTTATTCCGACGAGGAAAATGAACGGGAGAATTTGGAAAGGAAGGTGGTGGAGGAGAAGGTTCCCGACTGTGGTCTATTATTTCAGTGTTAGGGGTGTTATTTCTGATGTGATTCTCACAGGTACCGGTCTAATCCTGAGTGCACGTGATCCCCTCATAATTCATTTTGCAGGGAGTTTGAAACATGGCACAGAAATAAAAAAATGATTTCACACAATTTTCCCCCATCAGAGGCGAGAAAATGACGGACCTCTAATATGAAACTAAACGAAAACATTTTTAGTCTGGTCCAAGTTTATTTCAGGGCTGGAACAATATATTTAGGTCAAATATCATTTGAGCAGCTCCTCAAATATGTGATAAGTTTTATTTTTAGTTTGTTTTACTTCTTAATTTAACTTTAAATAGAAAGCATATATACTCTACATATACATTTTTAAAATTCGATTTTGGATAAAACTGATTAAACCAACGTCTGACAACACCCAAGCTCAAAGATCTGGATTAAACGCTCCTAGTCTCCGGTCAAACCCAGTACAGACTACATCTACTGTATATCCCAGTTTACTGGACTAGTTTAAGATCAACCCAAGACCAAAACCAAAGCAGTCAACATTTACTGTAATACCAGGTCTGAATTTAGACCTGGACTTAAGTTAAACAACACTGAAAACCCTGTCTTGAGTTGAACCACATCCAAAAACTTGCTACAAAAACTTAAACCAGGTTTAACACCTGGACTAAGTTTAAACTGCATTCAAAACTCTATCTACAAATTCTACATTAAACTAGGTTTAACACCAGTGTGGACTAAAGATTAACTATATTTGAAAACCTGTGCAAAAGATTTCCTCTGTCTTTAAGGTCGTGCAGCACAAGTGTCTGGAATAGTTATCTGGAAAAATTCAGAAGAGCATAAATGATTCTGGACGTTGTGTGAAAATTAGGGAAGCTGGCGTGGAAGCATTTTTTCGGCGCCTTCATTTGACCTCACAATGAAAACACTGTTGTTTCCCCTCCCGGCTCCATTATTTGTATAATTTCACACGCACACGCACGCACAGCAGTAAACAGCAGGAGCCGCACTGAAGCGTCAACACGAACGTTTCACTGTTTGGAGATAAACTTTTACTCAAGAAACATTTTGATAAATAATCTTTAGCTGCGGCTTCACTGAACGAAGTGACATTGTTATCTTCTGCACGGATCAGATGTGTGTGTGCGCGTGCGTGCCAGACAGTCGGTCTGTGCGCGCATGCAGATTGAAATCTGGAAAATCTGAGCTGTGAACCAGCTGATCGCTCCTGCTTGTTTGGGACGAAACAAACAACCCCCCCAAAACAAAAACAGAGTCACTGAGGCCATCATTCAGGACGAACCTTCTACTGCTGCTGCTGCTGCTGCTGCTGCTCACCCCCTCCCTCTCTCCCTCCCCCGCCATCAGGACTAATGGGGACTAATTGAGAGGTAAACACTGTCTGATAAGCTGTGCGCGTCCTGAGGTGCTGTCTGGCCCCAGGACGCGAAGTTGATGGATGCAAAATACTATAGGAGACACAAGGGCTCAGACTAAACATCACCAGCACCACCAGAACAACAACAACAACAACAAAGACGTGATGGAGGAATACTTCAAAGCTACTTTAAGTATGTGCTATTATAATACAGTCATCTGCATCATCAAACTTAATTATGCCACCAGAAAATGAAGTACATAATACAACACAGTGGAAAACATCAATACAATACATGTAAATGCAAAAAACACTGGCCAGGACAAAAAACAAGGTATGCAAACAAAAGAAATCACTCAATAAAAGTCCTGAATAAAATCAACTGACTGTAACAATGCATGTTTATTTAGATTACATTTTTTAAAAGATGGCAGATACTGCATGTGCCAAATCCTGGTGGAGAAAAAGATTTAAAGCCATGTGTAAAATGCAAACTCACCACTCATCACCTTTGCAGAGAAAAGAAGCCCATCTTTTTTTATATACTTTTTAGTTACACATTTTGTCAAAATGAAAAATAATTCACAATTCATATGAAGGTGATGATGTATGCTGAGCAGTAACTTTGGTGTCTGTATTTTATTGTGTATTTATAATACATTACATACATTTAAATCACAGATAAATTTAAAGAAAAAACAAGGTGATCAGACCTGATACAATACAGTCATTTATCAACTTAAAGAAATGCCTCCATTAAAATGGAAAACAGGAAAGCTCTCCAAAAGTTCCAGAAATAGAAACTAAGCCAATAAATGTTGTGCATGAAGGCAACAGCAGGACCAGTGGTGCTGGTACTGGTCATCTCTGTCTAGTCAAGGGAACTCTGAACAATGACACCAGTTCAATCTTTGGTAAGTTAGCAGTGGTAAAATGAGGATAGAAGAGATCCAGACAATCGTCAGACAGTCTTCCTCCTTGTCTTTAGCACTGCTCTCTCTCTCTGTCTTTCTCTCTCTCTCACTCACTCACACACACAAGTTGGGATGCTGTGGAAAAACAAAATGCAACCATTTGCAAATCTCATGAACCCATATTTAATTTGCAATAAAACATTTTACTATTTCATGAAGAATATTAGCTCATTTTAACAACAACAGCATCAACAGCATCAACAACAGCATCAACAACAGCACCAACAAGAGCATCAACAACAGCATCAACAACAGCAT
>JAFBJR010000273.1:13642-32080 GCA_016785285.1 Brachirus orientalis
ATGTCATGGTGGTGGTGGTGATGATGTCATGGTGTGGTGATGATGATGTCACCCTCACCTGTGGCCTCCTTCTTGTGTCCTCTGAACACCTGTAGCTCCTCCTTCAGTTTTCTGATGTCAAACAGTTTACACAGGTGGTCACGTGACGCCGTCAACAGCCAATTACCATTCAAGTTCCACTTCACCTCCATCACTGTGTTCTTGTGGGCGTGGCTAAAGACGCACAGACAGAGGAGGAGTTATCAGCTGATCATGACACCTCACTGTCAGGCGTGTGCGTGTGTACGTGAGTGCGTGTGCGTGGACTCACAGTGTGGTCAGACTCTGTCCAGTCTTTGGATCCCAGAATTTGATTGGCTGTTGACTGTCTTTGCTTCCAGAGACGACGAGGCCCATGGTGGGATGCCAGTCCACACACTTCACATCAGCACCGTGACCTGCACACACCCAAAAAACACACTCATCATTTACTTCCTGTTTCTGACAGTTGTCCCTTACAGGCTTCTGTAGAGACGAGCTGCTGCCCTCAGGTGATGTCATTAACCAACAGACACACACGTGTGTGTGGTCTTGTATTTGTTGCCTCTTCAGGACCTTTTCTGACAAACACATGGAGACCAAAACCTGGTCCTAATGAGGCAGAACCTCATCTCTGAGGAGCTGGTTTAGTTTGGATTGTGGTTAGGTTAAGGTTAGTCATGAACTGGTTATGGTTATGGTTATGGTTAGTGATAAGGCTTTGTTTAGCCTGTGTGTGTGTGTGTGTCACACCTCGGAGGATCCTCTCCTCATGGCAGCGCAGGAAGTCCCAGATCCTCACGGTGCCGTCGTCTGAGCAGGTGGCAAATTTGTTGTCTGTGGGAGAGAAACTGGACACGGGGGGAGCGTGTGAGAATGTGATGTCACAGGCAGGACACGCAACGTCACATGTGAAGGCACAGGCAGAACACGCAACGTCACACGTAATGTCAAAGCCTGGACACGCAACGTCACACGTGATGTCAAAGCCGGGACACGCAGCGTCACATGTGAAGTCACAGTCTGGACACGTGATGTCACAGTCTGGACACGCAACGTCACACGTGATGTCAAAGCCTGGACACGCAACATCACACGTGATGTCAAAGCCGGGACACGCAGCGTCACATGTGAAGTCACAGGCAGAACACGCAACGTCACACGTGAAGTCACAGTCGGGAACACGTGATGTCTCAGTAGTCTGGACACGTGATGTCACAGCCAGGACACACATCATCACACGTGACATCACACATGAAGTCAGAGCCAGGACATGAAATGTCACTCGTAAAGTCATGAAGTCTCACTTCATGACTTTACGAGTGACTCACATTCACAGCTGACCATCACACTCAGCCAGTCTAACAACCATTACCACCCAAAGACTGACAGACAAGGACATAAAGGAACAACATGGAGATAAATGCATTAAAACGTCCCCCAAATAAATAAAACATGTCTACATTTAAAATGCAAGTAAAAGTCTTATTTAAAATGACAGCTGATGTCTGAAGGAATCAAAGAGTTTAAATGGTGGTGTTTACTCTGATGTAAACAGAATCCATTTCTGCCAAGAAACCCTCCTAAATGTTACAGACTGGGCCTTTAAAGGAGAATGAGGTCAGAGGTCAGCTGGTATGTTTAATGACCCCAAAACAAACCACCACTGGTCAATTACAGATTGATTCTGTTTCCTGTCTCCTCTTCATTTCTTCAGCTGAGCTCATCTGTTCTGAATGTCTCCACCTGCTGGATCTTCTGTGGAACTACACTGAATGAAACACACACACACACACGCAGGTCACCAGGATCTGGACACTGACTTCCTGTTTGTTTGTGCTCAGTGACTCCACCATGAGGACAAAAGTATGAGAACGCCTTGTTAAACCAGTGCCATTGTGTGCGTGTGGGTCATTGAAACCCCTCCCCCACATGACATGCAGTGATCCGTGCACGAGGACCTCCACTGTGCAAGTTTTAAATCCATCACAGCCAACAGAGAGCAGGCTGTCGTCATGACGACCATGTTATGTCAGCTCTGCAGTGACACATCTGTTTAAACATGAAATAACCTCAAACCAGTGCCATTGTGTGTGTGTGGGTCATTGAAACCCCTCCCCCACATGACATGCAGTGATCCGTGCACGAGGACCTCCACTGTGCAAGTTTTAAATCCATCACAGCCAACAGAGAGCAGGCTGTCGTCATGACGACCATGTTATGTCAGCTCTGCAGTGACACATCTGTTTAAACATGAAATAACCTCATTGAAAACACAGAATCACCCTTTAATCCAGGTCAGACTGGTGACCTTTGACCCCAGACACAGGTGTCAACTAAGACGGTAAAAATTTAATCAGCATGAAAACAACTGAAGCAGGTTCAATGTAGAAGACCAGGATGAGTTTGAGTGAACTGAGCCTTTAATTCTCTTTCTCTCTCACACACACACACACTTCCCCTCACCCTAACCTTTAACCCTAACCAACTAAATGCCCAACACTAACCTTTGACCTAAACTTAACCCTAAACCTGGTCTTTACAATATTGAAGACCAGACAAAATGTCCTCACAAAGACAGGTTTGTCCTCACACACGGTCTGCTGCACGCGACAGTCGAGGTCACGTGACGTTTCTGCATGAAGATACAAAATAACTAGTAAATGATCAGTTTGCTATTAGTTTTTGTGCTAAGCTATGCTAACAGGGTCCTTTTGTTTTGGGTGTCAAACTAACCTAACATTTCCCTTTTGTGTTCAGTCATGCTAAGCTAGGGTTTTTTCTTCTTTTGGCTGCTCCCTCTCTAGGAGTTGCCACAGCAGCTGATCTACATTTGTGCTAAGCTAGGTTACCATTTTCCTTTTGGTTTTTGTGCTAACCTAGACTAACAATTTCCTATTGCTTTTAGTTTGTGCCAAGCTATGCTATGATACATTTCCCTTTACTTTGAGTCTTTGTGCTAAGCTAGGCTAACAGTTTCCCTTTGCTTTTAGCCTTTGTGCTAAGCTAGGCCAACAGTTTCCCTTTGCTTTTAGCCTTTGTGCTAAGCTAGGCCAACAGTTTCTTTTAGTCTGTGCCAAGCTAGATGAACTTGTTTGTGGGTAAAAATTAGCCAAACTAATGATGTTAGAAAATATTTCTTTTCCTTTTTTGACAAACGTGACAGAAAACACCATGTCCTCACTTTTGTACATAAACAAAACCATTAACTTTGCCACGTGTTCAAACAAACGTTAACAATCTGACACGTCCTCAATGTCTCCTCTGCTCTGAGACACTGAGGACGTGTCCTCTGAGACACTGGGGACGGACGTGTCCTCTGCTCTGAGACACTGAGGACGGACGCGTCCTCTGCTCTGAGACACTGGGGACGGACGCGTCCTCTGCTCTGAGACACTGGGGACGGATGCGTCCTCTGCTCTGAGACACTGAGGACGGACGCGTCCTCTGCTCTAAGACACTGGGGACGGACGCGTCCTCTGCTCTGAGACACTGGGGACGACACTGGGGACAGACGTGTCCTCTGCTCTGAGACACTGGGGACGGACGCGTCCTCTGCTCTGAGACACTGGGGACGGACATGTCCTCTGCTCTGAGACACTGGGGACGGACATGTCCTCTGCTCTGAGACACTGGGGACGGACGCGTCCTCTGATCTGAGACACTGGGGACGGACATGTCCTCTGCTCTGAGACACTGGGGACGGACATGTCCTCTGCTCTGAGACACTGGGGACGGACATGTCCTCTGCTCTGAGACACTGGGGACGGACATGTCCTCTGCTCTGAGACACTGGGGACGGACATGTCCTCTGCTCTGAGACACTGGGGACGGACGCGTCCTCTGAGACACTGGGGACGGACGCGTCCTCTGCTCTGAGACAGACGCGTCCTCTGCTCTGAGACACTGGGGACGACACTGGGGACAGACGCGTCCTCTGCTCTGAGACTCTGGGGACGACACTGGGGACAGACGCGTCCTCTGCTCTGAGACTCTGGGGACGGACGCGTCCTCTGCTCTGAGACAGACGCGTCCTCTGCTCTGAGACACTGAGGACGGATGCGTCCTCTGCTCTAAGACACTGGGGACAGACGTGTCCTCTGCTCTGAGACACTGGGGACGGACGCGTCCTCTGCTCTGAGACACTGGGGACATGTCCGCTGAGACACTGGGGACGGACATGTCCTCTGCTCTGAGACACTGGGGACGGACGCGTCCTCTGAGACACTGGGGACGGACGCGTCCTCTGCTCTGAGACAGACGCGTCCTCTGCTCTGACACTCTGGGGACGGACGCGTCCTCTGCTCTTTTCTGTTTTGACATCATGTTCGGGACAGACGGCGTCTCAGTAAACAAAGACAGAGGTGAAGGAGCAGGTTAGTTACTCACCAGTGACCTTTAACCTTTTCCTCTTACTATGGTTACTGTGACTCCACTGTTGTCAGATTGTCTCATTTTCTACCATACGTCATATGTGAAGAGGACAAAGGTCATTTGACGTTCAGGGACTTTAAAGGTGTCATGTGATCACACTGGCAGCCGTGGACCGAGCCCCATGGGCTCATGGGTAATGTAGTGTGAATTTGAGATGGAACACCTGGGTGCCGACCTCACAGTGAACGGGTGACGACCTCACAGTGAACGGGTGACATCACATGCAGGCTGATGATGTCAGGACAAAGTGTGGGGTCAGAGCGGCTACAGACATTAAAGGTCCAGTGCATCAAATTCAGGAAGACTTACATATATAAACGAGCCATAGGTGTGTTTCTGTGTATGAATAAGTGTTAAAAGTGAGTTCCTTTTACACGTGCTGCAGGTAAAGGCCATGCTTTGTGCTTAACCCTTAAATGGCCCCTCGGGACAAATAAAGTTCTTTGAATTTGAAAATGTTGAGGCAGCCATGTGGTGCCACTGTGTAACCATCTAAAAACATGAAATTCACCCACTGAGTGTTTCACAGTCTAAAGCTGATGTTTACTAAACAAGCTCTCATCTTTTCTGGTACATGAAGGCCACCGTAGTTCCCTGAAGGCCACCGTAGTTCCCTGACACACATGGGAAAGTGAGGGCTGGGTGGAAAAGTCCTGCATTCTGTGGGTCTCACCATTAGATGTCACTAATTCTTACACACTGAACCTTTGAGAC
Organism: Brachirus orientalis; assembly: GCA_016785285.1. Classification (NCBI taxonomy): domain Eukaryota; kingdom Metazoa; phylum Chordata; class Actinopteri; order Pleuronectiformes; family Soleidae; genus Brachirus; species Brachirus orientalis. Next base: position 18,809 of record JAFBJR010000273.1, read on the forward strand.
TGTTGCACTGTGGGAAACGTAGGCCAACAGTGTTTGCAGTGAAAATGTTGAATTCAAAGCTTTATTTAAACACCTACAGATGCCTGTCAGGTCATGTGCTTCTCTTTATTCACTTTATTGTCAGAATCAAACCCGGGGCCTTTATTGATCAATTGATTCTCACCTAATCAGAAATGATTGATGACTTTATTCAACATCACGTAGAATATCAACAACAGATCACTGCAGTGTTGCAACAGCGCACACGTACATCTGTCATTAATCAACCACATCATCATCATCATCATCATCATCGTCATCGTCATGAGGCAGCACCCCCGTGTGGCTGACAGTGAGCAGCACACACTCAAGTTAACTACAGAAAATGGTAGATGGAGTATAAACCTGGCTTCTCTAATGGCCTCCTTGTGAGCCTGGAACATCTTGACGTTGTTCATGTTGGACTGCCAGTACTTCACATAACCACCATGGTCCGCTGTTAGCATCCACATGTCGTTATGAGACCAGGTCATGGCGCGCACCGGACTGTCGTGAGCCTGCGGGGGGAGGGGGAGGGGACAGGACGAGGTCAAACATTCAGCTTCAACCAATTAAAACCAGAAATATAAGAAATCATCGGGACTCAAACTACACACTGCTGCCTTCACTGACACTTGTAAGGTTAACCTTTCTTACTTGTCCTGATCACGTTCACGTCTTTATCTCACTGTTTTCCAACAGGAAAGTGAAGTTCGTAAACCACTCACTCTCCCACACCAAAGTCCATAGAGAAAATCAGTGATTTTAGCTCGTGGTGACACAGGAGCTGCTGATCCACTGCTGCCTCCATCACTGAGTTCAAATGTCTTAATTTGTCAGTTCGGCCTTTAAAATCCTTTGTTCACATTTACCTCAGTGACACAAAGTGACCACACGAGGCAGCAGTAGACCAGACCATGTTCTGTAGACTCAAACGGATGTAAATTTTATTAAGCTAGTCATTTGCGATGTGTTCTTTGTTCTTGTGTCTCTGCAAGATATATCGTAAATTTACCATCTTGGTAAACATGTGCGAGATTTATCGCAAATGTGATGATGAAAGTAGGTCAAAGGTCACCGTGTGACACAGGAGACACAGGAAAATAATGTGATTGAAGTGTAAAACCTGTGGTGACCATCAGGTGGCGCAGTTGTTTACCTGTAAGATGGTCTCAAAGTTGAAGGTGAGTCCATTCCACAGTGTGAACTCTCCACTGGACGCTCCTGTGACCAGGCGCCGCCCTTCAGGTGTCCACTGGAAACACAACCAAGAGCATCAGTGCTGACATCAAAGACACACCAACACACGTGACAGGAGGTGACATCACAGCTCACCCTGATCACAAACACCGGACACTTGACTTTGTTGGTGGACGTTCGGACAAACTTGGTGGTGACAGCGTTCATCGGGTTGTTGAGCATGCCGAGAGGAGGGACGAGCTGCAGCAGGAAGAGAGACACGAGTTTCAAAATAAAACACTCCACATTCATTATCAGCTATAGCACAGGGCCAGTGAACGCCTCACCAGAGACATAAATGTTAAAAAAGCACAGGGTCAGTGAACGCCTCACCAGAGACATAAATGTTAACGGCACACAGGGTCAGTGAACGCCTCACCAGAGACATAAATGTTAAAAAAGCACAGGGTCAGTGAACGCCTCACCAGAGACATAAATGTTAAAAAAGCACAGGGTCAGTGAACGCCTCACCAGAGACATAAATGTTAAAAAAGCACAGGGTCAGTGAACGCCTCACCAGAGACATAAATGTTAAAAAAGCACAGGGTCAGTGAACGCCTCACCAGAGACATAAATGTTAAAAAAGCACAGGGTCAGTGAACGCCTCACCAGAGACATAAATGTTAAAAAAGCACAGGGTCAGTGAACGCCTCACCAGAGACATAAATGTTAAAAAAGCACAGGGTCAGTGAACGCCTCACCAGAGACATAAATGTTAAAAAAGCACAGGGTCAGTGAACGCCTCACCAGAGACATAAATGTTAAAAAAGCACAGGGTCAGTGAACGCCTCACCAGAGACATAAATGTTAAAAAAGCACAGGGTCAGTGAACGCCTCACCAGAGACATAAATGTTAAAAAAGCACAGGGTCAGTGAACGCCTCACCAGAGACATAAATGTTAAAAAAGCACAGGGTCAGTGAACGCCTCACCAGAGACATAAATGTTAAAAAAGCACAGGGTCAGTGAACGCCTCACCAGAGACATAAATGTTAAAAAAGCACAGGGTCAGTGAACGCCTCACCAGAGACATAAATGTTAAAAAAGCACAGGGTCAGTGAACGCCTCACCAGAGACATAAATGTTAAAAAAGCACAGGGTCAGTGAACGCCTCACCAGAGACATAAATGTTAAAAAAGCACAGGGTCAGTGAACGCCTCACCAGAGACATAAATGTTAAAAAAGCACAGGGTCAGTGAACGCCTCACCAGAGACATAAATGTTAAAAAAGCACAGGGTCAGTGAACGCCTCACCAGAGACATAAATGTTAAAAAAGCACAGGGTCAGTGAACGCCTCACCAGAGACATAAATGTTAAAAAAGCACAGGGTCAGTGAACGCCTCACCAGAGACATAAATGTTAAAAAAGCACAGGGTCAGTGAACGCCTCACCAGAGACATAAATGTTAAAAAAGCACAGGGTCAGTGAACGCCTCACCAGAGACATAAATGTTAAAAAAGCACAGGGTCAGTGAACGCCTCACCAGAGACATAAATGTTAAAAAAGCACAGGGTCAGTGAACGCCTCACCAGAGACATAAATGTTAAAAAAGCACAGGGTCAGTGAACGCCTCACCAGAGACATAAATGTTAAAAAAGCACAGGGTCAGTGAACGCCTCACCAGAGACATAAATGTTAAAAAAGCACAGGGTCAGTGAACGCCTCACCAGAGACATAAATGTTAAAAAAGCACAGGGTCAGTGAACGCCTCACCAGAGACATAAATGTTAAAAAAGCACAGGGTCAGTGAACGCCTCACCAGAGACATAAATGTTAAAAAAGCACAGGGTCAGTGAACGCCTCACCAGAGACATAAATGTTAAAAAAGCACAGGGTCAGTGAACGCCTCACCAGAGACATAAATGTTAAAAAAGCACAGGGTCAGTGAACGCCTCACCAGAGACATAAATGTTAAAAAAGCACAGGGTCAGTGAACGCCTCACCAGAGACATAAATGTTAAAAAAGCACAGGGTCAGTGAACGCCTCACCAGAGACATAAATGTTAAAAAAGCACAGGGTCAGTGAACGCCTCACCAGAGACATAAATGTTAAAAAAGCACAGGGTCAGTGAACGCCTCACCAGAGACATAAATGTTAAAAAAGCACAGGGTCAGTGAACGCCTCACCAGAGACATAAATGTTAAAAAAGCACAGGGTCAGTGAACGCCTCACCAGAGACATAAATGTTAAAAAAGCACAGGGTCAGTGAACGCCTCACCAGAGACATAAATGTTAAAAAAGCACAGGGTCAGTGAACGCCTCACCAGAGACATAAATGTTAAAAAAGCACAGGGTCAGTGAACGCCTCACCAGAGACATAAATGTTAAAAAAGCACAGGGTCAGTGAACGCCTCACCAGAGACATAAATGTTAAAAAAGCACAGGGTCAGTGAACGCCTCACCAGAGACATAAATGTTAAAAAAGCACAGGGTCAGTGAACGCCTCACCAGAGACATAAATGTTAAAAAAGCACAGGGTCAGTGAACGCCTCACCAGAGACATAAATGTTAAAAAAGCACAGGGTCAGTGAACGCCTCACCAGAGACATAAATGTTAAAAAAGCACAGGGTCAGTGAACGCCTCACCAGAGACATAAATGTTAAAAAAGCACAGGGTCAGTGAACGCCTCACCAGAGACATAAATGTTAAAAAAGCACAGGGTCAGTGAACGCCTCACCAGAGACATAAATGTTAAAAAAGCACAGGGTCAGTGAACGCCTCACCAGAGACATAAATGTTAAAAAAGCACAGGGTCAGTGAACGCCTCACCAGAGACATAAATGTTAAAAAAGCACAGGGTCAGTGAACGCCTCACCAGAGACATAAATGTTAAAAAAGCACAGGGTCAGTGAACGCCTCACCAGAGACATAAATGTTAAAAAAGCACAGGGTCAGTGAACGCCTCACCAGAGACATAAATGTTAAAAAAGCACAGGGTCAGTGAACGCCTCACCAGAGACATAAATGTTAAAAAAGCACAGGGTCAGTGAACGCCTCACCAGAGACATAAATGTTAAAAAAGCACAGGGTCAGTGAACGCCTCACCAGAGACATAAATGTTAAAAAAGCACAGGGTCAGTGAACGCCTCACCAGAGACATAAATGTTAAAGAAATAAATCAGGTTGTTCAACTCCAGGAATGTCTTAAAGACATTAAGTCCTGGATGACCTGTAACTTCCTACTTCTAAACTCAACCTAACCGGCCGAGGCAGATGACCGCACATCTTTGAGTCTGGTTCTGTCACAGATTTCTTCCTGTTAAAAGGGAGTTTTTTCTCTCCACTGCCCCCTAGTGTTTGCTCATTATGTGAACTGTTGGGTTTCTTTTCTCTCTGTAATATTGTAAAGGTTTTGGCCTTATTATGTACAGAGCCTTGAGATAATGTATGTTGTGATTTGGTGCTATACAAATAAAAATGAATTGAATTAAAATGAAGCTTCACTCATAACAAAAGGTCCTGACAGTTTAACCCTTTTAATTTTTGTTTGTCTGTAGCTCCGCCCACCAGCCCCAGCCCCAGCCAATGACACCACATTCCTTTGGCTTGTCCCTTTAGTGGTGACACAGCTGATGAGTCTCCATGGCAACCACACCTTCACTCAGTAACACTATCGTCCTGATCAGTATGCTCTTCTGTTTGGTTTTGATAAAGTTTTTACTTTGACAGAGAAACAATGCTGACCAATCACACGGCTCCTTCACATGTGACTGAGCTTTTCAGAATAAAATACATGGCTTCACTGTCAAAACCAGGGCGACAATGATTACTCGATCAATCCATTAATAATGAATTACAAGTATTTAGATAATTGATTCAGTTGCTTTGAATGTTTGTTTTTAATTTTTCAAACCAGTTTCTGTGATGTTTCAGCTTCTTAAATGTGAGTATTTTCTGGTTTCTTTGTGCCAAATAACAAATAAATCATTAAAACTGAATCATTTTGGTTTGTGCACAAAAGACATTTGAGAACATCATTTCCAAGTTTGAGAAACACTCAATATTTTCAACATTTTATGAAGCAAACAACTGTTTAATGGAGAAAATAGTGTACAGAAACATATAAAGTCAAATGTCTCCTCATGAAACGAGGAAAGTTTTTAGGTGGAAAATAGTTTTTTCTATTTTGTGGAGAATTTCTGATATTTTGAAGCTTCAAAAAGTGTTAAACATTATTGATTATTGCCGTATCTCGACTACATCTGCAACAACTAATTGATTATTAATAAATTATTAAGAGTTTTGATTAATATTTTCTGTTTTCTTTGCTCCATAAAAACAAAGAAATCATTGAAACTGGATCGTTTTGGTTTGTGGACAAAAGAAGACATTTGAGTAACATCATCATTTACATTTTTCAGAATTTGACATTTCACAGACCAAACAACTGATCCATGAGTCAAGAAAACAATCACCAGATTAAACGACGAACATAATCGTCCCAATCAAAGCATGTGAAGACTCTAATGTGACGAAGACTTTAACGTGACGAAGACTTTAACGTGACGAAGACTTTAACGTGACGAAGACTTTAACGTGAGGAAAACTCTAACGTGACGAGACTCTAACGTGACGAGACTCTAACGTGACGAAGACTCTAACGTGACGGAGACTCTAACGTGACGAAGACTCTAACGTGACGAAGACTCTAACGTGACGGAGACTCTAACGTGACGGAGACTCTAACGTGACGAGACTCTAACGTGACGAGACTCTAACGTGACGAGACTCTAACGTGACGAAGACTCTAACGTGACGAAAACTCTAACGTGACGAAAACTCTAACGTGACGAAGACTTTAACGTGAGGAAAACTCTAACGTGACGAAAACAGAGACTCTAACGTGACGGAGACTCTAACGTGACGGAGACTCTAACGTGACGGAGACTCTAACGTGACGGAGACTCTAACGTAACGGAGACTCTAACGTGACGAAAACTCTAACGTGACGAAAACTCTAACGTGACGAAAACAGAGACTCTAACGTGACGAAGACTCTAACGTGACGAAGACTCTAACGTGACGAAAACAGAGACTCTAACGTGACGAAGACTCTAACGTGACGAAGACTCTAACGTGACGAAGACTCTAACGTGACGGACACTCTAACGTGACGGACACTCTAACGTGACGAAAACAGAGACTCTAACGTGACGAAAACAGAGACTAACGTGACGAAGACTCTAACGTGACGAAGACTCTAACGTGACGAAGACTCTAACGTGACGAAGACTCTAACGTGACGGAGACTCTAACGTGAAGGAGACTCTAACGTGACGAAGACTCTAACGTGACGAAGACTCTAACGTGACGAAGACTCTAACGTGACGAAGACTCTAACGTGACGGAGACTTTAACGTGACGAAGACTCTAACGTGACGAAGACTCTAACGTGACGAAGACTCTAACGTGAAGGAGACTCTAACGTGACGGAGACTCTAACGTGACGAAGACTCTAACGTGACGAAGACTCTAACGTGAAGGAGACTCTAACGTGAAGGAGACTCTAACGTGACGAAGACTCTAACGTGACGAAGACTCTAACGTGAAGGAGACTCTAACGTGACGAAGACTCTAATGTGACGGAGACTCTAACGTGACGGAGACTCTAACGTGACGAAGACTCTAACGTGACGGAGACTCTAACGTGACGGAGGATTGATCAGAATTTCACCGAGCAACATTTATTTTTTAAGACTGAGGTTGAATTGTAACATTTAACCTCTGACCTCTACACGTCTGACCAGCGTGTTGTTGACGTGATGTTCAAACAGCTGAGGCCGTTTACAAACTACCATGACTGTCGTCACGTCTTCTAATGTCAGACTCAAGTGTCTTCATCGTCATCCTCATCATCATCACTCTTCCTGTGATGGATCATTAAATCATGTCAAAGTTCATGTGGATGATGAGAGGGTGACTTTGAGTTCATTGTATACCAGAGATAAACACGAATCATTCATTCACTTTCACTCAGTCACCGTCAGTCACTTCTTCAACTCCAAACACAGGCTGCATCTCCTCAGAGCTGAGACGGACCCGAGGACACTCCTCTGCAGGATTAACCTGCTCATTTGTTGGAGACACAGTGTCCACAAAGTAAGCATGCTTCTCTGAACACTTGACCATAAACATGCGTGTTACACGGACGTGTGTCCTCATGTCAGGTAACAGCGACACTCGACCCAGATCAGGTTCAGACTGGAGTTTGTGTCAAACATCATCAGACATGTGTCAGGACTAACATTATGACATGTGACTTGTTATGTTATGTTTGTTCCATCCGACTCTGACCGAAGGATGTTATCAACTCTAATGCGAGCAGCTGACAAACTGGTAGTACTGTGACACAAAACCACTGGTGTTTGTGGAGCAGTGACAAATACATGTGTTCAAATTTATTACAATAAATTACAGGTTGTTTGATCAAACTTTATTTCTGGAAAAATAGATCTTTAACACACACACACACACACACACACACACACACATTAATCTGTTAATTATTTTCTCCATTAATCAATTAGTTGTTTGTCAAACCTGGAAATGTTGCTCTCAAATGTCTACAAACCAAAATGATTCGGTTTGAATGATTTCTTTCTTATATGGAGAAAATATTCACATTTGAGAAAGTGAAAAATCACAGAATCACAGGTTTTCACTATAAAAAAAGAAAACTCAAACTGACCAATCAATTATCAAAATAGTTAAATAACTTATCAATGAATCGTTGCAGCCCGAGCTCAACCAGCCTCACAACGTCACTCGTGTTTTTAAAACACTTTGATGCAGACGTGTTACATTTTTAACCTTCAGGGCAAAAACAACCAGAAGAATTGATGAGGAAACAGATGAACTCACAACACCTCGAGCTAAACAACAACAACAACAGCACCTCGAGCTAAACAACAACAACAGCAGCATCTCGAGCTAAACAACAACAACAGCAGCACCTCGAGCTAAACAACAACAACAGCAGCACCTCGAGCTAAACAACAACAACAGCAGCACCTCGAGCTAAACAACAACAACAGCAGCACCTCCTCGAGCTAAACAACAACAACAGCAGCACCTCCTCGAGCTAAACAACAACAACAGCACCTCGAGCTAAACAACAACAACAGCAGCACCTCGAGCTAAACAACAACAGCAGCAGCACCTCGAGCTAAACAACAACAGCAGCAACACCTCGAGCTAAACAACAACACCACCAGCACCTCGAGCTAAACAACAACAGCAGCACCTCGAGCTAAACAACAACACCACCACCTCGAGCTAAACAACAACAACAGCAGCACGAGCTAAACAACAACAACAGCAGCACCTCGAGCTAAACAACAACAACAGCAGCACCTCGAGCTAAACAACAACAACAACACCTCGAGCTAAACAACAACAGCAGCAGCACGAGCTAAACAACAACAACAGCAGCACCTCGAGCTAAACAACAACAACAGCAGCACGAGCTAAACAACAACAACAGCAGCACCTCGAGCTAAACAACAACAACAGCAGCACCTCGAGGTAAACAACAACAACTCGAGGTAAACAACAACAACTCGAGGTAAACAACAACAACAACTCGAGGTAAACAACAACAACAACTCGAGGTAAACAACAACAACAACTCGAGGTAAACAACAGCTTTACATTAAACAACAACATATACAACAGGAACAGGAGCCAAGTGTCTCTGTGTTACTGGATATTACAAGCCTGGTCAACAAATCAGAATACACTGTAAAACATTTCCAGTCAGTTCACCTGCTGCCTTCAAATTCCACTTCAAGTCAAATTCAGAGATCAACATTCTTCCTTCAGTTTAATCAAAGCTGATGGAAAATATCAGGTTAGACAGAAAACATTTAAAGTGTTTCTGCTCCTTGACTGAACTGTGAAGCTTCTAAGACTTTATAAAGACTGTCAGGACTATTTTACTAAATTCATCATCAACTATTTTGTTAACTGATTTGAGTGAGTTTTTTTTTTCAAAAAGTTTCTGAATTTTCAGCTTCTTAAATGTGAATATTTTCTGGTTCTTTACTCCATAAAACAAAGAAATAATTCAAAGTGAACCATTTTTATATTTGTGAACATCATAATTCCCAGGTTTGACAAACAATTATCTATATTTTCTATTTTAAAAACAAAACAAATGATCAATTAATCATCAATAAATCACAAAACCACAGTCAACTGGTTTCTGGTTACTTTCACAAAATGAACCTTTAATTATATGACATCTTATTAGAGTCATTATGTTTATCAGGAGCTACTTTGACTAAATGATGCGTCCTCTTCACTCATCAGGCTGACAGACCCAACAGTTTAACAACTAACTGGGGAATAATCCGAGTGTGACTGGATCAACTGGTAAACAGCTTTAGGTTCGATTATTGAAACCTTTGACGGGTAACTCGGACAGGGATCCCCGGTCTAAATCAACTCATTTGACCCTTTAACATCGTCACGTCAAAGTAAATAAAGTGATCAAACGCTGTAAATGAAACTATCGTCGGTGGAAACTTCGAGTCACGGAGGTCGAGTGCTGTTTTGGAGGCAAAGCAGCGGAACCACGAGGTCACGCCGCCTCTGAGGGCAGCTAACGCGGGGCTAACGACCAAGCTAACGCCGGGTTAAGACGGAGCTTGTGCGGGGATAAAACAAGGACAGCACCAGGCTAAAACCAAGCTAACGCCGGGTTAAGACGGAGCTTGTGCGGGGATAAAACAAGCAGAGCACCAGGCTAAAACCAAGCTAACGCCGGGTTAAGACGGAGCTTATGCGGGGATAAAACAAGCAGAGCACCAGGCTAAAACCAAGCTAACGCCGGGTTAAGACGGAGCTTATGCCGGGATAAAACAAGCAGAGCACCAGGCTAAAACCAAGCTAACACCGGGTAAAAACGGAGCATATGCAGGGCTAACACTGGGTTAACGTCGAGTTTATGCAGGGGTAAACCCAGGCTAACATCGGGCTGACGGAGCATTAGCCTGAGCTAACCTGTGTCCCTCCAGGTGTGTCCCCCACACCTGTGTCCCTCCAGGTGTGTCATATCGCTCTGTCCTCTTGTCTTCAACGCAGAAATACATTTAATAATAAAGACGTGTGGATTTAAACACCAACCGCAATTCTACGCACTGACATCGCTGCTTGAGCGTTTAGCATAAGAGGCTAACGGAGGTAGCAGGCTAACTGTCGGGAGCCTGCGGGCTCAGTCGGAAACACTGGCCGTGATACGAGCTTTAGTCCCGGGGTTTGATCGGAACCGTCGGTGTCCGCGGCTCTTTTCTCTGCGGCCCAGGGTAATGGCGGCCCGGCCGTAACTACAACAACGGCGCGCTGCGGCTCAAACTCACCTACACTGTCCACAGCAGAGTCCGCTATGAGGCGGTCACTGAGCGGCCACACTCTGTGTTCTGTGCCGCTGTTCTCCGCGGGAACACGGAGGCTTCACTCGGGGCTGAGCTTGAAACGTTCGTCCGTTCAGCCTCCGGATGACTCCATCATGTCGCTTCTTCTTCTCTGCCCGAAAGAAATGCATGCCGGGATGTCTAACAGCGGGCGGGAGACCATGACGTCACACCACACTATGGATTCTGGGACAAGGAGTTTTAAATTGTTCTTTCCTTCTTTTTATCCTTTTATCTTTCCTTCTTTTGAAGACCATGATTTATTTAGCACGCGATTCGTTTATTATATATGATTATGATCATATATATGATTATTTCAATGTAGAAAATAATGTAAATGTAAAACAATTTTATAAGGTGTGTGTGTATACATACTGTATATATATATATACGTATATATATATACGTATATATATACATGCCATGATATTACCTTCATAGTTTTCATTCTCATGTTGCAGCAGATAATATATATATTTTCTTCACTGTGTAAAAAAACTTAAACATTTAAAAAATAAGAATAGCTGTAGAGGGCGCTAGCATAGATTCAGCTTCTGCTTTGGTCATTAGTCATATCAGGGGATCTTGACGTGTTTGACGATTTTGAAGCCAATATCACTCACTTTTGCATCATGGGACCAGTGAAAATACACAGCTCTGACACTGTTCACTTTATTAGCAACACTCCATCAGGCGTGATCTGAATTTCTACTTCTAATAAAGTCCAGCAGGTGCAGTGACAAAGGTGCAATGCTGCCGCCTACAGGTGGAAGTGACAGTTCAAAGTTACTGCAACATCATTTACATAAAAAGCCTCCTTTCATCCTTTGAAGTCTTTTCTTCTTCTTCTTCTTCTTCTTCTTCTTCTTCTTCTTCTTCTTCTTCTTCTTCTTCTTCATATTTCATATAAACACTTCAGAGGTTAACGCCGGTGTTGTAGCGTGGTTTGAAATCCACGGATCAGTACATGACTTTAGTATTTCACCTGTGAAAACAGCATGGCAACATGAACGCAGGCGCCAGCAGGGGGCAGCACCGTGCGTGCGACTTATTCAATTTCGGTCAATGTCACGTGAACATGATGAGCAGAGACTGAGAGAAAGATTTTAGGTGATTATGTGGAATTTTCAGACGAGATAAAAACATACATGAATGTAGTTGAATCATTTATGCGCAGACAGACCGATTTAGTTTTTAACCAACTTTATTGACACTGAAGAGTATACGGGCAGCGCGGGAGTGACGTCACTGCAGATCGGTCCTATCAGAGCACATTGTGAGCTGAACTCCTCCTAACGTCTGTCCTCCTCCTCCTCCTCCTCCTCCCGGTAAGTGAAGCGTCTCATCCCGCTGAGCAGTGCCGGTACTGATCCGGTACTGAGCCGGTGAAGTACCGGGACAGCTGACAGGTGTGTAGCGGACTTTTCCCGTGACTTTCAGACGTTAACCGGGTTTGATGCGGTTAACGTCTGCTATCACATGTTAGCTCAACGGTCACTGAGTAACGGAGTACTTTTACTCAACTCCTGTAGCGATCAATAACTTTGATCTGAAATCAATATGACTATACAGCATGTAAACGTGTCTGTCTGTCTGTCTGTCTGTCTGTCTGTCTGTCTGTCTGTCTGTCCCGCAGAAGTGTTTTATAATGAGCAGCAGAAACTGCAGACCCTGGTGAGAAGCACACACACACACACACACTGGTTTCCATGACTACAGAGGACATTCCATTGACTTCCACTCATTTCCTAGAGACTTATTTTTTTTTACTAGTGTCCTAACCCTAACCCTGACCCTAACCTTAACCTAACCCTAACCTCAGCCTAACTTTAAAACATGTCTTCACCTTAAAATGGAGTCATTTACGTTATGGGGACTTGATTTTTGTCCCCATAAGGAAGACAAGTCCCCATAATGTGAGTAAATGTGGAAAACCAGCTACACACACACATTCTCGTACAGTCTTGACAGGAAGTGAGGACCAGACACAATGTCCTCATTTCCTGTCATTTATAGGTTTTTTTTTCTTTTGGTGCTCCCAAAGATTCATGTACAATACACACACACACACACACACCTGTCACTGATGATGTCACTGATGATGTCACTGATGATGTCACATATTTCCTTTTTCAGGGCAAAGAGTCGACGTTCACGACTAAGGAGACGAGTGACCAGAGGACGGACTCAGAAGAGGTGGACAAGAGATGAGGTGATGAAGATGATGATGATAGTGATGATGATGATGATGATGATGATGATGATGATGATGACGATGATCTTCCTCCTCAGGATGAGAAGCTTCTGAGGTTGATGGATGAGTTTGGATCAAACAGCTGGTCATCAGTGTCTCTGCACTTCAAGGTCTCACATACATGCACACACACACACACACACAGACACATGCACACACACACAGACACATGCACACACACATGCACACAGACACACACACACACAGACACATGCACACATACATGCACACAGACACACGCACACATGCACACACACATGCACACAGACACACACACACATGCACACACGCACAGACACATGCACACACACATGCACACAGACACACACACTCACAGACACACACA
>JAFBJR010000273.1:32646-47187 GCA_016785285.1 Brachirus orientalis
CACACAGGCACACACACGCACACAGACACACACACATGCACACACACGCACACACATGCACATAGACACATGCACACAGACACACATGCACACAGACACACGCACACACATGCACACACATGCACACAGACACATGCACACACACATGCACACACATGCACACAGACACATGCACACACATGCACACATGCACACACACATGCACACACACATGCACACACATGCACACATGCACACACACATGCACACACATGCACACACATGCACACACACATGCACACATGCACACACACATGCACACAGAGTAAACACTTCAGACAGGTGACTCAGAGTGAGTGAGTGAGCAGCACCTACACTCACATCAGCAGATGTTGACAGTGCTGCGGTATGCACTCATATTTCCCCATGGGGTCTGTGTCTCAGGGTCAAAGGTCAGAGGTTGAGTGTAGGCAGCGATGGCAGCAGATGAAGAATCCAGAGCTTGTCAAAGGTCCATGGACTCCAGAGGAGGACGAGAAGGTGAGGAGACGACACAGACCAGCCTATAGCTCCGCCCTGCTGTAAGAGGAAAAGGTTGTGATGTCACTTCCTGTGCAGGTGATGGCATTGGTCCAGAAGTATGGCGTTAAGCGCTGGTCGCTCATTGCCAAACACGTGCAGAGTCGGAACGGAAAGCAGTGTCGTGAGCGCTGGCACAACCACCTGAACCCGGAGGTGAAGAAGAGCAGCTGGACACTGGAGGAGGACCTGGTCATCTGTCAGGCCCATGGCATTCTGGGAAACCGTTGGGCAGAGATCGCCAAGCTGCTGCCTGGCAGGTACATAGACCACCTGATCACCAGACACATAGACTTTTTTATCACCAGACACATAGACCACCTGATCACCAGACACATAGACCACCTGATCACCAGACACATAGACCACCTGGTCACCAGACACATAGACCACTTGATCACCAGACACATAGACCACCTGGTCACCAGACACATAGACCACTTGATCACCAGACACATAGACCACCTGATCACCAGACACATAGACATTTTAATCACCAGACACATAGACATTTCTATCACCAGACACATAGACCACCTGATCAGCAGACACATAGACATTTTAATCACCAGACACATAGACATTTTTATCACCAGACACATAGACCACCTGATCAGCAGACACATAGACCACTTGATCACCAGACACATAGACATTTTAATCACCAGACACATAGACCACCTGATCACCAGACACATAGACCACCTGATCACCAGACACATAGACATTTTTATCACCAGACACATAGACCACCTGATCACCAGACACATAGACCTCCGTAGAGCTGTGTCGAGCTGAGCTGTGCTTGGACTGTGTAATGGTAAAGTGCCATTGGACAAAGGGACAACCAGGGACATTGTGACGTGGTTATGTCTTGTCCTCAGGACTGATAACTCCATAAAGAACCACTGGAACTCCACCCTGAAGAGACAGACGGAGCAGCAGGGACAGCTGCAGGCCCTGCATCGTCGCAACACCTCCATCAGCGCGTCTTCGTCCTCTGTCTCTCTCGTCCCCACGCAGGTCACTGTCCACTGTCCACCCATCTGTACCTCCACCCTCCCCGCCATGACGGACAAGCTAACTATGCTAATTCACTTTCAGGCCATCAGGGAGTCCAGTGCATCCAGTGCATCCAGTGTGAAGGACGAGTCCTTTGAGCAGACTGCATGTTGTAGCAACACTGTCACATGTCACACGTGTCACACCTGTGGCCCCGCCTCCTCCTCCTCCATGTCCTCGTCCTCCTGGTCCTCAGACTCCTCTCTGAGCATGTGTGAACTGACGGCTCCTGCACAGTCGATGGCGGAGGTAAGACAGCACTTTTTTTTGTTGAGGCTTTTATTTTGGAAGGAAGGAAGGAAGGAAGTCACATGACTGTTGACCACAGGACTTGTGGAACTACTGCAAAAAGGAAGTGACATCATCCCTGTGCAGAGAGGACGCCACGCCGTCCACGTCTGACCTGAGTGGGAGCTATGTAAGAAAACACGCACATTTAACAACCTCGCCTCCTGTCACCTCCGCTGACCTCTGACCTCTGACCCCTGTGCAGGCGGCAGGTGTAACGCAGATGCTAATGAACAAAAGGGGTGGAGCCTCGACGTCGTCCAGCAGCAGCAGCAGCCCGATGGTCCTGAGCTTCTCACCGTCCGAGGTAAAGACGACACACATGATGGTGATGTCACATGTTCTGGTGTTTGTCCCACGTTTGTTCAAACGTAAGAGAAGCTTTAGTTAGTTTAGTTTAGTTAAGCTGTAACTGACACGAGTCACATGTTAGTTCAACCTTAAACATGTTTTAAACATTTGTTGATTGTTAGCTAAACATAAGTTAAATGTTTCCCTGTCAGTTCCTTCATCTTTGTGACGTTGGCGACGTGAAGTTGGAGCATGCAGCGCTTAGCTCCACCCCCCTTTCAGACTCCGCCTCTCTGCCCTGCAGCCACAACATGGACACTCTGTACGTTGTCACTAGCAACAGCCTAAAGGAGCGGTCAGAAACAGCCGTTAGCCGTTAGCAGCTAAACTAGTGTTGTTGTGTTCAGGGACGCTGACATCAATGAGACCATCAGATCTTTGTGGGCGTCGGCTCCACAGACACCGACGCCGCTGAAGATCAGCAGTGAGGACGAGGTGAGTCCACCGGGCTTTTGCTCGGTCTCCATGAGGACCACTGGTCCTGACAAGGTCAGCGATTCTGACAGCAGCGGTGACACACACACACACACAGTAACAGTGTAACGTGTGTGTGTTGTTTGTCCTCCAGGTTGAGGACGACTGTCTCCTCGGCTCCACGTCACAGGTCCTGATGACTCAGCAGGTCCTGATGACTCAGCAGGTCCTGATGACTCAGCAGGTTCAGGACTCTGCCTCAGTCGTCAGCTGTCTTGCAGTGGACGTCCAGGTGGGGGTGCTGTGGTGCGAGGCGGCCTCCGGAGGGGCGGAGCTTCTGGATTAACAAGGATCTTCTTTTTTCCTTTCTATTTGTGCAGGCTCCACCTTCTTCATCATCGTCGTCATCATCGTCGTCGTCATCGTCCGGCTGCTGAGTCGCCCTTGAAGTCATGAGTCAGCAGTTTTCACTGCACAGCTTCAGTTGGATCAACTGTTTTATTGATTGATTGATTGATTGATGAATTGATTTTAAAAACGTTTTTAACTTTATTTATTTGATTGATCAGTTTTATTGGTGTGGCGCCCTCTGTCTGTCAGAGGTCACATGATGTAAAGGTCACTTTAAATGTTAGCTTAGCATTAGCCTCGGGAGTCTGGTGCAAATAACATTAAAAATCACTTCACATTAATGTGAACGCACACGTGTTCATACTAATCCCACATTATCGCCATGGAGACTCATCTTTTCTTTTTTTATTGAAGACACTTGACATCTTTGTTGTGATTGATCAGTTAATTTGTTTTATTGGTGTGGCGCCCTCTGTCTGTCAGACATTTGTCACTTTATTTGTGCTGTTAAACTTTATTTAAATAAATTTGTGATTTGATAATTGTCTTCTTCTGAGTGACTTGAAAATACTGTATTACAGTCCTAGGGCTTTATTCTGAAGTGCCACAAGGTGGCGCACGATAGTCAGTCATGATTTTGAATCTGATTTAAGATTCTCGTTTCCTGTCTGCAACAGTGTAACGTAAAATTAAATCACATAAGTCCAGGAAAATAGTCACGATGATAGTTCAAACAGAATTTCAAAACAAAAGTCTTTTTGATAAACAGTTGAAAACAAAAAACAACCACGTCTCTAAAAAGAAAAATGTAAATAATCTGCACACAATTTATACAGTATGTGTGCATTTGTGTTCATAAGAAAATCTAATCCAACACCGACACAAACATCAGATTATTATTTTAATGGCTGTTAGAAGAATCAGTAGAGCTTCATGGAGGCTTCAAACAACATGGCCAGGTCGTCCTCAGTGTGTCCCCTAGGGGACAGTTTGGTCACTCGCTCCTAAAACAATTTAAATGCCAATATTAATTTGTGTCATTTTCCTCATAGGTAATGTTTGATCTTAGAAATAAAACTTGAATTTTGTGTAAAACGTATTTATTTAATCTTATTTATGATGAAAGAAGCTGAAGGCGACGAACCTGGGGGACAGTCCCTCTCACCAGCGCAGGGACGTCTTCTGTGCTGTAGCCAACAGCTCGCAGTCCGTCCTCCACCTGCAGCTCAAACAGGAAGTGACGCAGTGTGTCGGCCAGAACAGCACCGGCGTCCTCCCGCTTCACCTGCCGGACATCTGCACCTGAACGCATCACCACAGCGTGTTACTGCACCTGAACGCATCACGACAGTCTGTTACTGCACCTGAATGCATCACCACAGTCTGTTACTGCACCTGAACGCATCACCACAGCGTGTTACTGCACCTGAACGCAACACCAGTCTGTTACTGCACCTGAACACATCACCACAGTCTGTTACTGCACCTGAACGCATCACCAATCTGTTACTGCACCTGAACGCATCACCAATCTGTTACTGCACCTGAATGCATCACCACAGTCTGTTACTGCACCTGAATGCATCACGACAGCGTGTTACTGCACCTGAACGCAACACCAGTCTGTTACTGCACCTGAACGCATCACTAGTCTGTTACTGCACCTGAACGCATCACCACAGTCTGTTACTGCACCTGAACGCATCACAAGTCTGTTACTGCACCTGAACGCATCACAACAGTCTGTTACTGCACCTGAATGCATCACGACAGCGTGTTACTGCACCTGAACGCAACACCAGTCTGTTACTGCACCTGAACGCATCACCACAGTCTGTTACTGCACCTGAATGCATCACCAGTCTGTTACTGCACCTGAACGCATCACCAGTCTGTTACTGCACCTGATCGCATCACCACAGTCTGTTATTGCACCTGAACGCAACACCAGTCTGTTACTGCACCTGATCGCATCACCACAGTCTGTTATTGCACCTGAACGCATCACGACATTTGTGTTTTGATTTCAAAATGGCTGCTGAGCTCACAGCCAACCACAGCTCAGAGTATTGTTTGTTTATTAATATTATTTATTGTTTTGTTGTGATATTTAATGAACTGTAAACAGGTACCAAGGATCTCTGCAGCCTCCAGGTGGCGCTCTGGACACATGGGGGCAGTGAAGTTGAAGACAGCTGGAGACGTGAGGACGACTGAGAGACCATGAGGCTGAGGACAAAAACAACAATATAAATAAAATCTTGGATCTGATCCATGTTCAACGTTATTGTCTTCTGGTCACTCACCACCAGGGGGTGCTCCACACTGTAACCCTTGGCTTTGTGAGTCTTCACGTTCCCAGCGATCGGATACGACATCCCATGACTGGACGTTTGTAAGGACAGACACTCAAACAGACAAAATGGCTACGTAACCTTAGCAATGTCCTGTCCAATCAGCATGCTAACGTTAACAAAGCTAATGCAATAGCAAGAATAAGTTGTTCTAATGTTAGGAATGTGTTTACATTACATTTACATTGTTTACATCGTTACTGTTATTATTGTTATTATTGACAAAAGAGAGTTTGTTTCTCACCACAAATGAACGCCAGCGTTTCCAAAGCCGATCCCCGCAAACACGCTGGCCAGGTGCATGCTGGACCGAGCCTCCATGTCCTCAGGGTCCCGCACTGCTCTGCACATCAATCAATCAATCAATCAGTCAATCGATCAATCAATGAACCAGCCGTCCTGCTCATGGAGATCTGGTTTCTGTTAATAAAATCGGTTTTCACTTTGTTCTTTTTTAACAAACCATCTTTGACTTTCAAATGTGTCTCAGGACCCTGATGTGGATTCACATGGTTCTGGTTCTGATCCAGATCAGTTTACTTACCGTTTCATATATTTGGCGACCACATGGAGGGCGTGGCGGGACCAGACATCACTGATTGGGTTGCTGCCCTGGTAGGCAGGGCGGTTGATGGGGTTGGTGGGACAGGGCGCCCTCTGGTGGTAGGGCAGAGCGGTGTACGACTCCAGAGCGTGGCTGAGAGAAATGAACCAATCACAAAACAGAGTTTATTCTTTGTACAAACGGAGACGATCCTGACCCAATTTACAACAAAATAAAGAGAAAAAGTGAAAATTTGTGTTTGAATATTTATAGTTCAGCTAACTGTTTAGCTAAGAGTTCAGCTAACACTTTAGCTCAGTGTTCAGCTAACTGTTTAGCTAAGAGTTCAGCTGACACTTTAGCTCAGATTTCAGCTAACTGTTTAGCTAAGAGTTAGGCTAACACTTTAGCTCAGTGTTCAGCTAACTGTTTAGCTAAGAGTTCAGCTGACACTTTAGCTCATATTTCAGCTAACTGTTTAGCTAAGAGTTCAGCTAACACTTTAGCTCAGTGTTCAGCTAACTGTTTAGCTAAGAGTTAGGCTAACACTTTAGCTCAGTGTTCAGCTAACTGTTTAGCTAAGAGTTCAGCTGACACTTTAGCTAAGAGTTCAGCTAACTGTTTAGCTAAGAGTTCAGCTGACTCTTTAGCTCATATTTCAGCTAACTGTTTAGCTAAGAGTTCAGCTAACACTTTAGCTCAGTGTTCAGCTAACTGTTTAGCTAAGAGTTCTTCCACTGACATTTATAGAGACAAATAAACTTTTATTTTGTAGCAGATTCACAGGTTATTATGACAGAAGCTGTGACTGTGGTGGAAAATAAATGAGCTCCCTCATGTGGCTCAAAGGTGAATTGCAGATTTGAATCTTGATTCTGTGGCAAAACATCTGCAAATGTATTTGTGTTTGTCTCTGAGTGAGTCTGATTTAAATCAAGTTAAATAAAACAACAAGATCATAAACATTAAAGTCAAATAAATATTGAATTGAAAGTTAAAAACACTGGGGGGACGTGAGGACGTTGGACGGACAAACTGACCAGAGGACGTCAAAGCCGCTGTTAGCCGCGACTCTTTCGGGCATGCTCAGCGTGTGATTTGGGTCCACGATGCCCAGCGTCGGTCTGATGGCTCTACTGGCAATACCTGAACACAGACAGCCAATCAGAGCTTGTGCTGACACTGTGATGTCATCACTGCAGCAGGAAGTGAGTGTGATGTCACAGTTCACCTGTTTTAGCTTTCAGAGGCTCGTAGTCGAAGATGGCAACTCCCGTAGTCTCACTGCCGGTGCCCGCCGTCGTCGGAACTGCACACAGACAGACAGAAGACAAACTTGACCTTTGACCTGGAGACACCTGTGTTTGAGCCTAGAAAAACATAAGAGGTCAGAGTCCAAACACCTGAGCAGGTGTAAGTCCATCACTGACCCTGTCTCCTGTCCACCATCTCACCAGCTTCAGCCTCTGGTTGCCGTGACAACCTGTTGGAATTTTCCGTTTACCTGCAATGAGCGGCTTCAGCGTTCCGGTGATCGGCTTCCCTTTGCCGATCGGAGCGTTGACAAAATCCAGGAAGTCGGCGTCAGGATGACAAGCGTACAGATTGGCTGCTTTACAAGTGTCAATCACAGAGCCCCCGCCCACCGCCACAAACACGTCAAACGAGTGGTTCTTGGCAAATGAGATGGCGTCTTTAAAACTACAAAACAGAGACGTACACGAGGACATGTAAACACGAATTTTCTTCTTATTCAACAAAACGACAGAGTCAAGGACAAAGCTGCGGTTTGACCAATCAGAGGAGAGTCTGTACGACCGCCAAGCAATTTTTATTCAACAAATGTACAGCCTTTCTTAAGGCTGACCTTTGACCTTTTACAGGATGTCAAAAGGACGTTTCCAGGACTTTTCCAGGACCTTTCCAGGACCCAGGGACTGTCATCTCTCCACAGGTTAGACAAGAGGAAAGACTGACATCAGACAGACAACCATGTCTGGACCGGTCCGTCCTCCCAGTGTCTCCACACCTCTGTGTTGGCGTCTTGGTCAACAACAGCCAATCAGAGAGCAGGACAGGACTCACCTGGTGTCCGTGGGCTCCACTCGGACGTTGTCGTAGACTTTGTAGTTGACGCCGTTCTTGGCCAGAGACTCCAGGACCGTCTTCACCGGAGGAAGACGGGACAAGTTCTTGTCCGTCATCAGACAGACGTTCGTGGCGCCGAGGTTCTGAAGGTCCTGCAGGAGAAAATCTGTTAGCATTTAGCTCACATGCTAACACACTAGATATGAGCTTGATGATGATGATGGCGGTGGTTACCATGCCGATCTCTCTGCTGACTCCTTGTCCATATCTGATGTTGGAACTGGCCATCTGACACAAACAAACCACTGGTCACAGTGTGAACACCATCCATGTACGGAAGCTCAAAGGTGCCAAGAAAGTAAGTGTCACGTTCATAAAAACAAGCAAAGCTAACGTTAGCGCTGAGTTTACACTCAAGTTTAAATCAACAGTTACCTCGAAGGCATAGTCAGTTTTTCTGACGGTGCAGGACACAACTTCAG
Organism: Brachirus orientalis; assembly: GCA_016785285.1. Lineage (NCBI taxonomy): Eukaryota > Metazoa > Chordata > Actinopteri > Pleuronectiformes > Soleidae > Brachirus > Brachirus orientalis. The sequence continues at coordinate 41,139 of JAFBJR010000273.1, forward strand.
AACCTGGAGGAGCAGATTCAGCACATACATGAACACGTGTACGTGTGTGTGTGTTCGTGTGTGTGTGTGTGTGTGTACCTTGATGGAAGGTGTTGGAATGAGCAGGACACCTGCACCTGTCACACACAACACAAGTCCATTCACAAACTTGATCCAGACTGTGTTAAAATATTTGTATGCTCACAGGGACACAGGAGCTGCTGGTCTACTGCTGCCTCGTGTGGTCACTGTGTGTCACTGCTGGTCTACTGCTGCCTCGTGTGGTCACTGTGTGTCACTGCTGGTCTACTGCTGCCTCGTGTGGTCACTTTGTGTCACTGCTGGTCTACTGCTGCCTCGTGTGGTCACTGTGTGTCACTGAGGTCAATCTGAATGAAGGATTTTAAATGCCGAATTGACAAAATAAGACATGTGGACTTAGTGATGGAGGCAGCAGTAGACCAGCAGCTCCTGTGTCCCTGTGAGCTAAAATCACTGATTTTCTCTATGGACTTTGGTGTGGGAGAGTGAGTGGTTTACAAACTTCACTTTCCTGTTGGAAAAGTCTGTCTGACAGTGAGATAAAGACGTGAACGTGTTCTGAAGATATTGTGGACTTAAACTGACGTAGATTTGATTATTAGCTGAGTCTTTTGTTAAGTAGCTAAAATGAGATGCTGGCAGACAGGTTCAAAAACGTGAACTGTCCCTTTAATCGGGGTCAAACTAAAGGTTTGGATCCTCGGGGTCTGGACTGGTTTTGTCACCTGGACCTGGTCTCAGCTGACTACAGACCCTAAACCACAGACTCACGTTTCCTCTGCAGACACTTCACACGTGTAAACGCAGGTTAACACGTCTCGTGACGTCACCAGGTGAGTGTGAAGGTTCGGCGGCAGAATCCAGGCGTTTGATGTGCGTCACTTCCTGCAGCTGTGTGCTCACTTTTATACACTTTTCTGTCCTCCATTTTACGTGTTTTTTCTGTCACACACGCGCGCGCTCTAACGTGACGTCACATCTGTTCATATTCAAACGTAATTACGTAGATTAAACTTACGCCGCGCGCTCCAGCTGCCTGAGCAGGTGAACGACCCGGTCCCGTCCCGGTCCCGCCATGTCGTCAGAGTCCCGAGGACCTGCACCAAAACCCGGAGTAACTCAGCCGACGTCACGTGACGAGCCCGGAAATACTGCTTCGGGCTTCTCTTTCAAAATAAAGTTCAACTCATTGCGCTCTAAATCAACGATGATGACGAGGTTAAGTGGTGACGTCAGTAAAAATACAAGTTACAATAATATATACACATAATATTACATCAGGATTAAAAACTCTTAAAGTTTTCCTGAGTAAAAAGTCAGAAAACCCTGAATGTTGATTATTTTCAAAGTAAAGGTCACTCTCATATGAAAGGTGAAAGGTCACACAGTAAGGTGTGTGTGTGTGTGTGTTTGTGTGTGTGTGGGCAGTGACACCTTTAAACAAACCTCGGTGATTCGTGCAGCTTTTCACACTCAAACAGTCAAATTCAATCAACTTCTCAGTTGAAATAATAAAAACATGTTTGTGACGTTTAACATCAAACAGCAAAGGTCAGGAGATGAAAGGAGCAGAGGAAACACGGAAACACGGAAACACGGAAGCATGTCACGTTACATCTCTGTGAGATTCACTTGTTTGTTTGTTTGTGTCTCCATGGAAACAGTGTCACAGTGTTTCCTTCCACAGCAGCAGATGAAGGTCACAGACTCAGAGTTCAAACTCTCAAAGGTCACGTCACATTTTTTTTTCATTTGTCGTTGGACTCCAACACACAGGAAGTCCACTGCTGTCACCGTCAAAATAAAACTCTGTCATCCTTCTTAAATGTAAGTCAAGTTTAGTTTGTTTGGTTGTTTGTTTGTTTGTGTGGAGAAAACTTTTTGTTAAAGTTATGATGATGATGATGATGATGATGTCAGCCCCCCCCCCCCCCCCCCCCCCCCCCCACCCTCTGATATAAAAGTAGAGTCTGCTGCAGTTTGAGGAGACAGTGACGCTCACGATCAGAACAACAGAACATCTGTGTGTGTGTGTGTGTGTGAAGTCATCATCATCATCACCTTCTTCTTCTTCTTCCTCAGACAGAGTGTGAAGATGAAGATGAGCGTGTTGTTGTGGCTTATGGCTCTGATCGGAGTCTTCCTCTCTCGCTCTAGTGAAGGTCGATCTGTGGCCACGCCCCTCAGCCACCACAGACTCCTCCCCCGACCGCTGCTCCTGCACCTGGGGGAGGGGTTCTCCCTCCGGCTGGATGGAGGTGGATTTTCCTCCTCTGCTGCTGCTGTGGACCTCCTCTCCTCCTCTTCATCCTCCTCTTCATCATCATCAGCAGCAGTCAACCAGCTCACACAGCGCCTCCTTCAGGCTCGGGTGCAGCAGCAGCAGCAGCAGCAGCAGCAGCAGGTGGAGGAAGTCGCAGAGAAGGGGAAGAGGTCAGATGAGCTTCCTCTCTCCCTGGATCTGACCTTCCACCTGCTCAGAGAGGTTCTGGACATGGCCCGGGCCGAGCAGACCGCCCAGCAGGCCGACACCAACCGCAGGATGATGGACGCCTTTGGAAAGTAGAGCTCACACTTCCTGTCACATGATCAGAGACAATCTGATGCTGTTTGGTCCCGAAATATGAACAAACAAAAACATTATTTACTAACTGAAGCTAACTAATGCTAAGCTAAATGTAAGTAATGTGAATTATGTATCTTTGCATTAAGGCTGACCTGCATGACTTTAATGTGTAGCTACCATGTCTTTGCACTGATGTTATTAATCTTATGTTCACCAGGAGAAACACTTCATACACTTACAGTTCATTGTTTTTATGTGTTAAACTTTGTGCAGTTTTTCACTGTATGAAACAAAAACATGTAGTTGGTTTTGATGTAAAAGATCCAGGTCTGAAAAGTGAGACTAGAACAAAAAAGAAAGAATTCACAGGAGCTGAATTTTCAGCCAAACTCTCCTGATGCAGAAAACATCTTCACTTCAGCTGTGAACACCTGACGAGCTGAGGTGAAGTCAACACAAACCAAAAGTGTCCCATTTTTAAATGGAGTCTGGTGAAAAACAACAATTTTAAATCAGGTTCATATTAGAACATCATTTATTTTTAGACATTAAAAGAAAAAGATCATCAACAGAAAAACAAAGTTTTTCTTTCACTTCAACAAACTTTCAGGAAAATATTTTGATGTTTTTAAATAAAGTTGAATTCAAACAGTGTGAACATGTCGTCTCTGAGGTTCTGTTGGACCCATCACGTGGTTTCACTTCTGGTTGAGCCAGCTGAAGGAGAAGACGTGTCTGGGTCCATCTCTGTCGTCCAACTCACTCTGCTGATCGGACTGAACCTGTGACACATGATCAACCACATGATCAGTCACATGATCAACCACATGATCAACCACATGATCAGTCACATGATCAACCACATGATCAACCACATGATCAACCACATGATCAGCTACATGATCAGTCACATGATCAACCAAATAATCAGTCACATGATCAACCACATGATCATTCAAATGATCAACCACATGATCAGTCACATGATCAACCACATGATCAGTCACATGATCAACCAAATAATCAGTCACATGATCAACCACATGATCAGCTACATGATCAGTCACATGATCAACCAAATGATCAACCACATGATCAGTCACATGATCAACCAAATGATCAGTCACATGATCAACCACATGATCAGGTACATGATCAATCACATGATCAGTCACATGATCAACCACATGATCAGTCACATGATCAACCACATGATCAACCAAATGATCAGTCACATGATCAACCAAATAATCAGTCACATGATCAACCAAATAATCAGTCACATGATCAACCAAATAATCAGTCACATGATCAACCAAATAATCAGTCACATGATCAACCACATGATCAACCAAATAATCAGTCACATGATCAACCACATGATCATTCAAATGATCAACCACATGATCAGTCACATGATCAACCACATGATCAGGTACATGATCAACCACACGATCAGTCACATGATCAACCAAATTATCAGTCACATGATCAATCACATGATCAACCACATGATCAGTCACATGATCAGTCACATGATCAATCACATGATCAACCACATGATCAGTTACATGATCAATCACATGATCAGTCACATGATCAATCACATGATCAACCACATGATCAGTCACATGATCAGTCACATGATCAATCACATGATCAACCACATGATCAGTTACATGATCAATCACATGATCAGTCACATGATCAACCACATGATCAACCACATGATCAGTCACATGATCAATCACATGAGCAGTTACATGATCAATCACATGATCAACCACATGATCAATCACACTATCAACCACATGATCAACCACATGATCAGTTACATGATCAATCACATGATCAACCACACGATCAATCACACTGATCAGTTACATGAACTGATCACAATTATACCTGGGGGGCGGGGCTGGCAGTGACAAGGGGCAGAGGAGGCGGGACTTGGCTGAGTGGTGAGGGGGTGGGGCTTTTTGTCGGTGATGTCATAGTGGGCACTGTCTCTGAGGTCCTCTGTGGGGGCGGGGCTGAGACCTGAACAGCTGACACAGGAGGGTGCTGATTGGCTGCAGCATGCTGCTGTGACTCAGCTCTACTTCCTGCTGATGTCACTCTGGGCTCCACCTCTTCCTCATCATCATCATCTTCATCTTCATCTGCTGAGGAGAAACACATTAGCATACAGCACTGAAGCTTCATTCAAACACTCTAGCATTTATCGCACTGTTAGCATCATGCTAATATGTAGGAATTTTGTCAGCTAGCGAAAGTTAGCTAATATCATGTAGTTTCCATTTTTAGCATGCTAACACATTAGCATACACTGCTGTAGCTGTGTGTTAGCCTCATGTTAGAGCATGCTAACCCATAACAATACCCTTTTCTGACTATAGATGCAACATTAGGATGTAAATGCTATTGTTAGTATGCTAACACTTGACACAGACTGGGCAGACAGCAGATGAAATCCTGTGGTTTTTTTCACTTCCTGTTTGTCACCTTTGACAAAGTCCACGTTGCTCAACGCTTGCCTCTGGTGTTCGAAGTTTGCCGTGAAGTGATCCATGTTCTCGTAGCCACGCTGGATTTTATCCAGGTGTGACGTGTTGGTTCCCTCCACGATCCTGATCAATAATCAGTTCATAATCAGTGACACGTGTCACGTGTGAGGTGAGATCGTTACAGTGTGTCATGGTAAAAACTCACTTCTGCAGCAGAGGTTTGGCCGTCTGTGGAACAGATCACAGTTTCATTGTTCCCACTGTTCTGTATGATATGGTTCATGCCCTTCAAAATAAAAGACCCAGTGTGGTGTTCAGCTCTCACCTGCAGGAACACAGCCATCTCAGTCTCATCCATGGTCTGGATGGCCGTCTCCAGCAGCTTGGCGGCATTTTCCATGTGCTCGCTGTACTTCCTCCTAAGAGCACGGATGTAGTCCAGCTTCTCCTCCTGCTCAGAGCTGATCTTCACAGTCATCTCACCTTTCTTCTCCTCCAGGACAGCGAACAGGTGATCAAACGTCTCACACAACTTTGACTTCTGTCTGCTGCTGTTCTCCTGCAAACATACAGGGGAGAAGACCTCAGAGGAGAAGATCATGTGAGAAGGTCATGTGAGAAGGTCATGTGTGAAGGTCATGTGTCCTCACGTTGACAGCTCTGCAGGTTTCCTCCAGGTGACTGATGACTGCCTGAATCCTCTCATTGTTTCCAATGAGCATCGAAATACAATCAGTCAACTCAGCCTGTACACACACACAGACACACACACACAGACACACACACACAAACACACACACACACACACACACAGACACACACACACACTCACACACAGACACACAGACACGCACACACACACACACACACACACACACACACACACACACACACACACACACACACACACACACACACACACACACACACACACACACACACACACACACACACA
>JAFBJR010000273.1:50036-61890 GCA_016785285.1 Brachirus orientalis
CACTCACTCTCCCACACCAAAGTCCATAGAGAAAATCAGTGATTTTAGCTCACAGGGACACAGGAGCTGCTGGTCTACTGCTGCCTCGTGTGGTCACTGTGTGTCACTGAAGTGGATCAGCAACTGCTGTGTGCCGTGATGAAAACTGAGGTCAGTAACTTCAAATCACCTGACAACGATCCCTCTCATTTTCCTCTTAGTCATCATTAAAGGGTAAATTTCACTTAATCCACAACAGAGACTGAAAAACCAGAATCAATAAAACTCATCTCACCATTATCGGGGTCATTGCGAATTTCCTCCTCCAGGTCGTCAGGGGAGACATACTCAGGCTCCGCCCCCTCAGCTGTGGGCGTGGGCTTGAGTTTTCCACAGCAGCAGTTGCAGCAGCAGCAGAGGCAGCAGCAGCAGTAACATCCGGTCAGAACGCCGCACACCGCGAACAGACCCTGACATACAAACACAGCGGTCAGCCTCGCCCACAGGCCACGCCCCCTCACTACACACGAGCCCCGCCCCCTCACCTTGGCCCACCAGGTGGACAGCATAAAGTAGGTGTTGACGTTGTCTTCTCCAAACTGCTGTGCCACATACAGACCCAGAGATCCATAGGAGTCGTAGATGTTCCTCTTGGTCAGGTCCGACAGGACGGCGTGAGCGCTGTTCAGCTCCTTAAACTTCTCCGCCGCCTCCGGGTTGTCCGGGTTCTTATCGGGATGGTATCGCAGCGCTAGTTTCCTGACAAGCGTCAACACATTATGTTACAGTTACTCAGCTCGCACAGTGAATGGAGGTGTGGGCGGGGCTCTGGTTATCTCACCTGTAGGACTTCCTGATGTCGTCATGGCTACAGCCTCGCTGAAGACCTAGAACCTGGTACAGAGACTCTCCTGAGGTGGACAGAGTTCGCTGTCTCCCCTCAGACATCCTGACACCATCACCTGACACAGGTGAACACATGTCAGGACACGCCCACAAACACAAACTGGCCCGCAGACACGCCCACAAAAACACACCCAAACCTAAGACACGCCCACCAAAAAAACCCACAAACTGGCCCGCAGACACGCCCACAAAAACACACCCAAACCTAAGACACGCCCACCATAAAACACACCCGAACCTAAGACACGCCCACAAAAACACACCCAAACCTAAGACACGCCCACACAAAAAACACACCCCAAACCTAAGACACGCCCACAAAAACATACCCAAACCTAAGACACGCCCACCATAAAACACACCCAAACCTAAGACACGCCCACAAAACACACCCAAACCTAAGACACGCCCACACAAAAAACACACCCCAAACCTAAGACACGCCCACAAAAACATACCCAAACCTAAGACACGCCCACCATAAAACACACCCGAACCTAAGACACGCCCACAAAAAAAACACAAACTGGCCCGCAGACACGCCCACAAAAACACACCCGAACCTAAGACACGCCCACAAAAAAAACACAAACTGGCCCGCAGACACGCCCACCATAAAACACACCCAAACCTAAGACACGCCCACACACAAACTGGCCCACAGACACGTGTGTGTCAGATCATGAGGTTGTGAGTTACATTGCTGTCACATGTTTATGTTCAGACTGGACTCAAACTGCTCGAGACCCCCCTGACCTTTGACCCGGAAATAATGTAAGAAGCAGGTTCATAGAAGAAGAAAGTACAGAGAGAAAAGACTGAAAGTCAATTTATGCATAATCTTAAAGAATCAAAGATTTGAATGTTAATGGATGGTAAAAAAAAAAACACTAAATGGTGCTAATCATGCTAACAAGTAGCCACTAGCTACAGTAACAACGTTTTGATCTGTCATGAAATAAATCTGAAATATTTCACACTGAGACAAGAAGAGAAGAAGAATGAACTGTGCAGTGAGACACGGACACAGGTGAGACTCACCTGAAGACAGACACGAAGGAAAATATGACGTTACCTGATGAAGCCTTCAGGTGTTGTGTCTCTGTCCGGCTGTCTGTGGTCACAGCGTCTGTCTCTGTCCGGCTGTCTGTGGTTGGACTGTCTGTCTCTGTCCGGCTGTCTGTGGTTGGACTGTCTGTCTCTGTCCGGCTGTCTGTGGTCACAGTGTCTGTCTCTGTCCGGCTGTCTGTGGTTGGACTGTCTGTCTCTGTCCGGCTGTCTGTGGTCACAGCGTCTGTCTCTGTCCGGCTGTCTGTGGTTGGACTGTCTGTCTCTGTCCAGCTGTCTGTGGTCACAGCGTCTGTCTCTGTCCGGCTGTCTGTGGTTGGACTGTCTGTCTCTGTCCGGGTGAGTCGTCCTCTGTCAAACTGCCTCCATCAAACATTCAGCAGCTCGGCTCAGGTGACCACCTGAGTCGTTACACCTGCTTAGGTTTCACTGAGGCTGATGGATGCTTGGTGTGTGTGTGTGTGTGTGTTGGGGGGGGTTGCCATGACAACCAGGTGAGTTGGGGGAGGGGCCATAGACAGAAGAGACAGTTTACAATGATTTTTCATGAGGGAGACGACACAATAAGACAAACGGGAAGAATCTGATTATTAGTTTTTAATGACGAAGAAACTACCATAAGAACTTTAAAGGGACAGTTCAGGTTTATTCGTGTTTGGTTGTATGAAATAGTGAACCACGACAACTCAAAAAATATGAACTGTCCCTTTTTAGATGTAACATAAGACAAAAACCTGCTCCCAAAAAGAACTAAGCAACAACATATGTGGTTGTAAAAACAGGAAGTTAGCGTCACATGGAGAGAGATTAATCAATCAGGTCACACGGGCATCTGCAGCTGGGAGTACTCGTCTTGCCCCTCCTTCTCCTCTAGGTGGGGCTCCATGTCATCAGCATCCAGCTGCAGGAGCAGAGGTCAGAGGTCATGCTTCACACTGTTCCTTCTACTCAAGGAATGGTAGCTGTCATGTTAGCTAAGCTGTGTTAGCAACAGGCTATAATGTTTTAAACTTTGGGTCAAAGCTGTGAGAACACAGTTGCTAGGTAACAGTAATTAAACAAAAAAGGACTAATGAAACGTTGAAAAAGTGTAACGATCTTTTATTTTACCATTCGCTAAAATGGAAACTCTCACAAAATAAAGAAACATGACACTGAACGCTAGTTTTGTGTACATGCCCACACTTATCTGGACCTAGCATCAGCTAAGTTAGCAATAAAACTGACGCTATTACCTGCTAGCATGAGCTCAGACCTACAGTCACAGATATACAGATATTATATACAGTACACATGTGCATGTACACACGTGTATATCATGTCTTGACCTTGTGACGAGTCATAATGACGTGATTTTGATAGTTAACATCCCGTTGACGCATTAAATGTTAAAACTGTTTGCTGTACAGTTATTGCATGAACATCTGTTGATGTCATGTTGATGACATGTTGATGTCATGGTGATGTCATGGTGATGACATGTTGATGACATGGTGATGTCATGGTGATGACATGTTGATGACATGTTGATGTCATGTTGATGACATGTTGATGTCATGTTGATGACATGTTGATGTCATGTTGATGTCATGTTGATGTCATGGTGATGTCATGGTGATGTCATGTTGATCACATGTTGATGTCATGTTGATGACATGTTGATGTCATGGTGATGTCATGGTGATGTCATGTTGATGACATGTTGATGTCATGTTGATGACATGTTGATGTCATGTTGATGACATGGTGATGTCATGGTGATGACATGGTGATGACATGTTGATGTCATGTTGATGTCATGTTGATGTCATGTTGATGTCATGTTGATGACATGTTGATGTCATGTTGATGACATGTTGATGTCATGTTGATGTCATGTTGATGACATGGTGATGTCATGGTGATGACATGGTGATGACATGTTGATGTCATGTTGATGACATGTTGATGTCATGTTGATGACATGTTGATGTCATGGTGATGTCATGGTGATGTCATGTTGATGTCATGGTGATGTCATGTTGATGTCATGTTGATCACATGTTGATGTCATGTTGATGACATGTTGATGTCATGGTGATGTCATGGTGATGTCATGTTGATGACATGTTGATGTCATGTTGATGACATGTTGATGTCATGGTGATGTCATGGTGATGACATGTTGATGTCATGTTGATGACATGGTGATGTCATGTTGATGTCATGTTGATGTCATGGTGATGTCATGGTGATGTCATGGCGATGTCATGGTGATGACATGGTGATGTCATGATGATGTCATGTTGATGACATGTTGATGTCATGGTGATGTCATGTTGATGTCATGTTGATGACATGTTGATGACATGGTGATGACATGTTGATGACATGGTGATGTCATGGTGATGTCATGTTGATGACATGGTGATGTCATGGTGATGTCATGGTGATGACATGTTGATGTCATGTTGATGACATGTTGATGTCATGTTGATGACATGGTGATGACATGGTGATGACATGTTGATGTCATGGTGATGTCATGGCGATGTCATGATGATGTCATGGTGATGTCATGGTGATGTCATGGTGATGACATGGTGATGTCATGATGATGTCATGTTGATGACATGGTGATGTCATGTTGATGTCATGATGATGTCATGGTGATGACATGATGTCATGGTGATGACATGGTGATGACATGGTGATGACATGGTGATGTCATGATGATGTCAGGGTGATGTCATGGTGATGTCATGGTGATGTCATAGTGAAAGAGGGCGTGACTCACACTCTGCAGCTCTCTGCAGGTGAAGACACGCGGCAGCAGCAGAATCCTCACAGGTATTGTCAACAGCAACACGAAGGGGAACGCTAACGCCGCTGCCGTCGCCATGACGACCCACAGGAGAGACAGACAGGTGAGCTGGACCAGAGTGAACAGGTGCATCCTTAACGTCCGGACCTGTGAGACAGGTGAGACAGGTGAGACAGGTGAGACAGAAGCAGCTGATGACAGCAGTTGTTGCAGTTGAGGGGGCGGGGCTAACCTTGCGTACATAGGCGTGGTCAGGGTGGTACTTGGGCGGCATCAGCAGCAGGACGAGTCTCTCTGTGAGCTGGATCCCGTTCAGCGACATCACACCCATGTACAGGAAGATCCCAAAGAGCACAGCCAGGGGGATCTGACGCAGAACGTCTCCGATCACAATGGACAGACCTGAGTGGGCGGAGCATGAGCCACGTCACACCACAGCGGGCAAACTCTTCTATGGTTCAAACAGACGTGGTCGTACCGACTAAAAGTGCCACCAGGAAGCCAGTTACTCGCTGCTCCTTCACCTCCTGGATGTGGGGCTTGTCGCCGGGGGCGACGGATTTGCTCATGACAGTGAGGGCGTTGGTGTGGGTGACGGAGCGAACCGTGGCGGCCGACAGCCACGGCAGACCAAACAGAGCTGAGACTCCGCCCACCATCACAATGATGAGGAGGTCCAGGTGAAAACCTGTTCCCTTCACCAGCTTCCTCTCCTTCTTACTGACGATCAGCCTGACATGTGATGACATTAAAGGGACACTTCAGGGTTTATTAAGGCTGTTTCTCTGAATGTATGTGATGTTGATGAGCCGTGAGCGCCCCCTGCTGCAGAACCAGTCTGAGACACAGAAGCTCACTTTGAGTGAAGGAAAAACACAAGGAAAAACATCTACGTCCACGTCTTCATCTCACTGTTAGACAGACTTTTCCAACAGGAAAGTGAATTTTAGCTCACAGGGACACAGGAGCTGCTGGTCTACTGCTGCCTCGTGTGGTCACTTTGTGTCACTGAGGTAAATCTGAACAAAGGATTTTAAAAGCCAAATTGACAAAATAAGGCATTTGAACTTAGTGATGGAGGCAGCAGTAGACCAGCAGCTCCTGAGTCCCTGTGAGCTAAAATCACTCATTTTCTCTATGGACTTTGGTGTGGGAGAGTGAGTGGTTTACAAACTTGAGTTTCCTGTTGGAAAAGTCTGTCTAACAGTGACTTTTCCTCCACTGACACTGAGTCTCTGTATCTCAGGCTTTTGTGTCAACTTTTTATCAACACAGAACCAGCGTTTAAACATGTCCACAACACGCCACCCTTGTTTTTCGTGTATAAATGATGATGTCATCGTCCAAACTCTGGGGGAGTGTTACAGCGCCACATACTGTACATACAAGAAGAAGAAAAGAGTTTACGCTGTGATCTGTGACTCCATGAAGATGAGGATGAAAACCAAGATGGCGGGCAGGACGCTGGCGACCATCATCCACACAGGAAAGTGACCGTCTGACCCCAGAGGAGAAATGAACCAACCACGTTTGTCTGGGCTGGACACAGAGAATCCACTGGGGACGCTGAGTTTCTGTCCACCAACACAGAAGACAGTTCACAGTCGGCACCACAGGAGGACGCCGTGGAGCAGAGGACGCCGCAGCTCTGTCTCACCTGAGTGTACGTGTCGTCCACACTGTTGTCCACCAACACCATGAGCAGGATCGCTATGGGAACGCCAAAGTCTCCGATGACTCGACGCAGCTGAGGACGGAGACGCAGGACCGTTAGACTGCAGAGCTGTCCACTGTGTACTTATACTTCAACCTGTACTTCAACTTATACTTCAACCTGCACCTGTACTTAACTTGTACTGTGCTGTGTACTTGTACTGTGCTGTGTACTTGTACTATGGTGTGTACTTGTACTGTGATGTGTACTTGTACTATGGTGTGTACTTGTACTGTGATGTGTACTTGTACTATGGTGCGTACTTGTACTCTGCTGTGTACTATGGTGTGTACTTGTACTGTGATGTGGTGTGTACTTGTACTTGTACTGTGGTGTGTACTGTGGCGTGTACTTGTACTGTGTACTTGTACTATGGTGTGTACTTGTACTCTGGTGTGTACTTGTACTTGTACTCTGCTGTGTACTGTATACTGTGTACTTGTACTGTGGCGTGTACTTGTACTATGGTGTGTACTTGTACTATGGTGTGTACTGTGCACATGTCCTGTGTACTGTGCACATGTACTGTGTACTGTGCTCGACGCAGCTGAGGACGGAGACGCAGGACCGTTAGACTGCAGAGCTGTCCACTGTGTACTTATACTTCAACCTGTACTTCAACTTATACTTCAACCTGCACCTGTACTTAACTTGTACTCTGCTGTGTACTTGTACTATGGTGTGTACTGTGCACATGTCCTGTGTACTGTGCACATGTACTGTGTACTGTGTACTTGTACTCTGGTGTGTACTGTGCACATGTACTGTGTACTGTGCACATGTACTGTGTACTGTGTACTTGTACTCTGCTGTGTACTTGTACTCTGGTGTGTACTGTGCACATGTACTGTGTACTGTGCACATGTACTGTGTACTGTGTACTTGTACTGTGATGTGTACTTGTACTATGGTGTATACTTGTACTGTGCTGTGTACTTGTACTATGGTGTGTACTTGTACTTGTACTCTAATGTGTACTTGTACTATAGTGTGTACCTGTACTTGTACTTGTACTTGCACTTGTACTTGTACTTGTACTTGTACTTGTACTCTGGTGTGTACTTGTACTATAGTGTGTACCTGTACTTGTACTCTGGTGTGTACTTGTACTTGTACTTGTACTGTGGTGTGTACTTGTACTGTGGTGTGTACTGTGGCGTGTACTTGTACTGTGTACTTGTACTATGGTGTGTACTTGTACTGTGGTGTGTACTTGTACTCTGGTGTGTACTTGTACTTGTACTGTGGTGTGTACTTGTACTTGTACTTGTACTGTGGTGTGTACTTGTACTGTGGTGTGTACTGTGGCGTGTACTTGTGGTGTGTACTTGTACTATGGTGTGTACTTGTACTCTGGTGTGTACTTGTACTGTGGTGTGTACTTGTACTTGTACTGTGGTGTGTACTGTGGCGTGTACTGTGTACTTGTACTATGGTGTGTACTTGTACTCTGGTGTGTACTTGTACTCTGGTGTGTACTTGTACTTGTACTGTGGTGTGTACTTGTACTTGTACTGTGTACTGTGGTGTGTACTTGTACTTGTACTGTGGTGTGTACTGTGGCGTGTACTTGTACTGTGTACTATGGTGTGTACTTGTACTCTGGTGTGTACTTGTACTTGTACTCTGGTGTGTACTTGTACTTGTACTTGTACTTGTACTGTGGTGTGTACTTGTACTCTGGTGTGTACTTGTACTTGTACTGTGGTGTGTACTGTGTACTTGTACTGTGGCGTGTACTTGTACTGTGTACTTGTACTATGGTGTGTACTTGTACTATGGTGTGTATTTGTACTGTGCCGTGTACTTGTACTATGGTGTGTACTTGTACTCTGGTGTGTACTTGTACTTGTACTCTGGTGTGTACTGTATACTGTGTACTTGTACTGTGGCGTGTACTTGTACTATGGTGTGTACTGTGCACATGTACTGTGTACTGTGTACTTGTACTCTGGTGTGTACTGTGCACATGTACTGTGTACTGTGTACTTGTACTGTGCACATGTACTGTGTACTGTGTACTTGTACTCTGCTGTGTACTTGTACTCTGGTGTGTACTGTGCACATGTACTGTGTACTGTGCACATGTACTGTGTACTTGTACTCTGGTGTGTACTGTGCACATGTACTGTGTACTGTGTACTTGTACTGTGCCGTGTACTTGTACTATGGTGTGTACTTGTACTTGTACTCTGCTGTGTACTTGTACTCTGGTGTGTACTGTGCACATGTACTGTGTACTGTGTACTTGTACTCTGGTGTGTACTGTGCACATGTACTGTGTACTTGTACTGTGCCGTGTACTTGTACTATGGTGTGTACTTGTACTTGTAGTATGGTGTGTACTTGTACTCTGCTGTGTACTTGTACTCTGGTGTGTACTGTGCACATGTACTGTGTACTGTGTACTTGTACTGTGGTGTGTACATGTACTGTGTACTGTGTACTTGTACTGACCCTGCCAGGGAAGAAGCAGCTGTTCTTGAACTTGCGCAGGTAAACAGCGATGAAGAACGTTCCTGCCATGAGAACCAATGAGAGCAGAGCAGTGTTGGGTTCTCCAACAACTTTCCCAGGAATCATTGCAACACCAGTGATGTTGCAGAGAGACGTGTTGTTTCCATGGTAACAGTTTTGGAGAGGATGTTCCTGAAAGATCTAGAAAAGACCAACATTTGTTGAGAAGAACCTCTGACCTTGGTGCTACTCTGCTGCTGTTGACCTTTGACCTTACCTTGACCAGTTTAGCGAAGGTCTCATAAATGAAGATGAGGGAAATGAGGAAGGAGAAGATCTCCTGAGTGAAGCGGGAGACAAAGCGAACAAGGATGCTTCCTTCAAAGGCCACAGCGAGGAGAACAATGAGGACCAACCAGAAGCCGATCCACACTCGTCCAGTCAGATACTCGATTCCACCATCTTTACAGAACTACAGTCACAGAGAGCAGCTGAGCTAAAGGGACGGGCTAATCAGTTTACACCAAAGAACTTTGGCCTCAGGTCACTGAGACGCAACTGACAAACAGCAGTCATCTGCAAACAAGGACAAACATCTGCAAACATCTGCAAACATCTGCAAACAAGGACAAACAACGACAAACATCTGCAAACATCTGCAAACAACGACAAACAACGACAAACAACTGCAAACATCTGCAAACAAGGACAAACATTTGCAAACATCTGCAAACATCTGCAAACAAGGACAAACAACGACAAACATCTGCAAACATCTGCAAACAAGGACAAACATCTGCAAACATCTGCAAACATCTACAAACATCTGCAAACATCTGCAAACAACGACAAACATCTGCAAACAAGGACAAACATCTGCAAACATCTGCAAACAAGGACAAACATCTGCAAACAAGGACAAACATCCGCAAACAACGACAAACATCTGCAAACAACGACAAACAACTGCAAACATCTGCAAACAACGACAAACAACGGCAAACAAGGACAAACATCTGCAAACATCTGCAAACAAGGACAAACATCTGCAAAAATCTGCAAAGAACGATAAACATCTGCAAACAAGGACAAACATCTGCAAACATCTGCAAACATCTGCAAACAACGACAAACATCTGCAAAAATCTGCAAACAACGACAAACATCTGCAAACATCTGCAAACAACGACAAACATCTGCAAACATCTGCAAACAAGGACAAACATCTGCAAACATCTGCAAACATCTGCAAACATCTACATCCTCAGGTGTGAAGAGTGTTTGTCAGGTGAGCTCACAGTGTAGAAGGCTTCTTCAAACACCAGCAGAGGTCCAGAGAAGCCGATCACCAGCAGAGGTTGAGCACCCAGCACGCTGAACACCAGGCCCTGCATCGCCGTGGCAACGATCAGCTCCGATACACCGATCAGACCCTCCGTTTTCTCACCTGTGGTCACAGCAGCAACACAGATCAGACTTCAGGGACTCAGTGGGTCAGTGGTCCTCCAGAATGTCATCTTACCCAGCAGTCCTCCAAAGGTGATGGCAGGAGACAGCGCTGCAAAGTAGATGAAGATGATGGCGGCCATGCACTGAGCGTTCAGAGCATCTCTGAGGTCACTGGCGTACTGAGGATAACGCCGAGTCACATCTTTGACCAGTCCTCCAAACAGGCGACCCGAACGCCTCAGGGGCTCGTCCCCAGGTTTGGACGGAACCAGAGAACCTGTGAGACGAGGCCAAACTAAGTCATAAGTCTGATCTGAGGCAGGAAGTGACATCAGAATGAGAATTGGGTGACCGACCTTCCTGTTGCTGACCACTGCTGGCTTTCTCCTGCACTTTGTCGCTCTGCTCCTCCTCCCTCTTGCGTAACATTTCTCGTTGGAATCGAGCGACCGAGCGCAGCAGCTGTTCCCCGTCCACCTCCGAGGGTGGCAGGACGATGCTGCGGTCCAGGAATCGGTTGATGGCGGTCAGGAGGTCCTGGCGGTCGTCAGCCTGGTATGCCGCCTCGTGGAAATGCTGGAAAAGCAAATTAAAAACATTTAAGCAATGATCAAAAACCAGAGAATCCAAACTGGCAGATGGTGTTTTGTCTGTGGAGACACACCTTGTCTGACATGAGCGTGGAGATGGAGCGTCCAATCTGGTGGTAGTCGATGTTTGTGGTCGGCGGACCCAGCAGCAGGAAGAGGAACCTAACAGGAATGGGGACCTCCAGAACTGACTCCAGAAGGACCGCCTCCTGGAGGCGCACAAACGCCACGGACGGCTGGTCCAGGAAGTCCACGCTGCCTGAAGACAGAGCAGAGGACACAGTGAACCTGCTGCTCTACAAACCAGTGTGTGAAGGTTCATGATGATGCGTACCCACGAGAACCACGGTGGCCTCTGCCTGCTCAGGTATCTTCTCCATCAGCTTCACTTCATGTTTGTGTCTGGTGTGACAGAGGGGCGGGGCTTCTCTCTGGACATGGGACAAAGCAGTGTCAGAAACTCTGAGGACAAGCAGGTCTTTAACTGAAGCTGGACCTGGACCTGAACCAGCTGTTTTTTTGGATCCACCTGAAGAGACAGGTGTGTGCCTGTGTTGTACCTTCTTCCTGTCCACTCTGTGATTGGTCGGAGCATTGGAGAGCTCTGATTGGCCACTGTGCCTGTCAATCAGGGCAGCCATGTTGGCAGCAGAGACATTCCTGCTGAACCAGCTGTGATCTTTCTCATCGCTGGGATGACTGAAGGCAGACGAGAGACATGAGAGAGACATGTGAGAGACATGAGAGACATGAGAGACATGAGAGAGACATGAGAGAGACGTGAGAGACATAAGAGACATGAGAGACATGAGAGAGACATGAGAGAGACGTGAGAGACATAAGAGAGACGTGAGAGACATAAGAGAGACATGAGAGACACATGAGAGA
>JAFBJR010000277.1:0-20349 GCA_016785285.1 Brachirus orientalis
GTGATGTTTGGACATGTGAAGGTGAAACAGGTGATGTTTGGACATGAGCAGGTGATGTTTGGACATGTGAAGGTGAAGCAGGTGATGTTTGGACATGTGAAGGTGAAGCAGGTGATGTTTGGACATGTGAAGGTGAAACAGGTGATGTTTGGACATGTGAAGGTGAGGCAGGTGATGTTTGGACATGAGAAGGTGATGTTTGGATACGTGAAGGTGAGACAAGTGAAATGTTGTGGTCACCTTTCAGATGTTCCTGGTCAATCATGTCGTCCCACCTTTGCCCGTGGTCTGCAGCAGAATTCATCCTGGAGACCAGTGTCCTCCAGTGGACAGAAACATGTCTAACATGCCCACCTGGCTGAAGGTGAGACAGATCAGACCTGCTGTCCTGCTAACTGTCTCCCACCTCCCACTGACCCTCCTCTTCTGATGTTCTCTCTAGAACAGTCAACAGATCATACAGAAAACTCGACAAGGCTCCGCCCCTTACCCCTCCTCCCTCCCTCCAGGTTGCACACTCAGGCTCCACCCCTATTATCTCAACAAGATGGCACGCCCACCTCCTCCTCGCTGCACACGCCTCTTTTCTCTGGCCCACAATGCATCTCTGCTACCACTTGCCAAAGCCCCGGCAGACAGACTGGTAGACAAACAGGTAGAGAGACAGGTAGACAGACAGGTGGAAACTGACTCAGTAGGTCATTCATTGACACTGCCCCCAGTCAGTGGCTCCATCCCATTGGCTGTTGCTCATCCGGTCTCCACCTACCACATTTGTGCTGACATCAGACATACTGTCCCTGTGTATCAGACTGCTCCCGTCCCTGACGCTACAGCTCCCATCATGCCTTGCTCTACTGCCACCATAAAGCCTAGTTACTTCCTGCTTAAGGTTTTGATGCCCCAAGCTCCGCCCACAGGCTCCTCCCAGCATACTCTGGGTCTGCAGATTTATAGACCTGCTCAGGAGACGCTTCTCTTCCCTGAAGAGGAGGGGGAGGAGAATGGGGAGGGTCTGACTCATGTGGGTGTGGTCAGTTTGAATGGAGGGGACACCGTGGGTGAGAAAGAGAAGGAAGAGCAAGGAGGTGTAGGAGGAGGCAGGGAGGAAGACACAGGAGGTGGGGGCAACGACTGGCAGAGAGGGGAGGGGGAGGGGCATCATGAGGAGGAGGGAGAAGGGGAGGAGGCTGGAGGAGAGAGGGGGGAGGAGGAGGAGGAGGGAGAGAAGGACAAGGATGAAGACCAGGATGAGGACGACGAGGAGGAGGAAGAGGAAGAGGACTTTGATGACCTCACTCAAGATGAAGAAGAGGAGGAAGTGATGTCATCAGCATCAGAGGAGTCAGTGCTGTCTGTTCCAGAGTTACAGGTAATTGTGGAGCGATGCGGCTTTAGTGTAGCCGCCATGTTGGTCCAGGCATGTAGGCGGCAGGAAGTGACAGGAAGGCAAGGCAGCTTTACTTGTATGGTACGTTTCATACATAATGGCCGCTCAGTGCTTTACATAAAAACTTAATTTAAAATTTTGGTAACATTTACAATTTTGGTAACAATTTGAACAAAACCCAGTTATAGTGATGCACAATATGGAACATTTCCAACCCATCCCATGATTTCTTGCTTCTCGTGGCTGATTCTAATATTGATAAGAGTTTCTGGATCCAGGAGAGTAAAACAAGCTCCAGTGAAATAACTGTAGAATAGTTTTATAACTCTGACCTAACCATAACTCTAACCACTTCCTGTTATTTAAATGTTTATTTGTTCATGAATTCAACATTAAAATAGACCAGACTTGTGTTGTTTCAAATCATACTTGCAACAAAAAATGAAGTGCTTCAACAGAACTATGAACCATGACTATATGGAAATACAAGCAGAAATAAAAGAAGAAAAAGCATTTTCAAGTCTTCTATACATAAACAGATGAATTTAAAAGTGGAAGTGAAATGAAGATGCTGGGTCGAATATTAGTGTAAATGAAATTAAGTGCATCCCTCATTAATAAGGTTATAACAGATACAAGCAAATAAATCAAAACAGTTTCAAGTGTTTTTTTACAGAAAGAAATAAAGATAAACCTGGAAAGGAAACATAATCAGCTCTGCAGAAGCCTGACAAAAAGTCACTCCTGTCCATCCATCTGTCAATCGCAGAAATGATGGTCTGAACAAAGTATTACATTGGAAGATCAACCAGCAGCTTTTTTAGCAGGGGTGGACATGTCTTGCTCTGTCTGCAGCCGGGAGGGACTGGGCCGTCTGAGTGCTCTGGGCCGGGGGCGGGGCCGGGGGCGGGGCCTGTGGCTGCTACAACGTTACGCTGTCATGTGTCTTGAGTTTCACGTAGGGCTGGGTGATACACGATATATATCGCAATATTTTGAAATCTCTACATGACTGTATAAATGTTAAATTGATGCATAACACTGACTTGTATTAGGGTTTTTTTTTCAATATTTCAATATTGGGAAAATAACATCAAATTAAATAGAGCAAACTATTTTGAAGGCAGCTTAACCCATACACTCACCCATACAAATGAAAATAAACAATTACATGGTAGACCTTCCTAATGTCCAGGAGTTCTCAAAACCATAATCAAACAACTTAAAACAACACAAAAGTGCCATCATTTGAGAACAATAAAATAAAAATTAAATAAAGATAGTACAGATGTTCAAGTTCAGAATGTGTGTGTGTCTATGTGTGTTCTTGTACTTGCTGCAGAGTGACGACCAAAATTCGTATAATTCCTACAAAGTGAGGACATTTTGACAAGAGTGAGGACATTTTTCTGGTCCTCAGTTCTTTAACGGCTTTTTCAGGGTTAAGACCTGGTTTTAGGGTTAGGCATCTAGTTGTGATGGTTTAGGTCAGGGTAAGGGGCTAGAGAATGTATTATGTCTATGAGCGTCCTCACAAACGTGTGTGTGTGTGTGAAGCCTGCTCTGGTCACAGACAGACCATAATAGGATTTTTTTTCCCCTTGTGTTCATAATTTGTTTCCTTGTGATTCATGTGGATGGAGGGAGCGTCACATCCGTGTGCAACGACCTTCAGAGTGATGCGTGTTTTTATGTCAGAAACACAAAAGTCTCCAGTAAAACCAGAAAAAGACACTAGATTTTTCGCTTGTTGCTTTTTTCTGAACACAACAGTGTGTGAGTGCAACACTGTAACCTTGTGTGTTGTCCCCTCACCCCCATTTTTTGTCTCCCTTTGTATTATTGTTTGTTTTTATGGAGTCTGAGTGTGCTTGTCTTTTGTGTATATGTTTTTATGTTCTACACCAAGGACCATGCTGGACATAAGTATGTTACTTTTGCATGTTATCCTTTGGATTTCTGTATTTTATACATTTATCCAGAAATAAATCAAATCAAAACACTGAGGCTAACAGCGGAGGCTAACTGCTGAGGCTGGTTTCCTGTTGTCTGGTCTCCCGGTGGTATTACTGTGTCATTGCATTATCGGATCATTTATTGGTTAAATTTCATGATTGGAGCAATAATAGTTTTTACATAATTTACCAATAATTATTATGCATCCCTACTATTGATAATGATTTGAGGTTTATTGGTATTGATAATGATCAAGTAAGTGGGAAACAGCTGAACTTTGACCTTCCTTCAGGAGACCATGAAGCAGCTGACCTGGCTAGCAGCTGAGCGGCGTCTCTGTGCGGACGGAGACTCGGAGGAGGAACATTCACCGATGTCTCCTGGCTCTCAGGAGGAGGAGGAAGATGAGGAGGAGGAAGAGGAGGGGCCTAAGGAGGAGGAATCTGGGAGGAGCGGTAAGGTCAGAGGAGAAGAGGAGGCGCCGATGGGAGAGGAGACACCCAGAGGAGGGAGGTGCCCTGGGCGAGGACGAGGTCAGAGGTTGTGTCCATGTGACTTACTGTGTCCTGTTGTGGATGTTGTTTCCTGAAGCGTCCTTGTCCGCAGGTCGCAGTCGTCCTCTACGCGGCCTGCGGCGGAGTTATCAGGAGCGCCGCAGTAAAGACGCTGCCAAACTGCTGCTGCTGTTTGATGACAGCATCTTGGACAACGACCCGCAGAGAGAGAGCAAAGATGTGGCGTTCGCCCAGAGCTACCTGAGCAGGGTGAGTGGACGCGTCACTTCCTGTGATGAGGAGGAAGCGAGCAGCTGTAACTGTTGTGCTTCTGTGTGGACACAGGTGCGCGAGGCGCTGCAGGACGTCCCTGGGCAGGTGGAGGAGTTTGTGTCTCTGCTGAAGGACTTTGAGCAGGTGGGGGACGGACAGGAAGTGGTGCTGCTGTTCAGGAAGCTGCGATGCATTCTGGGAGAGCGGACTGACCTTCTCCAAGACTTTGCCGCATTCCTGCATCCTGAGCAGGCGCTGCAGTGTGGACTGGTGAGTAACAGTCAGTAAATGCAGCATCATTGATTATTGATTGATGATCAGCTGACTGTGTGTGCAGTTTGAGGAGCAGCAGGCGTTTGAACGCAGTCGTCGTTTCCTGCGACAGTTGGAGATCAGCTTTGGAGATAATCCTTCACATTATCAGAAAATCATCAAAGCTCTTCAGACCAGTCCAGAACTCAGTCCCAGCAGTGTCCACGAGGTACATGCCGATCAATAACCAGCTGATGGGTTACCGATCACTGATCAAACTGATCAATAACCAGCTGATGGGTTACCGATCACTGATCAAACTGATCAATAACCAGCTGATGGGTTACTGATCACTGATCAATAACCAGCTGATGGGTTACGATTGGCTGGAGCAGCCAGATCAATAACCAGCTGTGTTTTTTCCTGTTGTGATTAACTGCTATTGATCCGTGATTATTGGCGTTTGTCTCCTCAACAGTTGAAGTCTCAGATGGTCACTCTGCTCAAAGGCCACACCCACCTTCAAACAGAATTCTGGGTATTTTTTGACGACCTCCGTCCCCCTCCTGCCCGTCCAGGTCAATTTGAAGACGCTCATTGGCCAGAGGAGGGAGGGGGCGGGTCAGACGGTGGAGAGAATGTCAGCCAGGTGTCAGGGGGTGGAGCTAATGGTTATGAGGAAGTAACGCTCCCAGAGCTCGAAGAGGAAGAGGAGGGGCCAAAAATTCAACCAGTGACGAGCCGGCGCCAGAGGAGGAAAATGAACGTCCACAGGAATGACAAGGTCTGAAAACTCATTGTGTTTGACTTTTCCAGGATTGTGATTGGTCAGATTCATTGTGTTTGACTTTTCCAGGATTGTGATTGGTCAGATTTAGTCTGCTTGACTTTTCCAGGATTGTGATTGGTCAGATTTAGTCTGCTTGACTTTTCCAGGATTGTGATTGGTCAGATTCCTTGTGTTTGACTTTTCCAGGATTGTGATTGGTCAGATTCCTTGTGTTTGACTTTTCCAGGATTGCGATTGGTCAGATTTAGTCTGTTTGACTTTTCCAGGATTGTGATTGGTCAGATTTAGTCTGGTTGACTTTTCCAGGATTGTGATTGGCCAGATTCATTGTGTTTGACTTTTTCAGGACTGTGATTGGTCGGACAAAGACTGGCCCTGCTCCTGTCTTGAGTCTAAGAGGCACAGGAAGAAAGGATGCTCCCGTTGTCAAGGCAACAAGGTCTGTTCTTCATATTCTTCTGATGTGATTTAGTGACAGGTCACCTGACTCACCTGTTCTATCTTCCTTTCAGATGCAAGGGGGTGTGTCCAGAGCCTCTCAGATAAGCTCCGCCCACAGTGAAACAGGTCAGGAGCAAAAGGAGCAGAAAGACACAGGTGTGTGTGTGTTTTCTGTCCTTAACACTGACTGGTAGTCCTCATGGAGACCAAAACCTGGTCCTAATGAGGCAGAAGCTCATTTCTAAGGAACTGGTTAAGTTTAGTCATTAACTAGTTATGGTTAAGGTTGGTGATAAGGTTTTGTTCAGTCTGTTTAAATGAATGGAAGTCAATGCAGAGTCCTGAGAAGAACAGCTGCACAAACCTGTGTGTGTTCCATGTGCTCTTTACTATATGTCACAGATGGCAGCAATGCATCATGGGAAGCCTCGTTCCATCTGCCTCATGAGAAAGAGGAGGAGGAGCTGGAAGATGAGGAGGATGAAGAGGAGGAGAGGAGAAACAGTCCTGCAGTGAAAAGGAGCAGGAAAGAGGAGGTGCCCTCTGTTAGTCCTGCCCCCTTCCCCATCAGCCCCGCCTCTTCCTCCTCAGCTCCTCCTCCTCCTCCTCCCCCTCCCCCTCTTCCTCCTCCTGACATCTCAGTCTGTGCAAAGAACATTTCTCTGACAGCGAGTGGAGAGAAAGTCATTCTGTGGACCAGGTACTCTTCATCCTCCTCCTCTTCCTCTGTGTGTGTGTGTGTGTGTGTGTGTGGAGCAGGTACTCTTCATCCTCCTCCTCTTCCTCTGTGTGTGTGTGTGAGTGTGTGTGGAGCAGGTACTCTTCATCCTCCTCCTCTTCCTCTGTGTGTGTGTGTGTGTGTGTGGACCAGGTACTCTCCATCCTCCTCCTCTTCCTCCTTCGTGTGTGTGTGTGGAGCAGGTACTCTTCATCCTCCTCCTCTTCCTCCTTCGTGTGTGTGTGGAGCAGGTACTCTTCATCCTCCTCCTCTTCCTCCTTCGTGTGTGTGTGTGGAGCAGGTACTCTTCATCCTCCTCCTCTTCCTCTGTGTGTGTGTGTGTGTGTGGACCAGGTACTCTTCATCCTCCTCCTCTTCCTCCTTCGTGTGTGTGTGTGGAGCAGGTACTCTTCATCCTCCTCCTCTTCCTCTTCCGTGTGTGTGTGTGTGTGTGTGTGGACCAGGTAAGCTACAGGTGAGTCGGTGTCTGTTTCACTGTGAGGCTGCAGTAGGTCAGAGGTCATAAGGTGAGGAGGCGGGGCTTAAAGCTACTGTTAAAATCCACTTCTGATAAACATCCATAAATATAAACATGTTACATCACTATGTCCCACCCTCTCCTGTCACTCTTATCAAAGCTCCGCCCCAAAAACATGAGTACACTGACTTAATTGGAGAGTGTGTGTGGGTGGAGCTTCATTGAAACCTGAATCACAGGTGGTGAGTTTCAGGTATCAGAACAGAGTGACATCATCAACACCTGAAACTGAGCTCATCTCTGATTAGACGATATAATTTTTTTTTTCCAGAGAAGCAGACCGAGTCATCCTTACCATGTGTCAGCAGGAAGGAGCCAATCAGAGCACATTCCAGTCAATCTCTAGTCTGCTTGGTAACAAGACTCCCAGTGAGGTGATTGACAGCTGAACTCTTGCTCTGTGATTGGTTGATTTTCTTGTGAACATGCTACTAACTCTCCACATCTCCAGGTTTCTCGAAGGTTTCGTGATTTGATGCGTTTATTTCGCACGGCAGCTCGTCAGACCAGCTCTGAGGATGAGGCTCCGCCCACTGAGCCAGCAGCAGCCAATGAGGAGGAGGACTGATGTGAACCAATTAGGTCACTGATGTGTAAAAACTGTAAATAGAGATTTTATAATAAAACAGAGCAGACCACTACAGTTCAGTTCAGTTATGGACCATATGTCCATACAGTGTATTCTCTTGAATGACCACCAGGGTGCAGCACCTGTGTTTTCTATGACAACATGGTGAAGAGGTGAAAACACCTGGACCCACCCATCTAGTCACATGACAAATGAAGAAAAATCTTCAGAAATATTTTCACTAATTTAATAAACTTTATTTCATTGTGACAGTTTCAAATTACTTTGGTTATTCAAGAAAATCGAGTCATAAAGTGAAACTGATAAATCGTAGATCAATAATCAGTATTCAACGATATGAAATTTTTTTATTATTATTTTGTTTGTTGTTTTTATGATAATCTCACAATAAAATAAACACCCCAAAGGGGCAGTGCCATACAAACAAATGCCCTTATCCCCAGAATCTCTGTCTGCTGAGTGGAGTCAGTGTCTCCTCAGGACGAGATGCCGTGTGGAAGATGGAGCTGGACGCGTCCACGGTGAAGATGAAGTACAAGTTGGCCACCATCATGGCGAGACTCGGCAGGAAAGAGAGTCCAAAACCAAAGCCACGTATGCTGCTGCCGAAGGCTGCGGCCACCCAGTAAACCAGCCTGGAGACGTAAAACAAACGTACCTTTAGTCTGTAGTCTAACCCGGCCTAGACCCCTAAAACAAACGCACCTTTAACCTGTAGCCTAACCCGGGCTGGACGTATAAAACAAACAAAACAAACACACCCATAATCTATATATTCTCTTACCGTCCAAAGGCGAAGATGACCGTCAGCAACGGGACGAGCTTCAGATGCTCTTGGCTCACGTACATTGCCATGACAACCAGGTGCAGGAAGTAGATTAGGAATAAGGAGGTGGAGTCACAGACAAAGCGGTGGTGAACAGTGACCTCATGAAGCCCCGCCCCCTTCACATTCTCATCAAACAGAGGCTTCAATGAACCTGAGCGGAGACGAATGACACCAAGGACCAGCCAACCTGAAAGACAGAGAGACAGACGGGTGAGAGAGGGATGGGTACAGAGACAGGTGAGAGAGGGATGGGTACAGAGAGACAGACAGGTGAGAGAGGGATGGGTACAGAGACAGGTGAGAGAGAGGGATGGGTACAGAGAGACAGACGAGAGAGAGGGATGGGTACAGAGAGACAGACGAGAGAGAGGGATGGGTACAGAGACAGGTGAGAGAGGGATGGGTACAGAGACAGATGAGAGAGAGGGATGGGTACAGAGAGACAGACGAGAGAGAGGGATGGGTACAGAGACAGGTGAGAGAGAGGGATGGGTACAGAGAGATAGACAGGTGAGAGAGAGGGATGGGTACAGAGAGATAGACAGGTGAGAGAGAGGGATGGGTACAGAGAGACAGACAGGTGAGAGAGAGGGATGGGTACAGAGACAGGTAAGAGAGAGGGATGGGTACAGAGAGAGACAGGTGAGAGAGAGGGATGGGTACAGAGAGATAGACAGATGAGAGAGAGGGATGGGTACAGAGACAGATGAGAGAGAGGGATGGGTACAGAGAGACAGACAGTTGACAGATATGTACAGACAGGTGAGAGGGACAGACAGGTGTCTCACTCACCGAGGACGATGGGCGTGGCAGCAAACACAGAGCAGCGCAGTGTGTAGACAAGTCTCAAGGGGGCGTCGTCCAACAGAGGGGCATCAAAAGGTAGGAAGACAAACCCCCCCCACACCAGGAAGGGGAAGAAGAGTGCTGATGTCACCAGGGACACGCCCACCTTCAGTACGTCCCTCCTGTAACAGCCCTGTCCACCTGAGACACACACACACACACACGTTAAAGCACGCCCACCTGAGAGAGAGAGAGAGTAAGATGGCGATTACATGTGGCAGGGGGCGTGTCCTCAGTCCACTCATCCTGGCAGCCATGTTGTCCAAGAAAGGGGCTCTTTTCTGACTCCATATCCCAGAATGCTTCAGTCTGTTTCAGTGTGGGACTGAAGACCTGAGCTGCTTTCTCTGGAAGCTGGTTCTCTTCACCTTCATCCAGGTGTTTCCTCAGTCCTGTCCTCAGTCCTGTCCACTCTCCAACAAGCCCCGCCCCCTCTGACAACAGCTCACTTTCAGTCCAAGTGGCTTCTTTACCTGTCTGTCCACCTGTCTGTCCTTCTGCCTGCCCGGGTCCAGTCCCCTGAAGGACGCTGTTGTCCTCCCTTGAGTGTCTCTTCATCTTCCTGTTTCCTGAGGACAGTTTGATTATTGATCATTAAACTGTTCAGCTGAAAAATAACTCAGTATTGACTTTTCTTTATTGATCATTATTTATCTAAGATTGTTTTTTCTTTATAGATGTTTGATTATTGATCTTGATCAGTTTTAACACCGTCGATCAGTTCACCTGCAGCTTCCTGGTCACGTGACACACGGAGTGATAGCGTCACTGACTGGCGTTGCTGCCGTGATCATACTATTACGGTTTAATTTCAACAAACTCGAATTAAACTGTAATTTTGTATAATCCGTCATAATCTGCGTCATCTTTTCTCACCACGTGAGGAAGTAAACACGAGAAACAGGCTACGTGCTAACAGTTACTAACATACTAACAGGTGCTGAAGAGACTTCAGACTCGAGTTAAACCGAGTTTAACCGAGTTTAAGCTTTCAGACTGACGGAGGTGATGTCCGCTAATCCGTCAGTCCTCACCCTCCTCTTCCTCCTCTTCTTCTTTTTCTTCTTCTCTCGTTGTTGTTACTGTCGCTGCTGGTAAAAAGAAAAAACCCGGAAGTAGAGCGCAGGTGTGGTGAATTAAAAGGGAAACGTCTCTTTTCTTTGACTGTTGATACAAGGGCTGTGTCCCATTTAAGGTACCGCGTCCTGCGGAGTGTGGATTCGTCGGCCGGATGTCGTCAAAATGCGTCACAGCGCAGCGACGTAGGTTCTCCCATTTCGACCGGTCTGCGTCGACTCCTTCGAATGCGGCCGACGTTAGCTTGGCTGGAAAATCGGATGTGTCTCGCCGCGGGGCGAATTCGTTTTTAAATATAAGTATAATGTTTTAAATCAAAGAAACAAAAAATATAAACGTTTTATTTATATAAAAATTCGTACCGCTAATGTCGTGTCAGTCACGGCATAATTTTAAACTTTGGTTTTAAAACTTAAGACTAAACTTGGCTGGAAATAAATGGGGCAATTTTGT
This sequence comes from Brachirus orientalis, assembly GCA_016785285.1. Taxonomy (NCBI): domain Eukaryota; kingdom Metazoa; phylum Chordata; class Actinopteri; order Pleuronectiformes; family Soleidae; genus Brachirus; species Brachirus orientalis. The sequence continues at coordinate 10,647 of JAFBJR010000277.1, forward strand.
ATAATGATTAATTTGAAGGAAGGAGGATGATGATGATGAAGATGATGGTGGTGATGGTGAGGATGAAGGCAGACATGAGGCTGCAGAGGAATGAGAGGAGGATGGACAGGCTCCTCTCAGTTCTTGAAGGAATTGTCCCTAATTATTGTTTTAATGTAAATAGTGATGATTACATTTGTTCATTGTTTAATTCTATTAACTTCTGTTGATCCGACAAAACTGTATTTTTGACTGTGAAGAAATGGAAAAATTCTTCACATAAAATCAAACTCCCCCCCCCACTACAAATAGTATAATTTGTCTATAAAACTGTTATAAGTACACCGGTCTTTCCTCGTCTCCCACCGTAGTCACAGTGAAGCCAAGCGCTAAATGCACTTTGTCATATTTCCTCGTCTTAGCTTTCAGATGCTTTTGTTTTGTCTCATTGTCTCCGTCTTTCTCTGCCTTTCTTTTCATACCTGTTAAAAATTTTCCATGTTGTTCGTATACTGCACTTCACTTGCTCGGTGCAAAAATAACCCTACACACTTTGAAAACGAGAGCGCCACTGCCAACTACTGTAATGGACGTGCAATTACACTTTATTCTAGTACGGCAAAAAAAGCATGTTCCCCAGGGCCACACGTCATGTTAAATTACTTGTTAAAATAAGTACTAAATCTGAGGGCTCCATCAAAATAACTTAATAAAGTAAAAAAAAAAATAATTTGTAAAGAATACTACTAATTCTACAACTATTGCCAAAAATATGAACAGTATAAAAAATAATAATAGTAAATGCGAATGAGAAAAAATGTTTTCTTCGGTTGGTGACGTAACCGGCAAGTAACGTAACCAGTGAGGTGGGTAGACTGGACCGTGTCATTTCGCAGCGCCTGACTTCCGGGTGCTTCGGAGTGCGCGCACTCCGCAGGATGCACTACCTTAAATGAGACACCGCTACCGAGACAGACAACCACTCACTCTCACGTGTGTCCAACTGGCCTAATTGTGGGCTGTAAAAAGGCTGCACTTCGCCTGAAAATACTGACACTCATGAGTTTACACCGCCATACACTAGGTGGCAGCACGCACCTTAACTGTCATCTGTAGTTCGGCAGGAAAATAAACAAGAAGAAGAAGAAACACGAGGAGGAAGAAAAAACAAGTTTACTGTACACGATGCTCCTCTGAAAAGTAGAATCAGTGATTATGTGATGAAACAAGTTCGTCTGAAGGAAACAAACTGAAGGTGAAACGGCCGCCGAGTATGCTAACACTTAATAAAGCTGCTAACACCACTAACTGTAGTAAACACAGCAACTGCTGCTAACTGTAGTAAACACCGCCAACTGTAGTGAACGCCACAATCTGCTGCTAACACCGTTAACTGTAGTAAACACAGCTACTGCTGCTAACACTGCTAACTGTAGTAAACACCGCTAACTGTAGTGAACGCCACAATCTGCTGCTAACACCGTTAACTGTAGTAAACACCGCTAACTGTAGTGAACGCCACAATCTGCTGCTAACACCGTTAACTGTAGTAAACACAGCTACTGCTGCTAACACCGCTAACTGTAGTAAACACAGCTACTGCTGCTAACACCGCTAATTGCTGTAAACACCGCAATCTGCTGCTAACACCGCTAACTGTAGTGAACACCACGAACTGCTGCTAACACCCCCACAAACTCGCCGTTTCCACGCGTGTTAGCTGCGGTTAGCTTGTTAGCAACTGCTCTGCTGCAGGGAAACTTTCAACATCATGTGAGAGTCTAATGTTTTTAGACCAAGAGCTTTATAACAAAATAAAATAACGTTCAACACAGATTAACATATTATTTATATACGTGTGTGTGTGTAGCTCTGGAAAAGATTAAGAGACCACTGCAAAATTATCAGTTTCTCTGATTTTACTATTTATAAGTATGTATGAGTTTGAGTTTATTCCAAAAACTACTGACAATATTCTCCCAAATTCCATATAAAAATATTGTCCTTTAGAAAAAATGGTTAAAATAACAAAAAAGGTGCAGTGTTTTCAGACCTGGAATAATGCAAGAAAACAAGTTCATATTCATTTTTGAACATTCAAAACTAAATTAAAACTAGGAAGAGTTCAGAAATCAATGTTTGGTGGAATAATTTGGATTTGTAATCCCCACTTTCTTTTGTCTTGTCATACTCTCCACCAGTCTTTCACATTGATGTTGGGTGACTTTTTAATTCAAGCAGCTCAGCTCTGTTTGATTCTTTTGACCTTCCTCTTCCTCTTCATCACATTCCTGAGGTTTTCAATGGGGTTAAGGTCTGGAGACTGGGTTGGCCATGACAGGTTCTTGATCTGGTGGCCCTTCATCCACACCTTGATGGACCTGGCTGTGTGTCATGGAGCATTGTCCTTCTGGGAAAACCAAGCCTCAGCGTTGGGAACATTGATTCATGTGTCCTTCACAAAGATGAATGTGAAGATCACCAATCCTCCACCAAATTCACACTGTGTCTTGTAGGTGTCTACGGGTCTCCGTCTAACCATTAGATGACCAGGTGTTGGTTAAGGCTGAAAACTGGACACATCAGTCAAGTTGACCTTATTCCAGTCCTATGGTCCAGTCTTTATGGTCTTTTGTAAACCTCAGCCGGGTTCTTCTTTGCTTCTCATGGATGAAGGTCCATGAGAAGACTCGAGTCTGTTTCAAACCAGTCTCACCGTCCACTTCACCACAGCTGACGTTTGCCATTCTTTCTTTTGCAAGAGGTCAGTGATGGCCATAGCAGTTTTTATACTTCTCCTCATTAAATAATAAGATGTGATTCAGGTGATCCTCTAATCTGTAGCTCATGAAGTAGAATGGGTGGAACTTGTGTTCTGTTGTGTTGTGGTCTTTTAATTTTCTCCAGAGCTATATATAATATATATATATATATACACCTTAGGGGGAATACTTCAGGAGGGATGCTGGCACACACGCACACCCATTCAGATCAATGGTGTGGCAGTGGAGCGTCTCACAGGACGTGACCTGGACGACTCACTGCTCCAGCCTGGTTAAGAAGGTTCACCAGAGGAAAAACAACCTGTCCTCTGACATCCTGGTGGACTTCATTTCAACTGCATTTCGTTGCCTTGTACTTGTCACCTGGTAATGACAATAAAGTCTAATCTAATGTTATATATGCAGTGTTTTATATACAGTGCATATGTATATATGCACTGTATATAAACGATGCAATAAAAGACACAGAAAGAGAATCACCAGCTGATGTTAAACTGCTCTCTCTCTCTCTCTCTCTCTCTCTAAAACACACACACCTGTAATATCAGCATCTGGATCCAGACCCTGCTCCATCCAGCTGCTGACCCGGCTTGATCCAGTCAGATCCGGTCAGATCTGGTGCGATGGCAGGTCGTGGTCGGAGAGCGATGACTTTCAGTGTTGACGCCGTCGGCATCAGCAGAGGAGAGAGTTTACCTCCGTCCATGCAGCAGCCCACACCTGTGTTCCCTGTAAGACCCCAGACCAGACCAGAACCTCAGACCAGACCAGACGGTCCACAACTGTTAGACAAGACCAGAACCTGAGACCAGACCAGACAGTCCACAACTGTTAGACAAGACCGGAACCTGAGACCAGACCAGAACCTGAGACCAGACCAGACAGTACACAACTGTTAGACCAGGCCAGAAACTGAGACCAGACCAGACAGTCCACAACTGTTAGACAAGACCGGAACCTGAGACCAGACCAGACAGTCCACAACTGTTAGACAAGACCGGAACCTGAGACCAGACCAGACAGTCCACAACTGTTAAACAAGACCAGAACCTGAGACCAGACCAGACAGTCCACAACTGTTAGACAAGACCAGAACCTGAGACCAGACCAGACAGTCCACAACTGTTAGACAAGACCAGAACCTGAGACCAGACCAGACAGTCCACGACTGTTAGTCCAGACCTGACAGTCTTCTATCATTCATTTTCTGTCTCATCTTTCATAGTCATTCACAAGTGTCTTGCCCAAGGACACATTGACATGTAAACTAGCAGAGCCAGGACTTAAACCCACAACCTTCAGGTTGAAAGACGACTCAGTGTTGCCCGATGTCTGATGTCAAACTCTGAACTCAAAAAAGCCCAAATGCATTCTGGGTAGTCACTGCTGTGTTTGTTTGTGTCTAGGTGATGGAGCATAAGCCCCTCCCCCTGACAGGTGGGGAAGAGGCGGAGTATCTGTTGGCTCTCAAGCAAGAGTTCAGAGGAGCCATGAAGACTTTACCCTGCTTCATCCAACCAGCAGCTGCACACAGAGGTCAGAGGTCACAGCACACACACACACACACACACACACACACACACACACAAGGTGTGTCTCAATCCGGGAGCTGGATCCTGCTAAGTGTGAAGCGACGCAGTCATCTCCTCCTGAGTGTGAAGCTGACGCAGTCATCTCCTCCTGAGTGTGAAGCTGACGCAGTCATCTCCTCCTGAGTGTGAAGCGTGTGAAGCTAACGCAGTCATCTCCTCCTGAGTGTGCAGCCGACGGAGGAGGCGGAAGTTGTGCGCTACTTGAAATGAGACGGTCCAGCCGATGGAGGGTGGCGCAGGGTGCTCGTTCCTTTTCTTCCTCTCCTAATGAATTCGGGCAGGCTGCACACCGAGTGCTTAAATACTGCCATCTACAGGTCAAAGTCCTTCTTCTGCTCCTTGAAGTCTGACTGATGATTTAAGTCGTAATCAGCCAAAACATCCTAAAAATCTGATAAATGTAAACATATTTGATGTAAAATAAATCTAAATATCTAGATATATCTAAAATATATTTTATTTAGAACTGAAAGTATTATTATTTAGTGTTTTTTGTACGTTCTAGTTTTTGTTGTACCAGTTTATCAGTTTTGTGATTATTTATTAGTTTTGATGGAGCCTCCAATTAATATTAACGCTGGTGTGTGATGTATCACAGGCTGAGAGACAAACATGGACAAAACAAACAATTCGCCTTAAATGTGACAAACCTGGAATATGATTTACAAATAGAACTTCTCACAGATTTATGATTTGAACAACAGATTTTTCTAAAGTCAACTAACCAATGCAGTCAACTCTATAATTATTAATTATTCACAGCAGATAATTTTGGACAAAAATATTAGAACTAACACAGATTGACCAGGTCAAAGGTCACATAAACCTGGTTAAGATTCTTAACTCTTCTCTTTAATCCACAAGTAATAATATCTAAATAATATCAAAGATGTGTTGAAGTTACTTAGTAAATCTTAGTATTAAATGAAATATATCACAATTAATTATAATTATATCACAATTATATTTTATCTTGTATTGTTATTCATATGGAGTTAATTTTATTTATTCTTCTTTTGCATTTTGGTTTAGTTTACTATTATCCAGGCTCCACCGGACCTGTTCTTGAGAAAAAAAAAAAAGCTCTGCCACTGGTGTGCAAAGACTTCTGGGAAATCCTCCACTGTGAAGGCTACACAAACGTCGGCCACATGAGAAGGAGTCGACGAGTCACGTGACAATTGGGCCACGCCTACGGCGCGGTGCTGTGACGCATTTTGACGACATCCGAACGACGAATCCACACTTAGCAGGATCCAGAACCTGGACTGAGACACTGAGACACTGAGACACAGCTTCTGTCTCTTTGTGAAGACCATCTTTGACCAGAACTTCCTTAAATATCATCACACTGTTGTTTTATTGTGACAGTCTTGTGTTTCCTGTACAGATGTTGAAAGATACTCGGACAAATATCACAGCAGTGAACAGGCAGACAGTCTGATGGACTGGACTCCAGGTGAGACTCTGATTGGTTGATTGGCAGCAGGGACTGTGTCTCCAAGTTTAGAGACACAGGTTTCAGGTTTCAGTCCAGCCTTGGACATATTGTCATGAAACATGTAAAAGTGAAAGAATGAGGCATCTTGATGAGACACATCATTGTAACAATCTTACATTAAATTGAAGTCAGACATTTAAACATGATTTTCATTTATTTGTAAAAATATAGATGATGGTTAAGTCTATAAGAATGTGTTTGTTGTGGTTGCAGACTGGCGGAGGTTTCCCAGAGAACTGCGTCTTCGTGTCAGAAAAGCTCACAGAGACGGTCAGTTACTCTGACTAATCTGGTTGCACGTGTTTAATTGTCTGCTCGGGGATAAGATGGCTGGATAAATGTGTCTCCTGTCCTCAGGTGTCTCTGTCAGTGTCTCAGACACAGTTCAGAGTGGACAGAAGAAGAAACAGACGAAGGAGAAGGAGGTTCTGCTCAAACTGCAGGTGAACAAATGTTTTCTCTTTTCATGCTGCTCACATCACCTTCACAGTCCACCTTAACAGAGACGGTCCACCTTAACAGAGACGGTCCACCTTAACAGAGACAGATCCTCCTTAAACAGAGACAGATCTACCTTAAACAGAGCCGGTCCACCTTAACAGAGACAGATCAACCTTAAACAGAGACAGATCTACCTAAAACAGAGACAGATCCACCTTAAACAGAGACAGATCTACCTTAAACAGAGACAGTCCACCTTAACAGAGACAGATCCACCTTAAACAGAGACAGTCCACCTTAAACAGAGACAGTCCACCTTAACAGAGACAGATCCACCTTAACAGAGACAGTCCACCTTAACAAAGATGTCCGCCCTTGTGTCAGACTCTGGAGAAGGAGGAGGAGCAGGCGAGTTCAGAGGAGGACGAGGAGGAGGAGCAGAAGAAGAAAGAGGAGGAGGAGGAGGCTGATGAAGAGGAGGAGTATGATGAAGAGTTTGAGGAGGTGAGCTGATCAGTCGTTCACACTAATGGTCATGTTTCTGATCAGATTGATTAATGTGGTTAACTTTATCGATCACCTACAGGAAACGGACTACATCATGTCCTACTTTGACAACGGAGAAGAGTTTGGAGGAGACAGTGAAGACAACATGGACGAGGCTGTTTATTGAACACAGACAGGGACACATTGTCCATCGTCTCTGAGACAAATGTCACCAGCGTTTCATGTCTTTTTAAATGTTTATTCATGTTTTTTAAAACATTTTATTGTTGTTTGTATTGAACGTTTGAGCGTGTGCAGAGCACATGTGCAGAGCACAGATGTGTCCTGCAGGGGGCGTCTTCATCTGATCAGCCAAGGACAGCTCATTAAAATGATCAGTAGGAAATAATCAACCAAAAAAGTGTCACAAGTTGTTTGTAAACACAGTGAAGTGTAAGTGCAGGACTGTTAGGGGCGGGGCTTATCAGCTGATCACTGATCAATCAATCTTTGATCAAAGACAAAGTCAAGAGTTTTCACAAATTAAAACAGTCGATGTGGAAGCGATGACATTTGTGCTGCACTCACGTCTCCATGGTAACCACCAGTTACTGTAGCTCCACCCACCAACTCCACTCAGCCAATAACAGCAGCTGAATGTTAGCAAAGAAGACATTTGAAGACACAGGAAGACTGATGAAGACAGAAGACAGATGAAGACAGAAGACAGATGAAGACACAGGAAGACAGATGAAGACACAGGAAGACAGATGAAGACAGAAGACATTTGAAGACACAGGAAGACTGATGAAGACACAGATAGACAGATGAAGACACAGGAAGACAGATGAAGACACAGGAAGACTGATGAAGACACAGGAAGCACAGATAGACAGATGAAGACACAGGAAGACAGATGAAGACACAGGAAGACTGATGAAGACACAGGAAGACTGATGAAGACAGAAGACTGATGAAGACACAGGAAGACTGATGAAGACACAGGAAGACAGATGAAGACACAGGAAGACTGATGAAGACAGATGAAGACACAGGAAGACTGATGAAGACAGAAGACAGATGAAGACACAGGAAGACTGATGAAGACACAGGAAGACTGATGAAGACAGAAGACAGCAGATGAAGACACAGGAAGACAGATGAAGATTGATGAAGACACAGGAAGACAGATGAAGACACAGGAAGACACAGGAAGACAGATGAAGACACAGGAAGACAGATGAAGACACAGGAAGACAGATGAAGACACAGGAAGACAGATGAAGACACAGGAAGACTGATGAAGACACAGGAAGACAGATGAAGACACAGGAAGACTGATGAAGACACAGGAAGACAGATGAAGATTGATGAAGACACAGGAAGACAGATGAAGATTGATGAAGACACAGGAAGACAGATGAAGACTGATGAACGTGTGGAGACTTTTCTACTGGACAGGAACTAAACTGTCAAGGTCAAAGGACATATTCTGTCTGTCTCTGTCTCACACCACACGTTTTTACACTGTGTGTGTCCTTGTTTCAGAGACATGGTAACAAGTGTCCTCCATTGTTTTGTCCATTGTTTTCAATTGTTACTGCAGTACCAGGTTTAACCACCAAAGGTCACTGTTGCACATATTTTGTCTCAATGTCTAAATGTTGGTCTGGTTCTGGATGAGTTCTGGTTCTGCAGAGTTCAGGGGGCGGAGTCAGCTCAGAGTTGCCGGTGTCTGTGTCCCTGGTCCTACGCTCTGTCCCACCTGGTCAAAGTGGACGTGCTCGGTCGTCCACATGTACGTCCAGGTGTTCCTCTGACCATGTGACTCAGCTGATGAAGACATTTTTGTCACATGACCCTGAGTGAACTGTGACATGGTTCTGTTTCTCTGGAACAGAAGTGTAATGGAACCAGACCCAGACCCAGGACCAGTCCACATGTCCTCCTGATGTCCAGTTTGTCCACACGTCCTCTTCACATCAGACTCTTGTCTGGGTGTCGTTTGTCACTGTGGGACGCATTGATGGAGGAGGAGGAGTTGAGTTGTTGGTACAGAACCCTCAGCTCCTTCACCTCCTCCAGAACCTCGTGGGCCTGACTCCAGGCGGCCGCCGCCTCCTTCAGGAGCTTCTCAGCTTCAGCCGGTTCCGTCCACTTCACCTCGTCCTCCTCCTCCTTCACCTCAGCCAGCAGCTGCTCCGTCCTCCGCAGCTTCTGACCGATCAGCTCCTGCAGCAGGTCCACGGGCAGCGTGGCGTCAGTTGGCGTCTGTGGGCGGAGTGTTAGTGGTTGTGGGCGGGGCATCACCACAGTCCTGTTGTTTGTGGTTCTGGTCTCCGAATAAGACAGAATCTCGTCCATGGAGGTGCAGCGGTTTGTCTCTGTCGTCGTCTGCTCCCACTCCACCACCACGTCACGAGGAAGACTCCGGGATTTCCCACAATTTGTCCTGGTTAAAAGAGGACCATTGGTTCTGGACCTGGGGCGGTCCGGACTGAGGTCCTGCTGAAACTCCTCACTAACACTGACTCGACAAAACTGAAAGTCTTCTTCCTGGATCAGATCCAGAGTCAGAGTTCCGTCTGAAGAGGAGGCAGAGGTCTGGAGGAGGAGGAGGAGGAAGAGGAGGATGATGAGAGAAGGAGGAGGATGAGAGTAGGAGAAGGAGAGGAGGAGGACGAGAGGAGAAGAGGAGAGGAAGAGGAGGAGGAATAGAAGGAGGAGGACGAGAGGAGGAGGAGAAGAGGAGCATGATGAGAGGAAGAGGAGAAGGAGGAGGACGAGAGGAGAAGGAGAAGAGGAGCATGATGAGAGGAGGAGGAGAAGGAGAGGAGGAGGAGAAGAAGAGGAGGAGAAGAGGAGCATGATGAGAGGAAGAGGAGAAGAAGAGGGACAGGTTAGTAAGGAGAAGAGGAGCA
>JAFBJR010000278.1:0-85958 GCA_016785285.1 Brachirus orientalis
ATCAACTCAATATTTTTATTTAGGTTATAATTAATTATGTACTGTTGTTAAATGTGGATCTACTCATATTAAATGGATAACTATTAAGGGTGTCATTTAATTAATATTTACTCAATACCAAACAGTGTGAAATTTAATTAATACTATTGCTTGTAATCTGTTGCCTCATTTTTATTGAGTAGATATGGTGTATCTTTTCTTACAGTATACTCATTTTTATTACACAGGGTTTAAATATAGGTTACTAAACATGAGTGTCTTTATCAGTGGAAAAATATGTTCACCTTACTCTTAATGCCAACCTCAATCCCACCAAAGCCCTCGATGCTTATGCCGAGAGGGTGGAGGGCGCATATGTCTTCCGCCGAGCTCATGGCCACACTGTTGGAGGGGCCGTCCCCGGTGCTTTTGTTTGGCTCTTCTTCTTATATCATTGAACCATTTTTTTTACACTGGGCAACACTTCTTAGTATATCAGGGCAAACCTGATTAATAATATTAGCAACATTTTGCATCATCAGCCCGTGCACAGTGTTTGTGTGATCATATATTCAACCAGAACATCAGTTTTCTCCAACTGACCCTGCTGCTGTCTCCTTCGTTCATGGCGAAATGAAACTTGCACTGCGCCTCACCGCGGCGCATATAAAGGTGAGGAGAGGAGCTCATTTGATTGGTGAAGACTGTGTTAAACCCAGTCAAGCCTTCTCTTCCTCTCTGTGCTACTTCCTGGTAGGAGAGACTGAGGCAGGACAGAAGAGTACTTGCGCCTGGCTGCGCCCCCTGTGCTGTGCACAAAACTTGCAAAATGCACCTGGACACACCCATGCGCTGCGCCTGGCCTGGTCTACGAAATTAGAGCCCATACTGATGACAGACAAAATAATCAGAGACATTTGAATGATCTAAATGTTTCACTCATCCATCAAGATATTGGCTCCTGTGACTGACCATTTTTGGACACACCACATTTCGTAAAATGTCAAGGGCAGCGAATGATTAATCGCAGGCAAATTCAGAACTTGGTTCCTCACCTTGCATATTTCTCTCGAATGATAAATATTAATGACTTCCCCGATATTCAATGATAAGTTTAATTAGAGTTTACACATGAAAAGCATCAGGTAATTTTCTTCATCAGTATGATGTGAATGTGGTTTATTTTTTTTTTACTCCTCTTCAATAGTACACATTTTTTCTCTCTTTCGGCTTCTCCCTCTCTAGGGGTCCCCAGAGTGGATCACCTGCTGGTAAGCTGCATAAGGCTGAGTGTCCAGTTAACCGATTAATGGAATTGGGCACCTTGCTCAGAGGTACCTCAGCAAGTCTGAGTTTGAACCAGCAACCCTCCAAATACAGTCCTACTGGGACATGACAACGTATCATACTCATTGTAAATACTGTGCACAGTCAAGCACAAACCATCTACTTCACTCATTGATAATCTTTTGCACAGTTTCTTATTGTAACCCATGTGCACAATTGGTCAACTTATTTGTTGAGTTTTACTACCCTGTTTCTGTGATTTTTATGTGCAAGTACACGTAAACATATTTGCACTCATACTTGGCCAGACTTGTCAACTTGGTATTGATATATTAATCAAGTTTTTATGAACCTCTAGTGACTATTTTTTAGAAAAGCAATAAATCTAGCAACTTTCTGACCAAACTTTCCTACTTTCATAGGAAGAAAGTTGCCAGTCATGCCGCTTTTAGCAAAAAAATGAGGGAAGCTAATGATTAACTGCAGGCATTTCCTGCAACTTCAAGACTTGATTCCTTGCCTTGCATATTCATGACCAGTATTCAATGACAATTTTAATTTAGTTTAAACACAGAATATCAAATAACTTTCTCCATCACTAAGGAGTGAATGTGGTTTGATTTACAATTTACTTAACTAATTCCACTCTTCTCATATTGACTGTAAATACTTTCTCTCACTCATTTTCTACCGCTTTATCCACTGAGGGTCGTGGGGGGCACTGGTGCCTAACTCCAGCTGACATAGGGCGAGAGGCAGGGTACGCCCTGGACAGGTCGCCAGTCCATCACAGGGCCACATAGAGACAGACAACCATTCACTCTCACATTCACACCTATGGGCAATTTATTGTCCAGTTAACCTAATCCCCAAATCTGCATGTTTTTGGATTGTGGGAGGAAGCCACAGTGCCCGGTGAGAACCCACGCACACACGGGGAGAACATGCAGAAGGCCCCTTGTTCCGACCAGGTTGTGAACCCAGGACCTCTTGCTGCAGGGGCAAGGGTGCTGACTGTAAATACTGTCAGTATTTATTAACATATATTAGATTAGATTACATTGAACTTTATTAGTCCTTTGAGAGGTTCCTGCTCGGAAATTGAGGCACCAGCAGCACACAACCTTCCAATTGAAAGATGACTTGCTTTACCAATGGCCCACCATCACCACCTAATTAATTTATAACATGCTCTGGCAACATCAAGAGATTTGAGGACTGAAAGTAGTTGCAACAATGAACTCAGCCAGTGAAACTGATTCTGATTCGGAATGAATTTCACTAACACTAACAATAACAGAAAAAATGGGACTTTACTGATTTGACATTGACATTTGCCTCTTGCATAGCAGTTGCTATATAAGATACAACTACAGGCCTTACATGAATTAGCATTTCTTTCACCACACTGGTTAAAAAAAACCCCACTAACAACCACTGACATGTAGCTTTTGTCAGCTGTGGGAAGAGAAGAGCACGAGAGGCAGCAGGTCAGCGACAAAGCCATCACACACAGTGCAGGTGTGGACAGAAAAGGAAAAAATTAACATTAACATTAGTCTTCATAGCCCTTTGTGTGTGTTGTGCATTAAATTTCCTACTTCTGGTGCATTGTTTTCCATTCTGTGTTTCTGACGCATTTCTGAGTAAAACTTATAATTAAAAAATAAATAAATAAATAAATACATTTTCTGCCATGTTGGATATAATCTCTTATACTATACACAGCTGTAAAAGATGCATCTTTAACAGGGATCAGTGATACAGTAGTTGTACATTAGCTTTAATCCTGTAAGTGTCATTATATTAGCTCTTGTGTGTAGTAACAGTGATGTGGAGGTATACTACAAAAAAATAGGCTTAAAATCTTCAATCTGAAAGAGCAGTAAAACACTGCTGCTCATCAATCTGCAGTTAAGTTATTGACCTGCACTATTTCATCCTCAGTCAGTGGTGTAGTTGTAGATTACACAGTCCTGCACTACATGTGTAACCACTGTTACACACACACATACCACATCCTCCTGTAAAAGCCTTTAACCTTTCATTCCCTGTGTCTTTTGGTAGAGGTGGGGGGAAATTTCCGACCGCATATACAGAAAGGGTCGCAATATGTTGCGCGTCATGCGGCTGCTGCACAAAGAGGGTGAGTCTCAGGTGAGGTGTAAAATAACACAAGTGCAACAATGCTTCCTCTCAAAGCTAAAAAGGATCAACCGTGCACCCTAACAGGAATATTTCTGGAAACTTGCTGCCACTTCTCCTGCTGTGGCTGCTCAACATGAAGCTGGTAACAGAGCTCTGCTGCAGCAAAGCTGTTCTACAAATGTCACAGTGACCAGTCTGGCTCAGGTTTGGTGTAAAAGCTAATTAAAATATAAACCTAGAATCCATACTCACTTCATCCTGTAGCACTGAGACCAAAGTTAGACTCAATTTAGTAGTGTAAAGCAGCTTTGAGTGGTCAAGACTAGAAAAGTGCTACATAAATACAGACCATTTACCATTTTTGGCGCATTGTGAAGCATGCAATATATAGTGTTTTTGGATTGTATTGGATTTTATCTCTATCTGTCCAATCTAATGCAATGATTTTGACCAGTATCAGCTCATTCCAAGTTCTCTGTTGGGGTACTGATTCATCAACATGTAAATTATTGTGACTGGCTTTTGACAGGCTCCAGCTCCTATTTTAAAGGACTTGTTTTATATTTTTCTTTCACCAAAAAAGCTTTGTTGTCAAGTGAACTACTTCTTTAACTTCTTGTAACCTGTCCCCTACAGTTTCCTCACTCTCTTCCTGCACCTGTCCTCCAAAGTATAGACTGCATTCTCCCAGTAATAAGCTGTTAGTGAAGATGGATAGAACAATAGTTTCTCTGCGTGTTATAGGGCAGCACATAATTCAATCTTTCACTGTTCAATCTGCTTTCAGTAGGAGCGAAACATATGAGCTAGGAGACAATTCATACAAATGACGTCCATGTGCATAAAGGCCATAATAACTCTCCCAGTAGTTGCAGAAAGGCCCATAGGCTGGTTGTGAGCACATACACAATGAATGCAGGAGCTGCTGATGGTGTCGTGAGAGCCAACAAATGAAATCCCTGCAGGATTCCTCAATCTCTCCATAGAAAATGTCACATATCCATGAAAATGCTCATCTCAGAAAGTGACCAAGAGCCTCCTGTGCAAGGTCCTGATTTATAGGCATCCTCATAGAGCGTGTGTGTCTGTGTGTGTGAAGTATAGCATGTGTGTGAGAATCTGTGGATAAGGGAGAGAGTGGTCATCCATCAGCTGCAGGACAGGACTGTGGATATGATTATAACAATGGGGGGGGGGAGGAGGATCCGTTCTCCTGATTGATCTACCTCCCTTCTTCTAGGTCAGAGTTCAACAATGACCAATTCTTGAGATCCACACACACAGACCTATAAATCTTTAGTGTGTGTATTGTATGTGAGTGTCAGTATGTGTGATTGTGTCAGACTTTCCTTGCCTAGATTTGTGGTGCTGTTAAATAATTCAGCAACACTTTTCACTCTGCTGTGGAAATATTAGATGAAATATTGAAATGTTGGAAGTGCAACACAGAGGAGTAAATTTGTGCCAGAGACAAGGAACAGAAAAGAGGGGAGGAGATATAGCACCTTTATCAAATATCATTTGATGACTTCTAAATAGAACAATATTAAAATATAAAACTGTAATCTTTTAATTGATTTTGCTCTTTTAATTGTGTGTTTGTAATATGCAAACATCAGGTTGATGTTCACTGATACACTGATAAATACTGTACTTTTTGGTGGTGATCTGGATCTAAATTAGGACTGCACAATTAATCACAAAATAATCCAATTTGAAACATTACAAATGTAATATCCAAAACTAGAAACACAGTGCAGTTATTTCATTGTTGCTGAATGTGCGACAAAAAAGGACATTACGATGAAATCCACTGCCTTTCTCTTTGAAAGAAAAAACTATTTTTATGTTGGAAGATGATCAGTCATAAATCACATCATAATCTGTCAAAAAATGGGTTGTAATTATTTTTGTAATTATTGATTAATCTATCTATTATTTTCTATATTAACTGAATGATCATTTCATCCATAAAGTATCATAAATGTTAAAAAAAAAATGTCGGTCTTTTTCATATCACAAATGTTTTGTCCACAAAAAGTTATGGTTATTAATGGTTTATTTGTCTGTATAAAGCAAAGAAACCACTTGTAGGATGGTAAAAAAATGTGTGAACTTGTTCTGAGTTTAAAAAAAAAACACTCAAACTGATTGACTGAGTATAAAAATAGTTCATAATTAATATAATATTTGAATAATTGCATTAATAATTGAATACATTTTTCATATAGTGAGGCTATAATCCAGATTAAGTTTTTGTTTCTAAATATTAATAGAATATTAGTGTATTGACCCTGAGGGAAAGTAGGAATAAACTAAATAGCCAACAGGGGGCGACAGGTGGCTGCAAAAAATACCTCAGTTTTAATGGCACTCGATGGGAAAATTCTGCTCCATTTATAACATTTTTGACAAGTTAATGATGTCAGTCACTACTTTTACATGTTCTTCAATAGAACACTATGTCACTTTTATAAATTATACTCCCATTTAGAGGATAGAATAGCAGAGCACATATAAGTGGACACTAGTGTGACTGATAGTTGCTATTGTCCAGTAGGTGTCTGCTTGCAGGTCGTGAGGCATATTCATATTCCTTGCTCAGTATTCAGTATTATTAAATATTATTTATAGTAAATCTAGAGTCATTGCAATAATTTAAATTTCTAAAGGTCAGTAGACAGATGGTTACCTTGAGTAAGAAGTCAGAAGTATAGTGTCAAGCCGTGTACATGCCTGTCTTGATGTCGCCTCTGTTCTCTTTGTATATTCAAATAAATTTCCCTCAACCTAACTCATCACAGACTGCAGGTCCTTCTTCACCGTTCTTCAAAGCTGTGATAGCGAAAAACACAGGCGACGTCTGTGAACTTCTGCTGGCAAAACCTCAACTTGTCACCGGCCTTATCTTGAATGTTCAAAATAAGACTAGTTACCGCATGGGGATACTGAGGGGATTGGGGTTATTGTATGATTATCCTTACCAGGCTGTTGCCCAGAGCAAAACGATGTTCATGTTTTGTGGAGTAATATACTGATGCTGTGTTTGAAAGCCCTCAAGCCATCTTTGGGGAGAAACTGTGAAGCTGTTTGACACCCTTTGATCTTCCTCCCCTCTGTCTTCATCCAGCTCCTTTTATCTGCCTCTAATTTATTTCTTTCTCTCTCAGTCCACCTTCCTCTCCGCATCCTCTATCCCTCTCATTCCATTCTCATTCATGTTGGCACCTTGGAGTGGGCATCCATGGCTGTGGCGACAGACAGCCCCCCTCAGCCTCGCCTGGCATCTTCATTTCATCGGCTTATCTGAAACATCCTACCTCAGGCAATAACCCCCACTCTGTGCCACTCTTTCTCCCTTAATCCCTCTGTGTCCAAGACCCCCCCCCCCCCCCCCCCCCCCCCCCCCCCCCCCCCCCCCCCCCCTCCTCACCTGCTCTTACCTTGAGTTTCAGCCACCATTGACTCTTGCCTTCCTTGCCTAATGCACTGAACTCACCTCCTCGCCTATCAATCGTTTTTATCTCCCCGCCTTCCACCCCAGAATGAGACAAGTGCTTTGAATTTACTTTACAATAACACTAATCTCTGCCCCCCCCCACCCCCATCACCCACATACACCTCTGATCAATAGCCCTCAGTGTGCTAACAAACAACAGCAGCCACCAAACATTAGTCAGGCTACAGCACACAGTGGTGTGTTTTCCCCCCTCACAGTCTAATGTTATGACTAATTGGATTTAGAAATTGATTTAGGTAGAGTGGGGGAGAGGGGGTGGGGCGTTAGCAGAGTGAGGCCCATCATCTACTTCAGGGAGCATAAAGTGAGCTGTCATGCTCACACCTGACACACTGCTAAGCTCCACCTCCTACCCAGCATCCACCTGTACAAATGCTGCAGTCTATTAATATTGAAACTCAGAATTTAAAAACTGGGACTGACATCTCCAGGTTCACCGTGTTACAACTGAGAAGTTGGCAAAGCCATGTATCATGGGTTAGCAATATCAGAAACCCATGTTGAGGTTGGCGAGGTTGCTTTTTGGGTTGGAAATCAAAGTTTGCCCCATGACCTTGGGTATCCTGGTTTCCAGCAGTAAATGGAATGCACCATGTGACCATGGCACACCAAAAGTGTGCCATGGTCACACCCAGTTCTGTTCTATGTCAGATCTTCAGTTTGCAATCCACCTTTCAAATCAGATCTGCCACTTCTTTAAAGCAGTACATTTCCAAACACAAAGTAGTTTAAATGTGTGCTAAATTATTAAGAAAAATAAATAAATTAAATCATTTTAAATCCACCATGGATGTCATGAGGCTGAAGGCTCCGTCTGTTTTGAGGAGTGAAGGGTTGAAACTCACGAAAACTGATGAATTCAGGTATACAATCGGGGCTGAGGCCATTTCTAATTTGCGGTCAGCACATAATGAAGAACCTCTGCTGAGATTCCAGATGCTGTGAAATGTTTTCTTTTTATTTTCAGTTTTAAAATGAATCAGTTGTGCAAGCTTACACTAAATGTATTTTAAAGTCACAACACCAACTCCAACTTATTATACACCAACCTGATAGGGCTGAACTGTTACTTTCTACAATGTACATTAATATTAGATACATTAAAACAATAAAAGAATACATATGAAATGAAGTACTAAACAGAGAACAATTGAGAAGCACTGGAGGCCAACGACTGTCATTAGGACACAATGGCTGTCACAAAAAAACATGGGTTAGAAAAATGAGAAACATTTAACTTGAATCAAAAAAATAAAAGACGCATAACAACTACTTTCGCTTTTGTTCTTCCTGACACAAGCCTCCTTGGGACCGGCACTAGGAGTACACTGTATGTGTCATGTAACAAGAAGCAATGGTGATTAGGAACCTTGCTCAGGGGTACTCCAGCTATTGACCTGGTGGGGATTTGGACCAGCATCCCTCTGGTTTCACTCGACCATGGGCTGCCATGTCTATGATATTTTAGATAGACTGTATCTCAAACTTCACAGAAAAAAATAACAACATCAGGAATATTACTGGGTGACAAATTGCCATACCAAAATCTATTCCAAACATACCTGGTAAGTTGTTTCACAGAATACATCCATTGCTGTTATACTGTTTGATTGAAATGACCTACGGTCACACCAATTGGTACTACAATCAGAAGAAAGTGCTATGGTTACAGATACAGGACAAAATATGCTGCCTCAGGGTGTATCAATGAATAGATGTGTGGTTATTTACAGAAGGATCAGTTTTCGAGTAACCTTATTACGGTGATGGGCCGAACGGGTGGATTTAGATTATAGTTATTGTTGGTGATAACAATCTCCTCCAGGACATCATTCTGCTCACAGTAGACACTGATTATACCCTACACATAA
This sequence comes from Brachirus orientalis, assembly GCA_016785285.1. Lineage (NCBI taxonomy): Eukaryota > Metazoa > Chordata > Actinopteri > Pleuronectiformes > Soleidae > Brachirus > Brachirus orientalis. The sequence goes on from JAFBJR010000278.1 coordinate 8,806, forward strand.
TTCCACAGACACCCTGGCTGTCTATTTGTATGTGTATGTGTGTGTGTGTGTATTTGTATGTGTACAGTGTCTCGATCAGTGCATTGAACCATGTGCTTATACCAGGGATGAGGGGTGTGTATGGAAGTTAAAAATCCTGTGTACGCATCAGTTTAATTTTGTGGAGGTTGTCAATGTTACTGACTGAACAAGGACGTGATTCATGACCTTTCTTTGGTGGTGGTGTCATTTGGCAGTTACCATGGTGATGATGTGCCCTTCACAGCTATCTATGGGAGGCCAGACTCAGACCACCTGCTAAGGGGGCAAGAGGCTTGGCTCATCTCTGCCGTGTATTAGACCTGGCACTGAGGTAATTGTGTGAACATGGCATTACTGGCTCTGCCAAAGAGGCTCAAACAGCATATGTTTGCGTGTGTGATGCTGAGAGCATGTCTGTAACTGTGGTGAGAGAATCAGCTCATTAATGGTTAAAGGTGAATGAATCGCAGGTTCTACAAGCATAATCCAGTCAGTTTTTAATGGGTTATTTATCTCTCCCTTTGATGACTGTGTTTGCTGTGTAGAGGCTACATGGGTTACAATACACTTCAGGGAAAATACTCTTTCATTATAATATGATACAAGGTGCTAAGATTTTGTGAAATACAATTCTTTGTTAAGCCATTTATTTCCAAATAAATATTTCATAACAGACCAGAGACTGCTATGAACTTATTTGTTTTCATTTTATGAAACATAAATCATTTCAGAGCTTATCACAAGCCGCTGTGTTTACTAAGGCACGGTTAGACATAAGAATTGAGGACTATATTGTATGAACAAATATTTTGACATTGTGAAAATAAAGTGAATCCTGTCTGACATACAGTGCTTTGGCAGATGTGGTGGAAATATGAATAAAACAGAAGGAAGCATAAGGTCTTATAAGTCTAAAATTATTATCTTCCCAAGTAAGCTTTTCTAATGCTGAGAACAAAACAAATATAACAATTTCACTAATGGAACAGTACAGAGCAAAGGGACAAAATGAGATGTAAACTAAATTGGGCACAGTTCTGTGTGTCAGCTCAGAGAGCAAGCTTTTGATGTAGCCTAATATAATTCTATGTAAAGCAGCTGTCTTTCCAAGTAGCTATAGCTGTTGGTTGCCAAGACGCTATAGGTATGAATTGCTCATGAGCAAGTCAAGCTCTTGGGAAAATTTAATATCTTAATAAATTAAACAGCATTTTTGTGACTAGAAGTGCTTCAGCCAAATCATTTGCATTTGAGAAGCCAGAGCACAAACCAAAGTTTTCAACAAACTGTCTTGAGAAGGAGTGAGCAAGTCTTTTATGAGATTAAAGGCGCGGTGAGGAAGTAACAGCATAGCAGCTTCATTAAACTAATTTGGAACATTAAAAGACGGGTCACCGACCGTTTCGTGGCACATTAAATTTGATACACCTGTCTGTGTATCCATGGAGTTGTGTGTTTTAGTTTATATCCAAAAACGGATTAGCATCAGTTTTTATAACACCCACATTTCATTGTAAGAATATTTGACCAGTAAAAAGAATATGTCATCATTTGGCTAAACATATTCTGTGTCATGCAATTAATCAAAAACAATGCCATTTTAGCAGGAAGCCAGGCTGTAATGGTCACTTCATGTCAGGTACAGGATTCAACACTTACTGGCTTAAATATCTGGTTCATTTAAGTGATGTAGGAACATGGAAAGTTTATCAGTATTGCACTACTTTAGGTTGTTCCCATACGCATCCAGGGACATTATAAAAGTCAGAGGTCTTGTCAATTTTGTGAAATGGCAGCTCATGTCCAAGTGGAAGGGAACTGGGCTTGTAACCAAAGGGTCACTGGTTCAAATCCCAGACCCAACCTGTGTTGCTGCCAACTGCTCCTGGGCCTGGTTATATGTATGGGTTAACTTCTGAGGTCAAATTCACTGTCGCTAATTGGTGTGTGTGGAAATAAATCTAATTCTAATTCCTATGTCTGTAATATAATGTTTAATCTCTGTGGGTTTATAGTGGCTAATCAACTCTGATGGTTTTGAACGTGCACTGACAAGAAGCTTTTCCTGCCACATGGTAAACTAACATTATCTTGTGTTGACTTTTCCTTACAGAGCTGAGTTTGGTATTTTTACCCACTCCACCTGCAGTGACTGACAGCATTCTTCTTTATATGTGCATGTCAGTGTGTGTGCTCGGACACTGTATCTTGTTTTCTTTACCATTCCTGTGCTCATGTCTATCTGCGTAGGGTGAATGACACTGTGGATTCCTAGAGTCCATCTTCCAGCAGGCAATCTATCATCACCTGCTGACTACAGCCAAACCCAAACAGGATCTCCTTTTTTTTCAGCAAGTTTCATCGACTTGTCTCAACCCTTTCCCGTCTTCAGCAATTTGTGAATTCAAAATCACTTAAAAACACGTCACACAGAGATGCTGCCAGAAACACGCACACACATTCCTAGGATTTTCTGAATCCACCTATTCCCTCAAGCTCATGCATGAATACAATGCAATCTGAGCCACATCTCTCTCTCTCTCTCTCTCTCACACACACACAAATAATTCAATCTTTTTTACTTGTGCCAGCAAAAATCCTCTTCCATTCATATGTACGTATACATCCATGCAGTGACGGAGACATAAACAAATCCCAGGAATAAAATAAATAAATTGAAATGAACAGTATGTTCAGATTGCTGATATGTCCAACAGCTTTCTCTTATCTCCCACCTTGACTGTAAAGAAACACATGGGCTGATTTGCAATTCCAAATACGAGTAGAGGAAAAAGAGAAAAACTGTAAATGGAGGATAGGGAGATCCAGTTTGAGGGCTCCACGTAGGTTGCATTCACTCACTTCCCTTATCAGCTGCTGTATAAAAGCTCTTGTTTTCACCATGCTCGCTCTCTCTCCCTCCTCCATCGTGCTCAAGCAATCGCAGTCTCCGCAACAAAGCAATACACAGTATGTGAAGGTGAGATACCAGATAAATAGGTGTGTCAAGAGCGTGTTGTCATCGACCCTTCCCTGTGAGGCCTAAAATGCACAATATACGACTGTGTGCGTTTTCTCAGGAATCATGGAGTCCAACAAGGCAGCAAGAGTGAACAGAGATTAGGTGGGGAATGAGCAGAGCATCCTGAAAACGTGTCCATCTTGAAGTAAGGAAATTTAAGGAAAATCTCAATATTTGATAGAGGAGTCTAGGTAGGGGTGAGCGATATTGGCAAAAAATATATTTTTAAACAAATGTCATATATAAACAAAATCCCCATTTTTTCAATCCAAACAATACTATTTCTATATACTGTACCTATTAGGACTGTTAGTTTTTCCAAAAACAAAATTTGAACTAATCTCTAACCCCCCCCGTAATTGGGAGATAACCCTCAGTTTTAACTTGATTCTTAAAGTTTTGAGCATTACACAGTTAAGCACTTCATTGCACAACAGTGGTTTGTGCTATGGGTCAGTGAAATGGTCAGTTCTTCGGGGGGCTAATATTTTTTTTTTCCAAAATAAAACTAGTATGTTTGAAAAATCTCTCTCTCTCTCTCTCTCTCTCTCTCTCTCTCTCTCTCTCTCTCTCTCTCTCTCTCAAGTCATCAGGAAGTTAAAAGGCCTTGCAGCTTCAGACTCCTCCCTCTAAAGCCCCTCCCTTCTTTGATCAACAAAACTTTGTTCTGTCACATGTCGTGTCGTCTGCTTAGATTGGACCAAGGTTTCTCCTTGATTGATTGATTGATTGATTGATTGATTGATTGATTGATTGATTGATTGATTGATTGATTGATTAAAACTGTAGTCAAAGATCATTTTTCACCTGTATAAGTTGATGTGAACTGTGAAGTGTTTTTCAAGAAGAGCAACATTGCTTAGGTGGTGCTGCTCATGCATCTAGTGTGACCCAGGCCCAAGACACTGAGGTATCCCGTCTTTTAAACAAGCAACATTGGATATTGTAATAGTTAAAGTCCAGGGAGTTGATTTTGCAGTAAAGCATCAGTGTAAGCCCAACAGGTATCTTTATTTATTTAAGTCAACATATAATATATATAATACCTTATTTTAGTGGATACACCTTATAATAATTTACAACCACTTTATGTGTTGTGGCTCGTCTGTGTACACTAAGTGAAGAAAACAGTCATTTCATATTTTTGAGGTAGGAAAAAGGAAAGAGAAAAAAATATGCATCAGTCAACTGACTGAAAGAGCTACATTTTATTCATGATGTTACACTGTATTTCCGGGTTATTTTGTAAGTGGAGTGAAATGAGCACGGTGGAATTTTGGCCAGAGCATGAAATGGCTTTTTATTTTTTAAAAAACTTAAAGTGCCACCTTATCTCTAGCGCTAATTTCGCTCACACCATGCATCTGAGTCATGACTGTCCTAGTCTGGGTCCACATGGATGATACTCAGATACATTCTAGGTCACCCAAAAAATAAAATGAAATACACTGAAGCAGAATGTAAATTGATAATCAGTGAGGCTGACTGCACTGTGTACAGCTCCATCAATGAGCAGAGAGCGGCTGGTCTGTTAAAATGCTGTAGTTGTCAAATTTTTTTAAGTAGGGGTGGGCGATATATTGAATATACTTGATATATTGTGGCATGGGCCACCTGGGATTATTTGTTAATATTGCGAACATCAAGTACAAACTGTCACATGAAGATAATTATTAAACCGTCTGCATGCGGTTCTCTTTCGAGTCTCACATCTCTCTCTCTCTCCTCATGCACCTCTCACTGCTCGCTCCCCCCACACAACTGGAAAACTCTCGGCGTCTCAGTGTTGCCAACTTAGTCACTTTGTCGCTATATTTAGCAACAATACAGACCCTCCATTGACTCTTTTTCAAAAAGTGAGTAGCTTTTTGGAGACTCTGACTTGAAAACACGCACCGTTCTAAAAGTTTGCGCACCTGATGGGATGCTTCCTCCACATAAAGCATTTAATTTGATTGTGATTTACCCATTTTTGCATGCCAAATTAAAGTCAGTGTTATGTATCCAAGATGTCAATTTAACATTTATACAGTGATGCAGAGGAGATTATAAATATCAAGATATATATCGTGTATCGCGATATATCCTATAAAATATCGCGATAATGGTTACAGGCCATATCGTCTAGCCCTAAAACTAAGTACCACCAACATTAAAATACAGTGGCGTAAACAGTCCAAGCAAAGTCAGCTACAGACTTTTCACAGGAGGCAGATTTATTCCCAATACCTGCATTTTCTCTCACATCATCCTCTTCCTCACATATACTTACACAGATACTGGTATAGCCAAATTAGATTAAGATGGAGTGAGAGATAAGGTGATTGTAATTATTATTATTATTATTATTATTATTATTTTATTAGTTTTATTTTCTAAGCACTCAAAATTCCATTCTTCTCCACTCTGATCACATACCCTGGCATCTACAAGTACCACCAGAGAACCACAGTTTTAATTTAATTTAATTGCAATTCTAAAAGGTCATTTTAAGATCTTGGTTAAATAACTATTTCTGGTAAAAACTGCTTTTATTTTAGTGCTGATTTTGTAGATGTTAAAATAAAATCAATTGCACAAATCAACAGTCAGGGACAGTAATGCTATTGGGCTATTTCTTTGGGCTGTCAGAGGTGGCAACTGTGCATTTACATGTGTTTTATTATAATGACAGAGCAGACTAGTCTTGGCTGCTCAGTGTCAAGAACATTAAATAAATGATGTAAATTAATTAACAATATATATTAACAACATATCCGTATTAATAGGTATGGGCTTGTTAAACAATGTAAACTATAACGTGATCTAAGGTCACATTAACAGGAAAGCCTCTGCGGTCCACGGTGCCCTCTGCTTTGATTCTGATGAGGCTGCTGGAGCCAGTGATCAGTGTCACTTCCTTCATGAGGGGTAATAGGATCAACGATTTGATTTTTTAATCCAACTGATTAACATCCAAGGCAATCAGCCATATCTTCGTACTTGAAAATGATTGATCTTGTCTGATATCACATAAACATTAACTGGAAAAGGGTTTTTAAAAAATTGTATTATGAGACAGTCCAAGTTTTTTGAAGTGTGCTCGCAAGATGTACTGACACAGTCAGCACTGACTTTTCTGTGCATGACCCCTGCACCGGGAGCCACCTCTCACTGAAAATATGAATGCAAGCAGGGACACAAAGAAATGCAGATTGTAGCCACTTAAGAGCTGCTCATATAATAAAATCTATGCCTCCTTACATCTATGAAATCTTAAGAAGGTCTTCACTGCTTTATCTGCTTCAAATAGAGCTTCTCGAAACCTTACGAATAATCCTTCCTGAATATTCCTGGCTGAAGTGCAGAATATCATATATCATCATTATTTGTTATCATCATTATAATCAATATCATCATTATTTGTTGGTAAATTCTCGGAACTGTAGGACATTTTAAGGGAATATGGGGACTTCCCTGTTGGGCATGGCAAAAAACTCACATACTTAATTCGTGCTATCTACTGTTACTACCAGGTAGTGCTCATATCTCCATTTTTGCATGTGGCAACATCCTCCAAAGTGTTCTCAAAGAGTAAGTGAAAGAAAAAAAAGAAGAAGAAATCAAAGGGAACACAATAGGACGTTTGCACCCCTTGTTGTTCTGTCCATAATAAACACTGACAACAAAAAATACACCATATTTTGTGAGTTCTAAGAAGAGATTAATAAGTAGTATAGGCCAATACCTAATATAACCACTTTTCAGAAAAACTTGGACTCTCCATTTAACTATGTTTTTCTGCTCTTCTCCACATTGGGAAATCTGTCCTACCATTTTCATGTACATTTTCCAAACCAGAGACCTCCACGGATTCAGAATTGCACTCCTATAACATTGCCTGTCTGATGGTGCAGAGTTTAGAAGGGAAAAGATAAAAAGTGATGGAGCAGAACCAAAGATATCATTTACTTTAACACATTCTATTTCTTTGTGAAAACCCAGTGTCTACATTCTGCACAATCTGAGGCGACTGCTGACAGATTTTGATTCCTCAAAGTTCCCTCTGGAGCTTTACAAATGCAGCGATACAACCCAAACAGACTTTATTTTATTAAATGAGTGCAGCACTCTGCTGCGTCAGCTCTTTGTGGTGCTCAAAGAAATGATGAAGTACACAGAGGCATGTTCCATTGTCTGAAAGCTACACAAGTGCAATTCGTTAAAATTATAATATAAAAACCACAAAGCGTAAATACTGAAAAATGAAACAAAGATGCTTGGAATCCTGTGGAAATATGACATTTAATTTACAGAATCCAATTAGAGCTGTCAGCCCACTGCTTCTTATGATTCCGTGAGGAGGTTTGACACAGTAAACCTCTTTAATTAAAGCCCCTGTAAATTTATTGAAATTCTTAAGTGTCTTCCTATAACACACAACAGTTGTGACTAGTTACAGTGTGAATAAGGACTAATTTTGGAGTAGGACTTGACAGAAACTTTCGGAATAAAGGTGCTGAAAATGTAATTAATTAAAATTACATATTAATTAGCATCTACAAAAGGAGAAAACTGTCTGAGGAAAGTTGATGCAATGGATTTCTCACTGCCACATGCATTTAGCAAACATGCAGGAGATGTAGTTCATCTCCTTACATATACTTTTCATTAGAGACATGTGGTATTGGTAAGTGGTTTATATATACAGTATACATACACTGTATATAGTGCTTTTCTTGTCCACTCTAAGCTACTTTAAACTACAGTTTTTGCCATTCACACATTCATACGGCATGTTTTTAATCACACATTCTTTACATCAATTCACACAAGAACATGAGGTCAAATGTCTTGCCGGGGACACGTCGGCATGTAGACAAGCGGAGTGGGAATCTAACCCACAACCTTTCATTTGAAAGACGACACTCTACCCCTGAGCATCCCCTATATAGTAAAATTGTGGAATGTAGCTCACTGATGCAGGTTTACATTCACCAGTGAGGAAACCTATGTGCAAGCTTGCAACACCACTCATGTGGAATTATTCTGCGCTCGTCTGCTGCACTCTTAACCTTGCAGAGCCTTGATGGAGTGCAGCGTGCAAATATGTTGACACCCCCTTGGTCGTGCAGAGAAATACCAATCACAACCAACTCTCTCTCACACACACACACTCCACCACTGCTGCTGCTGTGAGACTCAATGACTCCTCATGACTACAACACAAAATTGACAGCAACACACGGTGTTCCGGGCCTGAACACACACACACACACACAAACGTTGTGACACCAATTTTAAAAAACAGATATGTCTGGTTGCTGACAGACACAAGCATCTTTTTTCAGTACCTGACACACAGGACTGCAGTATGAAAAATGCAAAGCTAAAAATCAGCAGACAACAGCTCACAGGGATCTGACTGACAGCATTATCCTCAGCAGCATCATGTTGCCTGCACACTGACATAATGTACACATTCTTGACATGAACTGTCATTGCTCAGAGTGTATGTATACACTGGGGTCAATAGCTCAGAGTTTCTTTTAGGCTTTTTTCCCCTCCATTTCAGGTTTTGCCAGAGAAGTAGTCTCAAACCTTATATTGATTTGTTTTAAGATGGGTCTGTAATTTGTCTCTGATAGGGTTGACCTGATCAATGTTTTAGTGTCTGATGCTAATATCGCAACCTTGATTGACGATCCATTTTTGCTGAACATTTCTGCTAAAGCATTTGTCACAAAAACAGGGTAGACAGCCCTCATTCAAAATGTGGTCCCATGACAACAGTGGAGCACATCTCACACAATCCATGCTTATTAAATATTTAAAGTTTTTTAAGAATATTTAAAGTTTCAAAAATCATATCGCATTTCACTTTTTTTTTCAAAATGCATTTAGTTGATTTTGTCCAGTTTTGTCGAGGGATGATCCGGTACCATCCTCAGTATTCCATATTTGTTGACATAATAGATTAAGTCGATGATTAATATTCATCGACACAACATTTTATTGCTGTTGTGTTGTCAACCTGTTTAATTAAAACCCCGCCTCTGACAAACCACAATCAATTACTGCAGTAAACAGCAGGAGGTGCTAGTAGGCCCATCTCTCCCATTGTATGCAATTGGTTTCTGAACCAAGGAAGAAATGAGAATGGGAAAATAAAGCTTACAAAGTATTGATTCGAAAAGTAAACATATTGCTTCCTTGTATTAAAATAGTTAATAAGCTTGGCGTTTTAACCATGAACATGCTAACTTTGCTAGCGACATATACTAGGCAGTGTGTATGTCTTCAAACTATTTTATTTATTTATTTATTCACACTGTGGGCCTATAAGGGATATATTGTGCTAGGAGGTAGGATTAAAAAGTAAAAACAAGCAAACAAACAAACAAACAAACAAACAAAACAAAACAAAACAAAAAACAATGACAATGACAATGACAATGACAATGACAATGACAATGTCAATGCTCAGATATAAAGCTGTCCCTAAAGGTAACGCTGAGGCTAAGTCACACTGGAAAGCCCTTATACAAGCCCACAGACATTCTAAGTGGAAATAAATGAGACTGTCATTGGTAGCAGAGCGGTGTATATTCATTGTTGAGCTGTTGAAGCTGATTTGTGTGCAAATAAATACCAGCCAAAAGCTGGGTTCATGCACGCTGGAGTCACCCAGCATCACTTCAGCCTTAGAGCAATAAAAGTCTCCTCATTGCTCCTTGACGACATTCTAAAAGAATGAAAGACTGTCTACTTCTCTCCTCATACAGTATATTTAATTTTATAAATAGTCCATTGTGTCAGAGTTGTCTCTTCACGTTGATACATACGAGGCTGAATAATGCTACAAGTGTTTAAGTCAAGTTTCAAGAAAGACAACCACTTCCAGCTTCTTGTTGCTTCTTGTTGCTGATGTTGTTTGCACTGTTTAGCCTGGTGCTGCTTGATATTTCAGATTTACAGACATATAACAGACTTATTGCAGATTGAAGGTTTCCTTATGCAGCATTTACACTGCAACACAGCAAGATGTAGGTTTTTTTTTTTTTTTTTTTTCTTTAACGACAATAGAAACAAGTTCTGTGATTTTGGCATCCCATCTTTTTAGTTGTGGATGTTGACATTATGAGGTTTGGGAAACATCGATAGACTTTTTTACACCAGACAGCGGGAGGACCCTCTTGATCAATAACCTCAGTATTTTTTTTTTTTTTTAAATCTCTACAGCCACCAATATAGATAGTTCTGAAACAAAAAAATACAAACTATGCTGCATAAGGAAACATATTTCTAAATAAACAATGTGACTTTAACCGATTTTCCCTTTACTGCTCAGACGCAGAGTGGCAATTGCGTAAACGAAGCACGCACAAGAGCTGCTTACAGAAAGCTAAAGTCTACAAGTTGTCCTGTGGTTTGTGTTTGACTCTGATCCCTGTAACCCAGTTCATCCCACCTATTAAACACCTAGTGGCTGTTTGCCAGCAGCAGACAGCCGAGGGTAAAGGGACCAGTAACCTTAAAGAGTGGATAATATAATGAGGTGATCATTACTTCCAATTAAAATTCACTTTGTAGTTTATAACCTCTGAGCTCAAGGGTAGACTGAGGTAGGGCCTCATGTAATTATCACACTCTCTGGACGGAAACTATGAGCCAGTGATGTTAACTACCAACATACATTTTCTAAATTGTTTCCCCACTATAAATATTGACTTTGATACTGACAAAGATTTTAAAAGTGGAATGTAGTACTGTGCTTCACCTTGTAAAGAGACTTTATTTGCCTGTATTTCCTTCTTTGTGGTAAATGAAGTGTTATCGCTTGTGGACAGCTGTGGCTGTGTTCTTTCCTACTATCCAACAATAAAGATGTTAATTATAATGTCCAAATATGTGCAATTAAGAGCTTTTGCTAGTCAAAGAGAGAAACAGGGAGATTTTCCCAACCTCTCGTTTCCAACAACAAACACACAAACACACAGGGATACACAAATACACACATTTAGCATTTAGACTGATGACCTGACTAAATAACAAGTTAAAGCTTGATGCCAGCCTCCTGGTCATGAAGAGTGGTGTTGACTGGGGGTTAAAACAAATTAAAAGTCTTGTTCTTTTCTTAAACATCTGTAAATGGAGGTCCTCTCTGTGGCAAGTCATTCTATAACATTAGACATAGCGTATCGCAGGGTCACAGGAACTGTTGGTGTACTGTTGCCTCTTCTCTGAGTTTTTCAGTTGTAAAAGGATTTCAATTTCTGAAGTCACAAAATGAGACCTTTGGAATTCCCGATCAAGGCAGCAGTGTATCAACAACTCGTAGATGCTGTGATGAGAAATCGCCCATTTCCTCGGTGGCAAGAGAGTGAGTGGTTTACAAAGCAAAAGAAACATGGGTTTCCAATCGTAAAGGCTGTGTAACAGCAAATAAAGTGCCAAACATATTAGGGTTGGGCAATAGGACAAATATATCAGGCTATCGGCGAATGGCTGAGTCCATCGCCGGTTGTTATTTTAGGACGGATTTTCTCAATCGATTTTGCAAATTTAATGCTCTGATGGCCAATTGGAAAATGGTTCCATATTGCCCAACCCTAAAACATATTCTTTAGGTAATTTAGGCCGTACTTGGGGATACATTTTATAAGATTACCCTTTTGTTGGATAACATCCGTTTTTGCTTGTGTCATAAACCATACTTAAATGTGGACAAACAGTAGACTTCCAGCTTTCTGTTTGAGGCCAAACAAGAATAAGTGTATGGGAAAATAAGTTCACACTTGATTTATAACAGGAGTTTACTGCCTCAACCTCTAGTTTGCTCTCCTTCAGTAGACCATGATGTCAATTTTTAAATTATACTCCCATACAGAGGATGTAGGCATATAATGAGGCCTCAAGACGGGAGTTCAGATTGTTATAGGCGACATCATGAACAGTGTGAGCAAGCCTCTGAGTCTCATAATGATTCCCAGTGCAGGGGGGCGTGTGCAGCACAGTCAGTGCTGACTACTGTGTGTGTCAGTACCTCATAGAACCACACTTACAACACATACAATTTAAAATGTCTGAATATAAGCAGGCTAAAAAGGTTAAAGCAGCTACCACATCACTTTGCCAAGAGCGTGAACACTCTATTTCACACCTCCATCTGTGTGATTAACAAACGGCAGGTGGTCGACTTTGATAACGCTGCAATACATGATGGAGCAGACTCCCTGTAACATGGTTAAGAGGCAAAAAAGGAGAGGAAATAGAGACTAAAGTGTCCATGAGAGGAGAGACTTCTAAAGGTAAATGGCAAGCTCTAAAAGCAGTTCTCAAGGATTCTGGGGCCATGCTATTTGGACTACTCAGCCAAAAGTGCTCCAAATGAGAGAGTATGATGGTGACAGAAATTCCATCCAGCAAAGGTGAGGCAAAGTAATGGGCAGCATTACCAAGCAAGGTCCTCAAGGTTTTCAAGACGGTTCATATGACATGGAGAGACGCAACTGTGTCTCTCCATGCTACTGGAAAGACCCACTCTGGTCTCAGACTGACCTTAGGGAGAGTGACTGCATTCACACAACATACCATCATCTTGTGACTTTTATTCATGGATTCATTCACAAACACACACACATTCATGGATCGCTGATGCACAGCAAAGCCAGCTCGCACACGTACGGCTTTGGATGCATCCACATACACTTTAACTGCTCTTCTGACACTTCCCACAAGAGATTCTTGTGAAGAATCAAGATCTGTTTGAGCTGGCAGAGCACCACACAGCTGCATCATGTTTGAAGATGAAGTGAAAACATGACAGGGTAACACTTATAAAATAAAAAAAAAGGCGGACTTGCTTTCCTCTACATTTTCCTCCCTTCCTGGCTGTTTGAGGCTGTGGGTATTTTTAGATCACTTGTTTAGAGCAGTCTAGGTGCATTCTCATTGTGACACAAACCATATTTTTACTGATACTATGGGGAGACTGGGGATAGTGGAAAAAAATGGATGTTTGTAATAGCATCACTTTCACCAATAAGGGATAGCTTTAGAGTCCCGTGATCAAGTCCACGTGTAACCACACCCTCCTTGGCCATGTGTATGTGATTTTGCATGGCTGTGTGAAGAAAATGTGCAGGTTTTACAGCCAAAAATACAATTTTCTTTTGGACCAAGTGTATCTTTTCATTATTATTGATATTGTTGAAGTCTGAAATATGTAACTTGTACTAAATTAAAATGTGAGTCATTTCACAAATGCTCATGTCAAGCCATCATGCTGATACTGGTAGAAAAGGTGTTACTCCTTGACAAACACAGCTCACACATTTCAGTGAAAGCAATTAATTTACTGCAAGGCAAATATAATTGTGCTTCTCCCTCTACCTCCACATTGCTCACACAAACTTCAAACACCACTACATCGCAGTGTCTTTGGTCCACTGAAGAAGGCTGTAAGCTTAGCTGGGGACACCTGGATAAATCCTGCCAAAACGATGACCATTTATGATGCGCCATCGCATCTCAGAACAGCTCTACCCATAGCTGCATCTCCCAGCAAAATACAGACTTGATTGAGATGCATAGGCATTTGGCCATTTAACCCAGATGTTTTTCTGGACCACGCCTTTGCACCTTCTGAAGTGACTGACCATCTAGACCCAGCTTCAGTGGCTTCTGTAGACTCTTCAGCAACTACGGCAGCCTCCGCCCTGCCTCAGACATGCTCAGCAGCTAGAGCTGCTCAGCTGATTAGACAGATAACAAACACAAGTGTTACGGCAGTGTGTCAGGACTCAAACACAGGCAGGCTAGGAGGCGACAGCAGTTTAAAGATTTATTAAGATCACAAGACAAGGTGCAAGAATTTTGTCACAGTTCATGTGGAGATGAGGACCATCTTCTCACAACCACAGGGAAGGGGCATTGGAGAGAATGAGTCATTCCAGTGGTGAGGGACAGTGAATTTGTGCACAGTTCCAGGCAATGGGACAAACAGTGCAGGTAACGTAAGTAACAGTGAAGACAGCAAAAGGTCGGAACAGCAGGAGTGAAGCAAACCGTTGGCAGCAGGCAAACAATGACAAGGCTTTAACAAAGGAAAACACAGAGATGAATCCACATGTACATGAAAAGAGAACTAATGTCATGTCTGGTCTGAGTTGCTCCTATGTTTGTTTGCTACTTCCTGTTTTATTTTGATGGTGTCTGGTTTTGTTGTTTCCTGTTAGTGCTGTTCTGATTGTTCCTAGGAGTCTGGTTGACAGGTGAGGCGGGACTCCAATCAGCACAGCCGTTCCTCATTTCCAATCAGTCTCTGCCCTTCTTAAACCCGGATTTCCTGTCACTCCTCGTCAGCGCGTCTTCTATACCCAGTCTGGTAACCTCGTCACGTCACTCTGCCTCGTATTCTCTAGCTAGCATTTTTGTATGACTGTTCCTAATTTTTTGATTCACTCCTCATGGTCACTTTTTGTTTCCCCCTTTCTAGTCGTTTCCCTGTTTCCTGAGCTCCGCCTCACCAGCCGGCCAGACTCAGCGCTTTATGTTTTTCATGGACTGGTTCTACTTTTGTTTTTGTTCTCATTAAAGACTTTGTTATTTCCTTTTTACTCAGTCTCCACACTTGGTCCTTTTTAGTTAATTAAACGATTTTTTGCAATCGTGACAACTAACTTAGAGAGACAAAGAGGTGTTTAGAGGTGGCGTGATGTCACAGTAGGAACTGGCGATGAGCATCTGCAGACCCAGAGCATAAGAAGGTGGAGGCTGATGTAATTTGGAGCAGGTGCGATCACAGTGCAGGCGAGTTGATTGCGAGCCAGAGTATGAAACACAGGATGAGACAAGGGAGGAGCAAGGAGGCTCATGACAACAAGTTTGTTTTATTAGCCTACTAAAGACAATGTGTGCATGCTGTTCATCTAGCCATTTACTCCAGATTGTGTTACAACCTACTCCACTATGGTGGAAGGTTGCAACAATGTACTTTTTTGACATCAAATAATGGATTATGTAATTTAGTTGGATAAATTTAAGGCATTGCTATTTGTCCTAGACAAATAAGAGTACTTATTGAGTGTCCTACCATATGTATATTCTGCTAGTTACAAGACCTGAGACAAAAGGTCATCACCAATCATCCCTGGTCTTCTCCTCCCATGTCTGAGCATCATGTGTTGCTTACTCTGTTTGCAATAGGATTAGTGGATGGCACTATTTAATTATATAGCACTTTTCTAGCAATGATCAATCAGTGATCAAACACCCAAAATTGTGTTTGGAAGACAACCCACTGCTCACTCAAAAATAGTGGTGCAAGATAAGAACTTTTCTGTACCTGAAGGTACACATTTGAAGAATGTTCCCTCACTAGTACAATGTAGCATGTTATGCAACTTTAATACATGAATGAGATTTTTATTCATGCAAATAAATGGTTGAACCTAAACTGGTAAAGTGTGATAAGGTAGAAAAATGGACTTTCCCAAATGGGTGCAAAATTGCCTTCCAGAAAGAGACAATGTGATCAGCATTGGTACCCTTTGGGTACACATTGATACTTCTATTTTTGAGTGTGCAAGGCTACTGGGTTCATTGGCCAATCCAATCTACATTTTGAACAGTTAACTCTCTTTGATTTAACATGAAAAGTAATCTGAAGTAACAAAGCCTCGCTATATATTGTGTAAAATGAAACATTCTTTTATGTTCAGTGTCACCGAGTTGTTCATTATCTTAATGTTCCACAGAAGACAAGCAGCTAGTTTTCTCCTTACTCCACCATATAACTCGCTCCCACGGGAGGAATAATAAAATTATGAATACATACAGCTACCCGGGGAGTAGCACTGGCATTAGCATTAGAAAAGTGGAGTTTATTTCACTTTCCTGAAGGTAGCTGACATCACCGTCCATTTGCATTGTTGGCAAATGTGTTTACAGAGCACTTTACAATCACCAGTAGCATTATGCATTCATAAGTGTAGACAACATAATGTGAGATGTTTTTGAGTGTGTGAGGCATGTCCTTAATGGGATAATTGTGTCCTGAAAACTGACAAAGCCCTGATGACACACTTGCACGGGGAAATGTTCTCGCTTACAAATGGCAACACTTTTCTCTAAACAGATGCATTATACACACACACACACACACACACACACTACTCCCCTCCCCCTCTCTCTCACCAACACACACAACAATAATTACACCTGAATCAAAATCATGTGGGTTCCCAGGTCTTCATTCAGCTTCTCCCTTTAGGGGTCACCACAGTGGGTCATCTACCTCCATCTTGTCCTCTCCCTTGTGTCCTTCTGTTACACCAACTGTCTTCATGTCCTCCTTGACATGCATAAGCCTTCTCTGTGGTCTTCCTCTTTTCTTCTTTTCCTCCTGCCTGGCAGCTCCATCTTCAACAACCTTGACTCTCTTACTTTATTTCCACACTGTTCAATCCGAGCTGCCTCTCAAATATACTCATTTCGAATCTTGTCCACCCTGGTAACTCCCAATGAAAATATTAGCATTTTCACCTCCAGCTCCACCTCCTGTCTTTCAGACAGTGCCACTCCAAGCCAGACATCATAGCAGGTCTCACTACCGTCTTGTAGACCTCCCCTTTCACTTTTGCTGCTATCCTTCTGTCAATCATCAGCCTGCACTCTCATCTTCACCTCTCTTGTGCACTGTCCATTGCTTTGGATGGTTGAGGTATTTAAACTCATGCACTTTCTCTACCCCAACTCCTTGCATCTTCTCTGTACCACCTGTCTCATTGTCATTCACACACAGGTATTCTTGTTCCTACTAAACTACATTCATCAAGTACAGACTTCCACCTCTCCTGGCTCTCTTCCTCCAGTCCCCTACTCTCACTATTCATTACAATATCGTATGCAAACAATATAGTCCACTGAGTGCACTGACTGTCCTTATTTGTCAGCCTGTCCATCACCATTGTAAACAAGATGGGGCTCAAAGCTGATCCTGATGTAATCCCACCTCTACCTTGAACCCATCTGTCCCTGCGCACCTTACCACTGTCTCACTCTCTTCATACATGTCTTGCATCACCCTCACATACTTCTCTGCCACTCCTGACTTCTCTCTTGGCACTCAATCATACGTTTTCTCTAGATCCACAATGACACAGTACAACTCCTTCAGGCCTTTATACTTCTCCATCAGCACTCTCAAAGCAAAAATCACATCAAATCAAATTAACATGAAAAAAACTGAGCAGTTAGAACTATAAGGTTCAGTCTTCTCATTTTAAAACCTGCTGTGGGTGGATGGTTTGTTAAATCTGATAAGCTAGTGTACAGCTCATTTATCTTAACTGTCGGAGGACTCCCCATTCCTCAACATTACGGCCCCGATTTCATTGCATTTTTTTTTTATCATGAAAACCACAAAAGAATATGAGTGATTCGCACAATAAAGTGTCACAGGTACTTACATTTGACTTCTTTGGGCTATGGAAGAAAAACTTTATCTTTTTCACATACTGTTATTATCGTTCCCGCAGTTCCTCTGTTTGCCCTATCTAGGACGAGCCACACACCCAGCATCCCCCTAAACCTCTCTCGCCATGACTGCATGTCTCTGTCCTTGAGGCAGATGCAAAATTGCATGCAGTTTATTGAGCTTCACTCCATTTTAAAAGCCGATACTGCTGAATGGGCCTTTGAATAAATTGGGAGTGCTTGTGCAATGCAGAGGAAAATTACAGACAATGAAAATGACTTATAATGAATTGGACTAATGTAAGTACTCTTGTGACATGAGGCATATTGACTCTGAAATGGACAATTCTTCAATTTGAGTGCCTGTAATTACTTTATTAAAGAAGAACAAGCTTTAATTGCTATAAGCACCTATTAAAAATGTCTGTACAATGCTGACATGTAATTTGAAATAACTGTCTGAATTAATTGTGTTGGCAAATAAAGAGGAAATGTGCAAATTGAGATTTAGATTCAACTGTTTAATTTCATTTACCAGGGTGGACCATGGTCAAGTAGAGAGAGACTTGGCTTGTAACTGGAGGGTTACTGGTTTGAGTAGGGGGACCCACTAGGGGACCTCTGCCCAATACTTGACCTAAAATACCCAATCCCCATTTTTCCATTGTTAATTGAGCACTCTAAATTGACCAAAGCCACGGGGTCCACATGTTGAACCTAAGCCTGGACAGATGGGAGTGTTGTGTTACATCATGAAGGGCATGTGGACTCAGCTGTGACGACCCCTAGGGAGAGAGAAGCCAAAGAAAGAAAAAAAATGGTCGCATTTTTAATGTTAACTAACTGTTGTATTTCTTAACTCCACAAATTTTTCTAGACAGAGTTTTTGAGTATCCTTCAAGTGGTTCTCTTTAGGCAACAGTGACCACATCAGCAAGGAGACCCCACGATCGCTATCCGGTCAGAAAGGGCCCTTCTGCAAGAAGTTTGTATGTTTGCATGGGTTTACTCCAGGTTCTCCGGCTTTCTCCTACAGTCCAAAAACATGCAGAATTGGGGATTAGTCCAATTGGACACTCTAAATTGCCAATAGATGTGAATGTGAGAGTGAATGATTGTCTCTATGTGGCCCTGTAATGGACTGGTGACCTGTCCAGGGTGTACCCTTGCCTTGTGTCAGCTGGAGTTAGGCACCAGCGCCCTCTGTGACCCTCAGTGGAGGTTAAGTGGTAAAGTGAGTGAGTTTTGTTTTTACATTTCATGTAGGAAGTCTCTATATCTCACACATCGTTTGATAAAGTTTGCATGTGACTTCCTTTTTAACAAAGTTTGCTTTGTTAAGTACACCATGTATAGCAAATAAGAATTTTTTATTTTTCCTGAAAATTAGATGTATTTAATCCCAGGAAAAGAACACACTTTTTAAAATTAACTTTAATAAAATAACACTTGTAGAGCAAACATGACTAGCAAACTACCACATACTGGATCAGTATACATCATTTACACCACGGCAGGTGACATTGCGTAAACTAATAAAATATCTGTACTCACATAAAAAGCATAAAAGCTGTGAACAGTCTTTTTTTTAAAAAAACTTTTTGACACAAGTTTTAGCTGATAGTGAGCCCAGTGTCACAGCACATTGTATGCACAGTGTGTATCACTGAATGGGTCAACCTGTTGCACAATGTCCATTTTCCCATCACCCAGAGGAAGTTCACTTTCTCTGAGCTTATTTAGATGGAACCGTCGGCCGCAGGTTCTCAGATTCACCAGTTTAGTCCTTGTTACCTCCAGTCGAGATTTGATCTGCACTATATCTATGTACTTTTCCCTGTCAGCCTCCAGGTCTGTTGCTTTCATCAAAATGCACACACACTCCCACATTTCTCCATGAACAACACCAGCAACAATCTATCTTTGCACCAGCTGCAGCTAAAGAAGTGCTTTTTCAGTCCATACACTATGGGATAGGTCATTTATCTGAAATCCTTCAACTGCCTGTTGTACACAAAACTATCAGGAGATAAACAGGTGTTCCCTCTCCAGAAATAAACAAATCAGAAAATATAGCATTATCAGCAGACACAAAGTGTCACTTTATGTTTAGGTATTAAAAGCCAATCTAAATAATTAAGATAATTAAGGAATAATAATAATTAGGAGATAATTAAGAGATTATCATTTATCTTTGCCTTTAAAAATGCCAAATTGTACTGAAGTTAGTGGCAGAGATTAAGGGTCACATCCTCTGAGGACATTAACAAAATGATGTTTTGTGTCAGGTTAACACAGTGCATGCAAGTGATGTCAACGTCACCTTTCTTTGCTGTCTCATCTATCCTCAAATGTGCCCCCAAATGTCTCCTCATTGCTGTGGAAAGACCCTTCAAGCTGAAGGTTTAAGTGCTCTATAAGTTCACCACGTAACGCTCCAGAGTGTGTCAGCAAATAAAATACAGTTTGTCACTTTTTGTGTGAGAGTGTACACAAAACCTCTATCTGCCACGCACAGACAGGCAGCCTGGTAACACATCAGTAAGGTCGTGTTCCCCTTTGCTGCACTCTCATAAAAGATAAGGTGTCAAAACAAATCAGACAATATTGTAACAAATGCTCAAACTTCCAGGAGCAAGGGATCAGGTCTGACCCTGGCAAGAGGAGCCAGCGAGAGTGCAAGAGAGAGAGAGATTGAATGAGAGGAGATGGTGAATAGGAGACGCCAGGATAATCCAGCTGTAGCTGCCAGTCAGTCTCCCAGGAGAAGAACGAGAAAGCCTGGACTGGAGCAAGTCAAATAACCCCCCCCCCATACTTTTCTTATCATGCTTTTTCCCCTGCCATCCCCAAGTCGATCCACAAAGCAGGAAGTAAGCAGATTAGCTTGTTTGCCCATCAGAAAGAGGGACTATATGTACCCATTTCCTCCCTCTGTAAAAGTAGAAGCTCAATGAAAATGTGTCTGGGAGCAACAATAGAAAAATGTCAAATAAATAAATGCATGAGTGATTGGAGTTTCAGAATTTATTTATTTTGTCCCCTTCAAGTCTCCTTGACAGGATCATTTATCAGAGATGTCCACTGTTAACCTTAACACATTTTTTTTTTTTTATAGTATACCATATTTAGAATTAAAGCTTATTTTATAATAATTAAGTTATGGCCACCATTAACCAATCACATGGACAGAAAAATCTCAAATCTCTAATAAAGCGACATATAGATGAATTACTTACTGCATATTACTGAGACCAGCAAAAGCTCGCAAGTCTCACACATTCAGCATGAGACACACACATTTCGTTAAGTTCACACGCTCACATGCCACACATGATATTTCTCATGCTGAGAAGTGATAAAAGTCACTGCACATACAGTACATTAGTAATCTATGAATGGATGACGCAATGGTATATTGTTCTGCATGGTCCATTCATACAGCTGTCAAATGGGTTTCTGCTGCAAGCACTGGTTCCATAAATGTGCATGAATGCTGTGAATGTGTGCACAGGTTTCAGATGAGACGGAAGTCAAAGACCACGGTCAGGTAATTACTTTAATTAAATCACTTAATTTATTATAATTGGGGCTTGTTAAAAAATATGAAATTAGCACCTTCTTTTTGTGTCTCCTGTATTTAAAGATGCCAGAAAAGAAGCAGAAAACTGTTTCATTCTGGACAGACAATGAGAGATGGTACGGAATGATGTGCACTAGTCTGCACAGCAACATTAACACAGCAATTATTTACATTACACTGCCCATCAGTAATGCTGTCGTAATACTATATATTGTAGTAATGTAGTATATGATACAATACTACGATATACTACGATATGCTAACCAGTAGATTCTTGAGGTGAATGTTTGTCACAAATTGATTGTGTCCATTTGTTTCCCTCCAGGTTCTTGTAACTCTGGTTAACTCTGGTTAACTCTGGTTAACTCTGGTTAACTCTGAAAAAACATGATAAGGATCAGATTTATTCAGTCAGCCAGGTTGTGCAATATATCAATCGATCTCCATGGATTTAAAGTGCACTGTGAACTCTGACAGGTTGAAGTTGAGGTTGAGGTTTTAGTGTTTGTCTCTATATGCTCAAATCAAGTACAGCTAAAGACTCTAAACATAAAGCCATTTCTCCTGTGAGTTCATTGCACTTTCTGTTTGAAAGTCAGCCTCTGGTCTTTTTCTGCCTTTGATGTTAACAAGACTGGTTAATTGCCATAGTGAAAGAAAGCTGGCTCCTGTGCCTGCAATAATTATCTGTCTCTTACAAGACTTATTCCCCCCCAAAAAAACTGCACTTCATTTCTACACAGACCTCTTTGATGTGTTTAACAAAGTTGGAGTGGCTAATAAAGAGGGTTTATTGGTGTTGCCTGCTGTTTTCCTGAGTGGGGCGACCCGTGTTTGAATAAAGCAACCATGTTGTGGTTTATTGATGCTACTTGGCTGTATGGCACTGAATGGAATGGATTGTGGCACCGCAGTGTGAAAGTAAATGATATGGGACAATTGGTCATCATGCTCCGAGTGAAATATGATGGAGAATTACTCGCATGAAAAGAGGTCAGTTTTGCAAAAACCAACTTGCTGTAATGATTTGCAAAGTTCAGGAGTGGATGGTGGGGCTTCAAATACATTTTGTAATTACTTGGAATGTTGATGATGATTGCTGTAGGGAGACTGAAACTTAGATTATAGGTAAAGAAAAACATGAATGGAGGAATCAAAGTTAATACCTAAGCACAAGTGTGCCATCAGTGATTTACTGTAAATAATTCAAAATGATGAGCAAGTGTGCATATGTAAATCAATTAACTTCATCCCCAGGGGGAACATGCATCTCAGGCGGGAGGCAGGATTTTAAAATTACTGAAATCATGAAAGTTAATGCGATGGTTCAGATTTTAGAAGTGTGCCCCCTCCACTGAGAACCAGCATGAGTCAGTCATGATCGGTTGCTGCAAGAGGGGACCCAAGGGAACTTGAGACTCTGCTGCACCAAAGTCCATAGAAAATCAGCATTTTTAGCTCAACGGGACACAGGACCTGCTGGCTACTTCTGCTGTCTTGTTTGGAAAGTTTATGTCCCTGAGGTAAGTCTGAAGGTAAAGCAGCAAGGGGGCCACTCTCCCTATCTGACTTTTTTTTTCTTAACATGCACTTTAGGTCATGTTTTTTGTTGAGAAACAGATGGGCATTGGTGAATAATCCTGTTAAATGCTCTGTATTTTTACAGCACATTTCTAGTCTTAATGACCGCACAAAGTGGTTTTACACTACAGGTACTTCCTTCCACAGTCCAAAAACATGCAGAGGTTAATTGGACACTCTAAATTGACCGTAAGTGTGAATGTAAGAGTGAATGGTTGTCTTGTCTCTGTGTTTGCCCTGCAATAAACTGCTGACTTGTCCAGGGTGTGACCTCGCCTTTCACCCTTTGTAAACTGGGATTGACTCCTGCTCCCTGCAACTCTCATGTGGAGGATAAAGTGGTAGACAGTGAAGAAGTAACCTATTTTTAATACGTCCAGTCGATGGATAATCCTTTTCAATGTTGTTGAAATATAATAATGTCTAATGGCATCAATAAAATAACATAACATTGCAGGCCACATGGTATCAACAGGTTATTGATGGCAACATTTTGCATAAACAGTGATAGATTTCTCAGGGTCTGTTTTCCTGCCTCCTATTTTTGGTGATTTTGTTATTTCCTGTGGAGCTCCTTTTGTTTTATTTTTCAGGAGACTTGACTGGGCAGCTGGGCGAAGCCTCTGACCTCGCACCTGCAACCCATTTCCTGATTATGACAGGTGTCAGCGTGTCTCACATTGTACCGCGGTAACTCTACAGCTCAGATCTGCTCTTGTCTTCGGTAAATTATGCTTAGGTTTTTTTGTAGTTCTGGATTTTGACGCTCGTTTCTCTTTTTTCTAGTTATCCCCGGGAGGCATCCGCTCGCTAAGCCAGCCAGTCTCCTCGCCTTTCGTTTATCCCTGGCTTGATCATCCTTATTTGTATTTTGTAAATAAAGTTTGTTAATTACCTTTTTATACACGACCGGACATCTGCTTATTGGGATTCATACACACCTTAGATTATATCATAACAAGATTGGCACCAAAAGATGGAGAAAAGTAAGTATTTAAAAATGTTCTTAGAACTTGGATTTAACTTAACACAGGTTTTGGCTTCCTTGCGTTTTAATTTAACTCCAGGTGAAACTCTCACTGAAGGTTATTTGCTATGCAGCAAGCACAAACACAGATGCAGCATCTACTGACATCAAACAGTCTTGTCCCTCTGCAGTGGGAACAAAGACATGCAATCCACAGATCTCTAAGACCAAACAAATCAAGCATACAGCGAGATGAAGGGAACAATGGAAGGCCGCAGTAATAATGCAAAGCAGGAGACAGCAGGAACAAATGGAGACAGATGAAAGTAAGTTTCCCCTTTGTCATTACACAGACTGACAACATCGCCAGCTGAAGGACAGCATAGACTCAAAGGTGCATTCAAATGGCCTGGCTTCTTTTGAGAAGTGACCTCTGCATGCAACCAGAAGCCGATTTTTCAACCTTTTCCCTCTCTTCATCATAACACCTACTGGGATATGATAATAATGCACAAACACTCAGACTCTGTGGGCTCCAAAGCTGTCACAGTCATTTCCAACCATGTGTGGGTGACAAATAAAAACAATCTGTCAGTTTTACTGAAACAGCTGGAAAATGTGAGACAGATGAAATATTCCCCTTAGAGACAGTGACAGGATAAAACTGAGCTAAAATTGGTGACAAATAGGACAAATCGTTACTGCAGCGATTACATTTGAAAATGTGTTGACTGAGGTATTGGAATGGAATTTAAGTGATTGTTGCAGCATGAGAAATGGACGCTCATACTCACCAATGACAAAGAAAAACACATGGCACTTATCAAAAGCCTCACCCAATAAAATATCTACCTGCTTAAGTCTATGATTTCATACAAATGTGTTTAGTGCATTATTTTGCCTTTAGACAGACTTTTCTGTCTGAAAACAGAAATGTGTAAACCGTTTACTCTCCTGCACCAAAGTCCATAGTGAAATAGTTAACTTTTTAGCTCACAGGAACACAGGAGCTGCAGGTCAACTGCTACCTCATTTGGTTAGTTTGAGTCACTTACATTAATCCAAATAAAAAGGATTTTTAACAATGTAATCACAAAAATAACACATGTGAACTCACAGATGGAGGCAATGGATCAACAACTCATGTGTGATGTGATGTAAAATCTGAGATTTTCTCTATGGAATTTGGTGTGGGAGTGAGTGATGAACTGAACAGTATAGCCACAAGATAAGCTACCACTCTCTCTGCCCAGCGAGGGCAATGCTCTGAATAAGCACACAAGAAAGTGTTATGAATGAGTGAGCAGAGCACTTCAGGGACACAGAGAGCTCTGGGCTGCCAAAGTGTTGGTTCATATTCAGATAAGGTGTTCAGCATTTTTCCTATATGCTCTGTGACCATGTTATTTAGTGCATCCTATAGACTAACCCTCAAGACAGGGACTTCTGTTGCATTTTGACTCCTGGTTACTCAAAGAAACTCTACGTATGTTGACTTCCCTGGTCAGTTGAGAATTTTTGAGCAGAGGTTGGTAGTTAACTATGAGCAGCAACAGCTAATGTGACTGACCACACAGAGAAGACGGATATCTGGATTACCTTATCATACAATACTCTGCTATAAATTAAATGAATAAATTCTATCATATCTATATTTTATGCAAATGCCCTGAAGCACTATGCATGGCCCTGAAGCAATTTTAGTAAAGTGTGTTGCAAATAAACTGTATTCTTCTTCTTCTTCTTCTTCTTCTTCTTCTTCTTCTTCTTATTATTATTATTATATTATTATTATTCCCATCTTTAAAACTGAATATCTGAATATATGGACCAAACAACTTACCTAGAAAATAATATACAGATTACTAAATTACAGAAATTGTAGCGCAAACAAAGCTGAATAAAAAATATTTATTTTTTAAGGGTATAAGTTAAAGGAGACACTGGCATAAAAGTCAGTGAGACCGAACAGACAGCAGTCAGAGCCAGGCACAGTGCAGTGTACTCAGGATCAAACACTTTCAAAAATGAAGCAAAGTTTCATCTTTAAAAGTGCCTGTCGATTGCAATCTTAATTAAAAAGCTCCTGTCTCTTTTTGCCTGTCTGAGCCCATGACTCCTTGTGTATATGTTGCTTCCTCACCCCGTCTTTAGGAGTGAAGGCTGAATTTGGGGACAAGCTCGAATGATTGATCGCTGTGATATGGCAAAATGAATTGCTGATAAAAGCCATTGCCAAGAAAGGCTGGAGGGAAGCTGTGTGTGTGTGTGCACACGTAGGGAATAGGAGCTCAGACAGCACCAGGCACTGACATGAGAAGACAAGCCAGGCATTATCTGTGACGGTGTGGTGGACTCACACACACACACACACACACCTCACACTGAAATGCTCACATATTCATACACACGTCCTGCTCTGTCTGACGCCTGTGTCCCGAAAACTGACAAGAGGATAACATGACAGATCACAGTCTGATTAAATGTCACTGTAGGGTCTGTCTCGAACAAACACACACACATTTCTTGACCGTGAGAAAAAGAATGCGGCCACTCGCACGCAACACGTGCAGTATTGTACATTTCACTGTGAACAATTTTAATTTCAGTCAACCAGGACACAGAACTGGTCAGCCATCTGAGTTACAGGAACCACTTGCAGTCACAGTCCAAATAAAACCCCTGCTTTTTCTCTTGATCCAGGCCATGTATTTGACCTGCAATATTATCACCTATACCTGACAGAGCAGCCGGAGTGTAGAGCTTGTACTCCAGGAAATCAAGTTTGGAATCTCTTTACTTTTGTTTCTGTTTGAAGAGGCTTTGACTGGGTGACATGTTTAACACCCTTCAAATATGCGCCTTTGGTTTTCAATCTTCTTTGTTTGGACTGTGAGAATCCCATTTGTGCAGAATTGACTGAGGGCTTTGGTTAAAGCTACCTCATGCAGATGAAGAAGGAGGGAGCTAAGACATAGACAGTCAATATAAAATCTGAGCCAAAAAAAGTGGAAATGTGTATCAGAAATTATTTACACTGAGGGATAATGCAGTATGCACCAGGATTAAGATTAAAGGCACTTGCAATAACTTGATCATAAGTTGGTTTATAGTTTCAAAAGTCATGACTGATGTCTGATATCAGTACCAGAAGAAACTTAAATGTTTAAAAAAGTGACCAAGATGTACGGTAAGATCAAATGATTTAAATGTGTTTTACAGACATTTTTAGATTTCAAAACATTTGTTTTTTGTAACATTAGCAATGCCGGTCCTGTTTTCTCTATATAGTTCCCATTTGTGCACTTTTTCTGGGCTTGTGAAAGCCAACAAAAATGAAGGTATAGAGTAGAAATAGAGAGTTCCTGTTCCTGAAAGTAAAATCCCATTTGTTTCTCACCAAAATATCATTTAAAGAGACTTCCGACTTCACTCATTTAAGAGTAAATAGGCTCCGGCCAAGTTTTCTTTTAGGAGGCAAAAAGAAACTACTGACTACTGTGAGCACAAGCAGGCCTCAGCACGACATTGGGCGCCAGCTAATAAACGGCAATGAGCCCTCATCTGTTTCACCCAGAGAGTGGCTGCACCACACAGCCCATCAAGAGACAGGGAAATGAGAAAGAATGATAGAATGGAGAGAAAATTAGAGACCGAGTGAGAGATAACAAGGTGTTTATGGAAGACGCCTCTCTTCTATGTTCCCCCCAGCTCACATTAGGGTAAACAGAGTGCTGAGCTGAAAGGAGCGCGCAGGGAAATGCTCCACTGATAATGGCTGAGATGGCAGACAATGATAGCAATCACGGTAACCACAATAATCACAACCAATTCTCCAGGGACTTTTAAAGCCTCTCAGTGGTGTGCTGAATGAGCACAGGCAGGGGTGTGTTTTGGTAAATGTGTGTCCATAGTCTGAGGCATGAAATGGACCCCAGAGAAGCATTGTTGCAGTAATAGAGCATTGTCGACCTCCCAGGTGAAATAATCACCTGGGAGGTAATAATGGATGCTACCACCATGTGATGGACCTGTTTGTAATACTACGGGTGAGCAGGTGACATCAGAAAAAAAAAAAACTCATTGTACTGGATCATTCTAGTGTTAATGTAAACCTGGAAAAATAATGTTCCGATGAGTCATTTCCAACCGATAATGCTGTGAAAACTTGTAAATGCCAGATTATATGCACTGGACATGCACTATAAAAACAATGCTCCTAGTTGGGAAACAACTGATTTCTGCCACTTAAAAAGGCTCAGACAATTAAATCTACACCAGCTTAACTCTATAATATCTGATATCTTAAGAATAGGTGTGCTTAGCATTGGAAATCCTTTTCCATTATGGAAAATGGATGTTTGTAAACCACAGAGTCTCCTGCAACGAATATCATAGAGAATTCTCTGCTCTTATTTGGTGAGTTTGTATGTGTAAGACTTAGGTGAATTTGACAGAGACTTAGACTTACAGTAGGTTCATTTTAAAATTTGGCAAAAATAGAAATACTGTAAAATAATTAAACATATTATTTTATAGTATATAATGATTTTTTTTTTCTTATTACCACAGAGTAGGCCTTTTATATTCACATTATGACCAGGTCTCCTCAAAAGAGGTCGTCATGTTGGACAGCCATGTCGCTGTTGCAGCGCTTGGATGCCCGTGGTATAGAGGCTCTCATCGTGATGGTCAAAAAGACCTCAAAAGCAGATATGATCTCATCATCAGTCAGATACTGCCCAATCAGGAGAATATTGAGGGTGATCAACTAGTTCAAAATCACAGTCAGGGTTTTGAAAGGAAACAATGTAATTAGTATCACAAAAAGATTAAAGTGAATGCAAGTTTCATTGCTCTGGCATCCTTCTTGGTGAACCTATTAACTTTTCAGCCCAACATGCAACCTTACCAAAAGATAAATCTACACATCGTACATTTAAGTAAATCTGAAGATGGGATTTCAAACAAACAAAGTCACAAAATATCACGTTTGAGCCTATTGTAAGAAGCAGCAGTGGATCAACAAAAAATGTTCTGTGATGTAAAATTGGGGTTTTACATCTTTGATGTGGAGAGTGAGTGGTTACAATGCAAGACAAAACTTTGTTTCCTGTGGAAAAGACTGTCCAATAACAAGATAGAGACAAATTCTTAAGATATCATAGACTTCATAGTAGATATTTAATTAGGTGAGCATTTTGTGTAATTGCTTAACTCAGTTTTACCTTGTGTCATCACCGTATCATGAGCTGCTTCCTAGGCCACACAGCTCACAAGGGGCACAGCCACACTCAGTGCGGACTATGTGTCAGTACCTCATACAAATTTTAATTCATTTTCTCTGTGGTTCCCTTGTAAAGGTTGTTCTTGCTCCTTTAGAAGGAGTTTTACATACAGAGCCTGTGTTAGTCTCTTCATTTCTCTCGCACAAAGCAAAAAAAGACAATAAAGTAAAAGCAAACACATTTCTCCTCCACTGAAGCTGACGCTGTCATTTGAAGTGCTGTAACTATATGACATCAATCTGAGTCACATCAACAAAACTCTTCCACTGTTTTGTAGCAGTCTACAGTCTACATCTACATAAAAGTACTGTACAGGGGGCGCATTTGTCCACTTCCCCTGCTTAACAGCATCGTCCATCTTCTGCTCTGTTCTAATGAGCCAGCAGCCATCAGTAATCAAACAATTACCAGTCAGACAGAGGAGTATAAAGACAGCCTGCTGGTTGTTTCCGCAGCAGTAATGTGGAGTATGTGTTAGATCTGATAATGGATCAGGTATGTGTGCCCCACTGGATGCCACCAACCCCTGGTACAAAAGCCCTCATCTGTCCCCCAAGGAGATAAATGCGCCATATCCTGGTCTCTTTTTAGTCACAATAAAAAGGCATGAAGTGAGACAGAATGTTCAATTGATGCTTGAGATGAGTGGAAGGTCAAAGTCAGAGCTCTGACACCAAGAGAGGCTTCAACACAGCAGTTAGGGCTCAGATGTCATAGCATTGATCTCCTGTGGAAGGTAAAAAGCTGTAGGAGACAGCAGAGAATGCTCTGACTGGTATAGCTGCTCTGCTTCATGGTGAGATTTTGAGGTAAATGTTCAGGTGCTTAATTAGAGCAAAAAAGGGCCTCTTTAATGTTGTGTTCAAGACCGACGGTATAAGACGTCTTTGTTCTGACTCTGTGGGACTGGATCTCGGTCCCCGCTCAATTTAAAATGTCACGCTATATCTCGGACCATTTCACTAAAGAACATCCACAGCCCACAGCAAAGCCATCTAATAAAACCCCAATCACCTGGGAACCTCAGTATAGTCTTACTGTGCTCGGTAAAAACAATCATTCATTCTCATTTAATTCTGATTCCAAACCCATCAGTCAACTGCACTTAGTGGTTAACAGCATAACAGGTTTGCTCACACACCAGCAGGTGACAATACACAGCATGTACCTGTATACTATTACTGTTCGTGGAGTCCTTTATTAATCATCCACTTCATGGCAGCAAGCCTTGTGGACAGGTGTAATGTAATTGAGCAGTGTTGTAAAAATGTCAAAGGCAGTCAAGTGCAGTTGTGATTGAGTACACCTCGTTGCAGTGCAGCTGTGTTTGTGACACATTTTAGGTGAGCGCTGAGAAAAAGTAGCTTAATATATTCTTGTGTAAGTGCAAGATAGCAATGTTACATATTGTACATGTATTTGCTATTTAGGTAAAGATGAGTTCTCAAACATGGATTTGGGTCGACGAGGATGTGAGAACAAGAGTGAGACCACTTCATTGTACTTAAGACTTCTGGCACTGGGCTTCATTGGTCCTATTCAGACCTGAAATTAGCAGCTGTCCTGAGTGATCTAATCATAACTGCTGAGTACTTGGCAAGGTCTCATTTTTACTTTAGACTTAATGTGTCTTAATATGAATATTTCGCAGCCTAAGTGAACCCTGCCGAGTCTGTCAGTGATTTGATTTCACTCTGTAGACACGTCTGGCAAGAATGCCATTTTGGCCAACTCAATCACAAACCCCTGGTGTGCCACAGGTGGGCATAACACGATAGTAGCTTCTGTATAAATCCAACATGGTGGCCACTGAAGAGCTGCTGTGTTTCAATTCAGCTGTTGCTTCCATTATAAGCAACTTGCTTCACGGAACTCCCACAGGCAAAAGTTGTTAGATCTCAGAATGCATTTTTTGTGTCCTTATCTGAAGACCATTCATTAATCCACGGGATTGAGTGACTGGATCAATCAGGATGGAAGATAACAATACATGTAGGTCTTTAAATGGGTCTTTAGGCCATTGCCTCAAAACTAAATCAGTTAAAAAAGCAAACAAAATAACTGTCTGGAGATATAAATAAACTGTTAATAAACCGTTTTCCCTTGCAAACAGTCTGCATACACATATTCAACACTCCAGCAGTCCCTCATTTTTGTTTGAAGTGCTAACCATCCTCTGCAGCATGTGCTGTTCTGTCACACTTTGCCCACTGCCTTTCATGAGCACTTTATCAACACCGAGGTGTTAATTTCCTCTCTGTCAATACATACGTACAGCACTACGATGTGCTCGGCTGCTGCTGCAAGACAAACAGGAAAAGTCATCTGAATTACTTTTGATATGTACGCAAAGTGGGGGGGTGGGGGGGGTGGGGGGGGCTTGAAAATCAGTGGAGCCAGTCGCAGAAATGGCCTCATATTAAAGAGTTGTCATTTGAGGTGGTGAACTCCATTATGGATTCTGTGTAATGATGCTTGTCATTATAACATAGTGTGTAAACATTGCT
The DNA here is from genome assembly GCA_016785285.1 of Brachirus orientalis. Lineage (NCBI taxonomy): Eukaryota > Metazoa > Chordata > Actinopteri > Pleuronectiformes > Soleidae > Brachirus > Brachirus orientalis. The sequence goes on from JAFBJR010000278.1 coordinate 40,235, forward strand.
TGGGCCTGGATGCTGAGTTTCAACTTGCTGATAAAGCCTGGCTGGCTGCTGTTTAATCTCTCTCTCCCTGTTCACTCATGAAAAGGTTTATGGGTAGTGTAGTCTGCCAAGGACTGGAGTTTTTGTTCAGATTGCAGGGCAGACCAGGCCTTTAAATGTTGATAATGTTGTCAAGCTTTTGGCAAACTTCTCCTGTGTGACTTCAGCCTCTTTGGTTCACCTGGGACATCGGGCAATCTGGATTACGATGCTCCTTCTAATGACACAGACACCGCAGTGGGGGAAATGCCACATTCCATGAGAAATGTCAGGCTGTCGTGTAACTGCAGCGCACGACATCCCAGACACACATCGCACCAACATTTCCTCAAGCTCAGCAAAACAACACGACTTGCAGGCAAGCGTTGCTGACACCCACTGTGCAGTGCTTCCTCTGAGATCACAATGCACTGATAAAAAAAGGGGAAAAAAATTCGAACACCTATACTGTGAATTTCCTTTCTGACGCAGCTCTACTTGATGTCTGCAGGAGTTAAAGGCAGCTGGAGACGAGGGAGAGTGGTGATGCTGCACTCAGATGAAATGAAGCTCTTTTATTTACAGTGGCACCATTCAGAAGAGAGCTTTCTTTCATCAACCAATGTTAAAATATATATATATATATAAAATAAACCCTATGGAACAATAAAACATCATCATGGAAGGAGAAGTGCCACATGGGAATCGTCTTGCACTAAACACTCACAGTCGTCACTCTGTAGGCCCTAATTACTGTCGACCACATATCACGTTTCCTTAATTCTCAAAGCAGGTCACAGTCTATTGTTCCATTAATTCCATTATAAAAAAAAAAAAGAAAAAAAAGAGGGAGGGCTCCTGTGTATGGCAGTTAAATTACAGACAAGGAGAAGAAAAGCTCACAGTTTTGCATTAACACTCACAGCCTGCAAATTAGCCCAGTGGTCGTTTGCGCTTTGGAGGCTCACTCATTTGCCTCAGAACATTTCCGCTGGTTTGTCTCTCCCGAGGGACGACTGAGAGCGAGGACTGGATTCTTGTTTAACTATATTTGATGAGTCCACTTAAAAGAATGTGCTGCGATGCGTGGTCGATGAAGGAGCTTGGCTTTCCTCAGGTTATATCATCTCTTGCTGAACCTCACACAAGACTGTATACAGAGTGAGACATTCTCTGCATTAAGTCCCCAATCTTTCTCAGGGCTCCCGCTACAGAGTAATAATTCCCCTTTGACTCATTTCAATGTAGACATTTACCCACACTGACAGGTGTTTCATCTTTAAAGACAGAATGTATCTGACGTTCTAAAGGTGTCAAGAAGAGGGCAAAAGTGCTGAACGGCTGACAGTGCTCTGTAATAGCATGCTGCTGGAGTGGAAAGGACGTGATTGGCTGTTCGTGAAGAGGGACGGGAAGGGTGATAATTGTGTTACGACTGTCATCCGGAAGCTGCTTCACCATTTGTGAATTATTAAAAACGACAAGAGCCTTACGGCGGCGCTTGTCAATTTTGAGGCTTTTCCAAACACAATCAGGGCGCACATCTGCGCCACATCGGCACACAAATGAAAACTAGGAGGAAATGAAGCTCTCCAATGTTAATCAAGAGCCATAAAACTTTAACCAACATTTGTGGAGCTCTCAAATTTCTTTTTCTGTCACTGATGACAGGAGACTGATGGCATTATTACACTCCCTCAGTATCCCATTTACATTTGACTTTGAAGACTGCGTTGGCCACAAAATTTGCCAGAAACCCAGGAGAGAGCCACATAATGGACGACAGTTTGTAACATGAAAGAAAGTGCAGCGAGCGTATCCACCGCTGATGTGTTCCTTCTCATATTGTACTCCGAACCTGCCACTCTCCCCATCTGCCACAGTGATGCTTTTATGGTTCTTGATGTTGCACTTCTATTTCCCTCACTATCTTTTGTGTATCTCCTCTGGTGCTGTCATTCAGGCTTTAAATAGCATTTGTACCTTTCCTCTTATGCGCCGTGTCCTGCACAGTGTGGGGAAGATGAACACATACAGGCTTTTCAGCACCACAGTGCATCAGCAGAACTGAAGCAGCAGCAGCAACAGCAGCAGCAGCAGCAGTGATTGAATGAGTATTTGAACTTGATCTCAGCTTTATAGCTCCCAGAACGATCAGATGCCTTCATCTCTGTAAACTCTATTAGACTAGTGGGCCTGCTGGTGAATGCTTGCACACTGATAAAGTGGATTAATGTACAATAGCCACAAAATGTCTAGATTTACAAATTAAAGGGTAAATTAAAACCTATTTTTCAGTCCAAGCCAAGACCAACAGAACCCAAACCCGACAGGCATCCTAAGCATCAACATATTGCTGTATCGATGCTGTATTGGCCACTCTAGGCTAACAGCATTGACATAAGTGCCATGTTGATCCAGGCAAGACCAGAAAATATAAAAATATTTTTTCATATTCAAAGGTTTATAATCCATGTGGAGTAGGCCAGTAAAATTTGGCAAATTGTTAAATAAATAAATAAATAAATAAATAAAGAGTACAGTAAAGCAGTGTAACCTTATGAGTGTGTATGAAAAATATATTTGCTTAATTACTGTGACTATTTGCTATATATTCAAAAGACACAAAAGAAATATATTATCAATGATTGCTTTAATAAAACCTTTTTTTTTTCCATAATATGTGGTGCATCTTCTATCACAAGGTGGCAGTGGCAGTAGCAAGCTGCCACTTCAGTGAGTGGACTTCATGTGTGTTTTCAGAAATGATGAAATTTAAGAGGTTTCCTGAAACTGCTCCTCTGAGTCCACTCTCTCTCACTCACTCATTTTCTACCGCTTTATCCACTAAGTGTCGCGGGGGGTGCCTAACTCCAGCTAGCATGGGGCGAGAGGCAGGGTACACCCTGGACAGGTCGCAAGTCCATCACAGGGCCACATAGACACAGACAACCATTCACTCTCACATTGATACCTACGGGCAATTTAGAGTGTCCAATTAACCTAGTCCCCAAATCTGCATGTTTTTGGACTGTGGGAGGAAGCCGGAGTACCCGGTGAGAACCCACGCACCACGGGGAGAACATGCAAACTCCTTGCAGAAGGCCCCTTGTTCCAACCGGGTTCTTCTGAGTTCAACACAATGTATATACCGAATGAGTGATGAATGCATCTCGTAAATGTGAAATGTGAAAGTGAGTGAATTTAGTATGAAGACATCAAGCAGTTTGTAGATCTACAAATCATAAAACAAATTGAAATGGTAATTACAAATGTAAATAATATTGTGCTTTTTTCCCAGAATGGATGACATGGTACACTTGACACTTAAATAAAGTCGACTAAAGTGCATAGATTTTATGGCGCAGCCAATGGTTGTGTGGAAAGGCTTGTGTGTGGTGAATTGCCTGACGTCCATCTCCCAGGGCCAGAGGGCACAGTGGCCAACATCTCAATCCTCAGCATCATCGTGTCACAGCCAGTGTTTAGCCACAGTGATAAAAACAGCATAGCAGTGACCTAGCAGAGTGTGCTATTTAAAACAACAGCACAAGCAAAGCCAGACTTGCCTCTCATGTTTTGCAAATGAGATAAAACTAAACCTAGAAAGCACAAAATCTAATGTTTGATCATCTGCCACAAAGACAGATTTATTTATTTATTTTTTTTTTTAATGAATAGATGAGCCTTTTTGAGGATAGAAACACTGTTATAGAAGTCCCAGAAAAGACTTCAGATTTATTTGTAATTGTCTGTTGACTGAAAAGACATCCAGATGTTTAGACATTATTATCAATTTCCCTAGTAACAAAGTCAGATTGAGATCAGGGATGAGCAGAATTGATTTGACTGTGAGAGCTGAAATGTTCATACAGAACAATAATATGGAGAGTGTGATTGAAACTGTGGGAGCTTCACAAGGGAAGCACTGTGCTGAAACATCACCATATAAGATTCATTCTGATGGCACATCTTTGTTTTCACTTGAATCCTTTAAATGCCATTTGCCATGAAAAACAACTAATTTGAAGCCGCAGTAGCTGACATTTGGTGATTTTGTTGTTGTTGATGTTATTATTCTGCATCTGCAACAATGTCACATTATTTGAGATACTATGTTCCTCATTTGAAACTGGACTCTCTTAAGCAATACCATCAGACCTAAGTGAGGGAGTGTTTGTGTGTATCCAGCAGCAGAGCAGGGGGGGTGGGAACATGAACCATTTATCCTGTCAAACTGGGGAATGACTGCATTTTTACGATTCACTTCTAGAAGAATTTATTGCTCACTTTACTAGTGCACTGTTGGTGATGCCTCTGTCTGTCTTGACATTCCAAATAGGTCACTTCCTGTGTGCAGCTCTGGATTATCTCTGTGCAACACGAGATCTAAACAAGAGAACAACTCAAAGGTTAATCAGCATTATGTCAGTTCATCTGACAACAGTTTAACTGTTAGAAACTTGTTCGAAATGTTTTTGTTTATTTACAGTTTAAAGGAAAATCTGTTCTATTTTTAGGTAGGCATAATGAGATTTGAAATGTTACAATGGCTGTAGTTACGATTATAGAAGAAGTAGGCTAATTGTGGTTAAAGTCACGGCTGCAACTAATGATTATATTCTCTATTAATCTATAACTCCTTTGGTCCAGAAAATGTCAGAAATGTAGAAAAGTGTTGATTAGTGTCTTAAACCTCCAAATGATAATGTTCACAAATGTCTTGTTTTAATGATTTCTTGTTATATGGAACAAAGAAACCAGAAAATTTAAGAAGCAGAAAAATCTGAAAATTCCAAGAGTTTCATTTCATGACTAAAAAAACACTCAAAACGATTAATTGATTATTAATCAATTATCAAAATAGTTGTTTTTTTTTAAGCACATATACACAGATGCTCCTGCTGTCCACGCTGCATTTTAGGCTGGACCGGCAGAAACTGAGAGCTTTGCAAACACAGTAACTTGCAATTACTTTCTCACTGGGTCTTATTCTTGTTATGTATGGTTTTTAAAATAAGTAGACTGCAGAGAAGATGTCCTGTTTACACCAGCAAATGGATGCCTTACATTATACATGTTTTCAGTTTGATGGTACAAAAGTAAATTTCTTCTATTACCAATTTGAATCTGTCATGTGGACCTCCATCATATTTATATGAAAACTGTTTTGTGCCAAGGTTGTGTTTACTTGGAGAATAATCATAGTTACAATGCTTAAAGGGAGAATTTCCTCTTGTTGTGGTCAAAGTTATCACTGCCTCTGCCACTATACTTGAGAAAGAATAGACTTATTATATAATAAAAACTGCCTCATATGAATCCAAGTTGATCTGAATCACTGATTAAAACAAAGAAGCCTATAAGTATTGGTTGATTTATGTGGATTTATGTGGAATATAGTTTTTTCATTATTATTTTTACTCATACTGCAAAGACCACCAAGATCTGAATATTTCTTTTCTGCATCATGCACAAAAGCAAGCAAGCAAATTCATGCATTCACTTATTTGCGTATCTGTACTTTGTCCATGTTGATGCCAAAGACTCACTCAAGATGACCAACTATTAAATTGGTTGTATATTCTCAAATTTGACAATTTGAGAATATACAACCAAAAAAATAATAATTAAAGGTGATGTGTTATATTGCATGTGCATGTATCCTCTCAAAGCGTATGTGCTCTTGACAGTTTACCACGAAGCTCTGAGTTTAAACAGTGACATTAAAGCACTGACTCATCACTCTGCATGTTGTACGCAAATGTTGGAAACTGACCTTTTTAATTTTAAAGTCCATCCTGAGTCTGCCTCCACCATATCTTACGGCCGATACAGTACAGGGCATTACTGTCTTCAATCCAAGGACTTGTTTCTTTTATCCGTTCTGTGAAAATGCATTTAAATATGCATTTCTCTCTTCATGGAAGAAGCTATAGAATTGTCTGAAACCAAAGGATCTGGTCTCATAGAACGCTTTTGAGGTATTTTAAATGATTTGGCAGTAGTAACATCTGTAGTTGTTTCACCTAAATGCCATTTAATAGATTTTATTGAAATATTGCTGATTATATGTTTCTATACTACACTTTGTATATTTCAACACATACATACAATATTATTTTCATATTGTATTGGGTATGTTGTGTAATTGAGTTGGTTCTACTATGTACCCTAACCTGTACGCCCTGCTGCCTGTCTTGATCAGGACACTCTTGCAAAAGAGATTTTTAATCTCACTTAGTTTTTATTCCTTGCTAAATAAAGCTAAATAAATGGAGATTATATGTGTGCGTGTGTGTTTTATGAGTGACTTTTGAAGTGTAAATTTATCTGCAGTTTTTGTTTCATCAACTTTAACAGTCCTCATAAAAAACTGAGCAGTAATAGAAAGTAATGAAATTGTATTGTACGAGTAAACACTGGATTTTCTCCATCAAGGATTTCATTCATATTGCACTTGTTGGGGGATTATTTTGTCTTGTTCAGCACCACCGCCGAGCTATAGCAGCTGAGAAAATCCCTCCTATTCCATACAATCTGCTGAAACTCATCCACGTTCCGACTGCAAATAATACCTCCATCAATGCCTGAATCAGACAACTTAGACAAACAGCCCATAGCCAGTCGTCTGGGCCTGAGGGCAGGCACTCACAGACACTTACTGTCTTCCTCTGCCTTCCTGCACAAGTGAAAAAGAAAAATGTGGACACAATTTATTTCAAATACGTACGTGGTTGTCAAGAGGAGAGGACGTTGAAAGGAAATCTCAATTTAAAAGTTTTTAAAAGTAAGTCTGAAAGAGCCAACAATATCCACTGATTTACCAGTGGGGCAAATGAATTGGAAAGATATTTTTTTAATAATCTGTACTTTATCGATTGAATGGCAAATTGTTTGATGACAACTCAAAGCTGCTTCACACTACCTATTTTTCAAGACACAGTTGATATTTTCTCACAGATTATACATACAGTATATGTGCATGTGTGCACACATATGTATACAGTATACATAGCCTATATCTTTAAAAAAAAAACACACACACATATGGAGCTGAGCAATGTAGCCAAAAAAAAAATGCACAATTGGAAACAGGTAACCATTGAGTTTGAAACCAAAGTTTAACTGCTGTGTATTTGTTATTATACTGTCTGGCAAAAAAAAAAAAAAAAGTTGTCACCTCTAATATTTCGTTGGACTGACTTTAGGCACTTTAGGCATTTGCTGTGGCATTGTTTCTATAAGCTTCTACAATGTCACACGATTTATTTCTGTCCAGCGCTGTATTAATTTTTCACCAAGATCTTGCACTGATGATGGGAGAGTCGAACAACTGCACAAAGCCTTCTCCAGCACATCCCAAAGATTCTCAGTGGGGTTAAGGTCTGGACTCTGTGGTGGACAATCCATGTGTGAAAATGATGTCTCATCCTCCCTGAACCACTCTTTCACAATTTGAGCTTGATGAATCCTGGCATTGCCATCATGGAATATGCCTGTGCCATCAGGGAAGGAAAAAAATTCAGGTAGTCAGCTGACCTCATTTTTTTGGGCACATAATGTTGCTGAAACTAGACCTGACTTGCAGCAACTCCAGATCATTGTGCTGCCCCCACAGGCTTGTACAGTAGACACTAGGCATGATGGCTGCATCACTTCATCTGCCTCTCTTCTTACTCTGCTGCTCCCATCACTCTGGAACAGGGTAAATCTGGACTCATCAGACCACATGACCTTCTTCCATCGCTCCAGAGTCCAATCTTTATGCTCCTACAAAATTATTGGTCTCACTGATTAGTGGTTTTCTTAAGGCTACACGGCTGTTCAGTCCCAATCCCTTGAGTCCCCTTCACACTGTGCATGTGAAAATGCTCTTACTTTCATCATTAAACATAGACCTCAGTTCTACTGTTATTTTTCTATGATTAGATTTCACCAAACCTTTAAGTGATTGCCAATCACGATCATTTAGAATTTTTTTCCGACCACATTTCTTCCTCGATGTTTTCTCCTTAGATGTTTTCTCTGCTTGATGCATGCCAATGATTTGACCATCCTCATCTTTTCCACGACCACAGGATGTGTCTTTCAACATGGTTGTCTAAGAAATGAGAAGCTACTAATTGCATCAGTTGGGATTAAATAACTTGTTACCAGCTGAAAGATAATCACCCATGCAGTAATTATCCAATAGGAGGCTCTTGCCTATTTGCTTAGTTAAATCCAGGTGGCGTCTTTTTTTTGGCCAGTGTATTAAACTGTTGTATTTTATCATATGGAGGAAAAAAGAAAGTCAGCCTAAATTTCGGCATCATACACATGATTTCCAAAAAATCTGCATCGAGATGCGCCATAAAACTACCCATACCAGTCGACCACTACTTGACACTGTCCTTTCTTTGTGATGCCAGTAGTAGAACAGCAATATATAGGTTTATTTATCTAGTAAAGATTCCCCTCTTAAGTACAGCACTAATCATTAACAACTAGTCTACAACATCCATAACCATCAGTTTGAACACAACGATCCAGTTTCAGTGAACAGTGAACAAGTGTTTGTCTGTTTTTTTTTCTTCCTGGTAGGGCAGAGAGTGGTCCCTGTGACCACATACCACATGTTAAGACAGAGAGGGAGATAAGAGTCAGCTGATGAAAGATTAATAAATGCAGCTGAAAAGCAGCAAAGGAAATGCTTTTAGATGTACTTGCCCAGATGGGGGTGAACAGGCATTGATTTTCCAGTTGGAGCCATTGCTGTCGTGTGATAAGACGGGCCTCTGTAAGCAGAGCAAGCTTTTTCATGATAACAGCGTTGGCCTCTCACTGACCTGTGAAGTGTGCCTATTAAGATGGCACAGGAAATCTAACAGCCCGGATCAAAATGCACTTACTTCTCTGTCCTGATTTCAGGCCATTTTTCATGTTGTTGGCCACATTTCAGGTCAGATGGATCAATTGCAGAAAAAAAGTGACACTTAAGTGACAGATCAATAATATAGGTGGCATCTCCAGGCAGCAAGAGGAAAACATGCATTTTGTCAGTGACATCACCACACTGATGGGAGCATCGCTTCTTCCTAGGCAGATCGATAGCGATTTCAAACAGGCTGTCAAAGTTGAAAAGATATCACAAGTGAAGGTTGAGATATGAAGAAGATCTACATAGTATGTGTGTGTGTGCGGGAGTGTGTGTCACGTAGTGAGTCATAATACGAGACACATAACAGTGAGACAAAAGGGAGCAATAAGAATGTAGATGAGGGAGATGGTCACGCACAGACGCAAATAGATTTACAGCACACAGAGAGTGATGTATAAAGTGTAAACAAGCGACAGATTGGCCACCATAGACACACACATGTGTGGCTACATTCCAATTCTGTGGAGCAGGCCCGTTGTCCCTGGCAGCCGGTGCTGGTAATGGTGCTGCACTGGCTCAAAAGGACTGAAGCGTGGTAGTCGCCAAGTAAGAAACCATGCACGCAGCAGAGTCCGGGCTGCGAGGATGACAAATTAGCACACAAGCTGGTTAGACACATTTACATTGCAGTCGATGAGACTCAACAATGAGGCTGGAAGGTGATCTACATGTATATTTAAACAAATTATGTGATTGGAGCTGAGCTCAGTGGGAAAAACTGAATTTTTTCACTGGATGGCACAGTCTGTCAATGCAAGAAAAGGTAATGTTACAGCGTTAATACAGAAATATTTAATTAATATGGCCTATTACAAAACCTAACATCAATTTTCTAACACTTTATCCTCCACAAGAGGGGGCTGAGACACTCTTGCATTCAAACCTACAGTCAATTCAGAGTGTCTGGTTAACCTCAGCATGTTTTTGGACTGTGGGAGGAAACCAAACAACGTGGTTGGCAATGATTTGCCAAGATTTGCCATAAATGTATAAAAGTGTAACAGACTCCCAGATTGTGTTTGTGATGTTGGGCTATATAAATAAAACTGATGACTTGACTTGGCTATGAAAGAAAAAAAAAAAATATATATATATAACATGATTTCGGCCAAATGTTCACATGATTCAATGAATCATATCAAAACTGGTCACATATTCATCCAGCTTTAGCCTCTTGTAAATTTAAATAGTTTGTTCTCTTTAGCAAATAATGTATTTCTTATATTTATTCTTATATATAGTATTTCTCATGAAATGGTTGCACACTCGTCTACCCTATGAATGAAATAGGGCTTTGAACTTGGATTACATTAAATATAAGTTTTAAGGACACTGAATATTATCAGGAAATATCTGCTGTCAGCAACCTCAGTTAGACCAGCCTTGAAAACCCTGTATTGGCTGAAGCCCAGGGTGAGCGAAATACACACACACACACATCATCCAGGCTGATAGTCACACACACTGATAGACACACACTAACATCCTGCATTCATTCACCCATGTAACTTTATGAACACCTTCATGTCCATAAACCCAGGAGATGGAATAGGGAGAACAGAGAATGACTCAGAGAGAATTGGGCCAGTAAAATACTGAACTCTAATATTTTGCTACCTGTGCAAATCCTATCTGCTATTAAAAAGCCTCTCTCCTCTCCCAGAGGCTTTTTTGGTGACTTCCTTTGTCCAGTGAAACTGTAGCTGCTCTGCTGCTCTGGCCTTGACATTGGATGAGTTGAAATCTTGAGCAAGTTATGGTGTGAAAATGATCTGAAACTGGATCATTCATTCATCCATTGGTCATAAGGGAAGCTGGTGTGTCCCCGTGTCCTTCCGTATCTAAACATCACTAAAGCGTCACAATAAACACTTCAGCCACTTCTGAGAATAAGGGTCTGTTTACCTAAGTTCGAGCAAGTGGTTTTGAAAAGTCGAGTTTAGTTACGTAACTAGCACATTTGACGTGCAACGAACCCTCCCCTAGCAGCTACTTCCGGTCATGGGCATGAATATTCAACCTGAAGAAGAAGAAGCTGAATCGCTTCCGCCATTACAACTATTGTATCTGTTGAGAGCAACATGTCTCAGAAGAAAGGTTCAGTTCATTGTTGCTCTGTTGCTGGTCGTCAAAAACAACACCAGACGCTTCATAGACTCCCTTCTAATGAGGAACAAAGAGCAGAGTGGATATCTTTCATTTGTGATAGTAATATCCCTGCTAAGCTTCCTGAAATGCTGTTTGTTTGTAGCAGTCACTTTGAAGTGAATAGTTATACAAACTTTGGGCAATACAAAGTGGGACTCAGCTCAAAACTTCATCTCAAGGAGGGAGCAATTCCAACAATCTGTAATGGATTTCCTGAAGATAATGTAAGTATTTCCAAATGAAGTAATAATGTCTCTGTGAGCTTGACTGCTTCTTGTCTTGTATAGCAATAGCTAACGACGGATAATTGCAGCTTCATTTGAAAGGCAGCGTGTGTGTTCTCCTTTTCTGTTTGTCTCGGTAGAAGATTAGTGAGTGTTTGTCTCAGCTCCACGTGACGCTGTTTACAAGTGAACCGCTGCACAAGGTGTGTGGAACCATATGTCTATGTGTCGGCGAGTGTCTTTTGGCTCGGGTTAGCACGAGTGTTCCTATGCTAACTACTGACTGCGGCAGGCAGATCAGTGTGTCTTACTTTTGAATAGGGAACAACTTATCCTAAAATTGTTTATTTTACACGATCCATAATATTGTTTTGTATTTTGCAATTTACTGTATTTAAATTAAACCACGCAGGCACTCAAACTGACACTCCTGCGGTTCAGGGCGGCGAAGCACCGCGGAGCAGTCAGTCCACTCGTAGCTGGCCAATCACAAGAAAATCAGTGTTCTGGGGGTGGGCATTAGCTCAGTAACAGAGTGACTGTTCAGATGGTGTCAGAGATGAGCAATATACTGGCTTAATCTGAAGAGTGTATGAGGTTTTTGACCATAAATATTATTTAGTTTATGTAAGTAGACATCAGTAATGTAAATTTTTGGTTCAAAAAGACCGTTTTCTATGACCTTTAACACTGTACTCAGTTTAATGGATGGATGGAATGGATGGATCTTTAAGTAATCTGTTGTTTTTAAAAATCAATTATAATTGCACAATTATCTAATTAATATAAGTCTTTGGTCTGTTCTCTATGATGTAAAACAAGGAAGCAGAGACAGAGAGAAAAAGAGAGAAAAGAGACAGAGGAGAAAGATCAGAGGAGTGGAAATGGCATTTTCACAAGCACACATTTTACAGCAACACAACGATTGCATATCTGGGTGTCAGACATTATCCTGCTGCTGTTTCACTATATATGAGCCAGTGTCAGAGCAAAAGGTTTCTAATCCCCTACCCACTGCATGTACGTCTTGATGCTGCTACCTCTGTATTTCATCATGCAGCTACACAGACTCCAGAGAATACAGAACAGACAAAAACAAGTTTGAATGTAAGTAGAGCTTACAAATCATTTTTTTCTTCTTATTTATTTATTTATTTATTTATTTTTGTTTTAAATAAAGGCTCAGTTGCAGCAGCTGGGAGTGGCATGGCATACATGAAAACAAAAGATAATCCAACTGCCCCCAACTGGGACTGGAAACCTTGCTTTATTTCAGTATAAAAGCCTGGCCCTGCATGATTCTATTTCTGTCAGTATTTATGCAATATATTTGTTCTTCACTTTAAACGGGAGGAGAGACAGGTGTAGTTATTCTGGTCCAAACAGATTAAATGCAAGGGTCTGTCATTGAATTAACTCTGCCAATGCTGAACCCTCCAGTGTCAGTACACGATATTCTGATTCATTGTGATCTGAACTGACATTATTTGGTTTTCTTCAAAGGTGCAATATGTAACATTCTGCCTCACAAGACATCAGGAAGAAAGATGTAGCCCTTGTCCTCCTGGACTTGAAGGAAACAAACATTTTGTTGGCTAGCTGGAATAGACACGCACGATAGCTCACTGGTATTAGTTAACACCTTTGCTTTTTGGGGACTAAAATACTGTGTATTGATCCTGTAATTTTTTTTTCTGTTTACAGAGTTGCATTGGCAGGTTTGTGTATACATTAAGAGAATCAATACATATCCATAAACAGTTAATCATTGTTTTCATGACACATGAAAACAGATGCCCGCACATAAAAAGTGTGGGCATCTATACTGTATATCTTGTAAACAGATACAATCAAATGTGTACTTTTTATGCTGTATACATATCTGTGCATCTTTTTGTGACAGAAAATATATGAGATAAAATATGAGATATACAGTATGTATTAGCAATGCACTTGCTTGTACATACTGTACAAGTACATTATTGTAATGTACTTTGGATATTAATAGTCCACTAACTAACAGTCAACAATTTCCAGCGTTTCGGGGCTGACAACACATTAATGTGGCAGGACAAAGTGTGATGGAGTCACAAAATCTGTGAACTTGCTTGGTAAAGTTAGTTAATACCTACAGTATGTTCTTGGCCAAAAAATGCACACCTTTTTGCTATTTTTTACTTTCGGTTGTGTCAAAAAAAAAAAACCTGAGAACTGAATTTGTTTTTTGTTTTTTTAACAAATTACTGTATATTTTAGGAAGACCACAGGGGAAGTTTCATGGATGTTGTAAGGGAGGATGTGAGGACAGTTGGTGTAACAAAAGAGGACACATGGGAGAAGACAAGATGGATCTGCTGTGGTGACCCTTAAAGGGAGAAGCCAAAAGAAGAAGAAAGTGTATTGTTATACAACCAATTATTCTCACATAATCTAAGTACAGAACAGTGGAAGTGTCAAACAGAACAATAAAGGGCACAGTTATATACAATTACCCATTGCCTTGTATATGCCGCAAAACTTTTTTACTGTTCTCTTGCTATAATGACTACACCGAATACAAACCTTTTTTCAGCAAACAGCAAAATCCAATGGCAGCTTCAGATGCTCAGTGTCAACACCAGGAGAATAATAAGAAGATACTTCTGTTTATACAAAATAGACCATGGTGTGAAATCCTAAACATTTATTTAAATGGAAATGCATGAGATAGCATCTTTAAATTTGAATCAACAAAATAACCATCTAATTTGCCCAACCTCATTCCATGTCCCTGCTTTTTCTCCATCGTCTGGCCTCGGCGTTCGTCCTATTTCAATTTTAACCTGTCAGTCAGCCGCTCACCTATCCTCTGTTGGTGCCTCTCCTGGCCTCTTAGAACAGTCTGTCACAGATTTCCATCTTTTCTTTCCGACACATCTGCATATAAACCAAAACCCTGCTTTCCTCCCTCTTGTCCGCCTCCCCTCCCAAGGTGCTGGAAATGGAGAGAAAGTGGCAAACGGCGTGATTACAATGTCAATGCATGAACCCGGCATCCTGTGGGACTGCATGGATGAAAGCACCAATGCCACAGTGAAATTACCGACCCAGTTGGGGACGGGACATTTGCAACACCAAAAACAAAAACAATGAGACGCTGGGAAAGATAAGTAAATAAGAGGAGGTGGATAGTGGGAAAAGGGGGAGGGAGGGAGAGAGGGAGAGCTCAAAGGAGGGAAAAGCTAGAAATGCATGCACACGCAAGTGTATGTTCACATGTCTACAGGTGTTTTCATTTAGAAATGTAAAGATTCTGTCCTGGATACAACTTTCATACACACTACCCTGGTGTTTTAGACCTCCAAAAATGGAAAAGTCTAAAAACTCTCTGTTTTTGGTTAGGACTTTAATTTAGGCTGGAGAGATAAAGAGCAAGACCTTTAGAAATGATGATTCAGTTATCCACAATGACATCGTGATTGGTTCTTAACAGCCATGGCTAGACTGCTGGCTGATAATGGAAAGATCCATTAACATTTACTTTCAGTTTCAGTTTCACCTCGTGGTCGGTCTAATTAAAGAACTCTTTGCTCTTACTTTTCATCACTGTTAATTCTTGTTCAACTTCCTGTTTACAAATGATATCATTCATTTAATTATTTCCTTATGCTTTATTCTCCACATGAGGGTCATGAGAGATTTTTAGGTGTATTGGTATGGATGCAGATTCATTTGTCTTCCCAAGTGTAGCTTGATGGTGCGTTCAGAACAAGGCTACTCTGGTGCAGTTACCCCTTAGTAAATTCATTTTGAGTTGGTGGGAACATAGTCCAAGAACTCAGAATTGGACCAAATAACTAAAGTCTCTTCAGCTTTAAAGAGGTGCTCTCAGACCACTTGCAAGTGTACTCTGGACTGATCACTGGGAAGCATAGTTTGAACAGCTACAGCTTTAGTGTTCAGTAAGGAGAAAGCATGGACGTAGCATCAGGGGGCAGAGAATAAAGCAAGGAAAGGTGTGGTTCTCTGCAACACAAACACATACAAATACAAGAGTAATTTCATTTGTGTTTGAGCATCAGGTGGCCAACTTGAAAATCCCACCTGGAAAATACCACAAAGTGAGATATAATCTGTTTTGGTGACCCACGGTAACGCATAAACGGAGATGATTCATTGAAATTTAAATGCATGTGTATGTGTTTGTGTGTGAGAGAGAGAGACAGACCGACAGATAGAGAGAAAGGGGAAGAGAGGAGAAAGGCAGCAGCTGTTTGTATTCCAGCAACATAAAAGTTTGGTTCCGAGATGTAGTGAAGGATTAGAGCACATATATTTCTTTGCATTTATGAAGCAGAGATGGATCGTCTCATATCTTCAGAATATATTCCAGTATGACTCATAAATAAATGGAGAAGGCAAAACACCACCAGCAGTTTTCGGGGAGACAAAAACAAGTGGAGTTTAAAATAACAACAACAACCACACTGTGTTTCAGTGTTTTGTGAAATGGTTAACACTCCCAGTGAGGTCGTAGCATAGTGAGCAGGTGGGTGGGGATTTGTTTGGAGGAAGCACCACAGACCCCGGTGTGTTTTTATAGCACCATTTAACAGAACTAAAAAAAAAAATCACTTTAGTCAATAAAACTCACAGCAGGGTAAATGGTGTAAAGTGAACTTTTAGGTCCAAATGTTCACCACATAAAATGCTATTTAATATGTCACAACCCTGCTCAAGAAGACAAAAGGCATTCAAAATTGCATTTCAAAGAGATGAAAAGGAAATTTACAACCAAAGACTCAGTGCCACCAGCTTAGTAGTGCTGCACTCACACATACATAGTTTAAGGCTTCAAATGAAACAACCTTTGTAAAGTGCCCACTTTCCTGCACCAAGTCTAAAAATCTGCGTTTTTAGCTCATGGCAACACAGGAGCTGCTGGTCTAATGCTGCCCTATTTAAAAAGTTTGATTATATCTGAGAAAAGGATTTCAGACACAGAAGCCACAAAATTGTGCATCTAAACTCACTAATGGAAGGAGCAGTGAATCAGCAACGTGTATCTGCTGTGACATAAAATCACTGTTTTTCTCAATTGATTTTGGTTACAAACTTGGTTTTCCAGTCAGAAAATGGCGTCTAAGGGTAATATTAAGTGCTGTTTTCCTCAGACATCATAATTTGGTAAAGTGGTCAAAATCTGTTTTTTGTGTCACTATTGGCAGCCATGTTCTCAATGAGAGTTAGTGTTCTTGTTTTAGTCTGGTTCTCTGCACAATGCTGACTTTGTGTCTACACAAAAAACCTGAACTATACCTTTAAAGGACAATGCTGCACTACTTCCCAGCAGCTACTATCATGGTGTCCTTGAGCAAGGCAGCAAAATTAACAACACTATAGCATTGCTGAGTGTAGTCAAGCAACTGTAAGTATAAACAAGTGGAAACAATGCTGGAAACTTTCCTTTATTAAATAAAAGAAGGGCTTAAAAACACAAATGTACATCTTGATTTAATATTATTATATGTTCAGAAATACAAAAGAGGGAATCACACAGGGAGAAAGTCGAGTATCTCCCAGCACAGCCATGTCATGTTATTTTAATCTAATCTCTTAAATTATTGAAGGTCCTGTGTGTAGTAATTGGTGTTCCTCTCAAGTAACACCATATTTTTCATGAGCGTGTGCTACAAAGATGATGTTGAAATATGTCCTTGCTCTCTGGTGGGTATCACTCTGTTTATTTTCTCTTTGGTTTTCCTCACGAGAACAGACATGCCGGAAATTATCTTTTTTTTTTTTTTTCTTTTTTCTTTCTCCCACTCTGTCCACCATCTGCTGTTGTAAGAAAGCTGTGAAAGCATCAGTACTAGTTCACTGCTGAAACAGAGCCTGAACTGATCCTTGGTGAAAGTCAGACAAATGTTGATTTTTGCCTGTGACAGCTGAACAAATAAATTAATTGTGGCATTAAGATTAAACTATTAAACTACAATTTAAAAAAAAACAATAAGTTAAATAAATAATATATGTATGGAAGATTTGTTACATGTTTGGATAAGTTACATGGTTAAATGATAGGTCTGGTTGTGAATAAGAAAACATCTGCTGCCATACACTTATGAGCCCCAGATTAAAGCTGCAGTAAACAGGGTCACACAGCAGGACAGGAGACAATATCTTCATCACAGAAACTCTCTCTGATATTGACACCTTTTTACTGTGTTCATGGAAATGGGCTGGATTTACTTACACTTTAATCTGCTTTACACTACAGTTTTACCATAGTGTCTTTTCCAAGAGCACATCTAATTGCGTCTATGAGCAGAGCCAGATATCGAACCCTTAACCTTGCAACTGAAAAGCAACTTCCTCTACCACTGTTGCCCCTGTCAGACTCTCTTTTGGACTTGTTCCTTTCTTAGGGGTAGTATAGGTGGAGTAAAAATCATTTAATTATCAAACTGCAACTAACACCTATTCCAGTAGTTAACTAGTCACTATTCACTGATCTGATTAATGCATTGATTCATGACTTAAAAACCTATTTCTGTTCAAAATGTCCAGCCTAGAAGTGCATAGACTGTTTCAAGTCCTTACAAAGTTGTCCAACAGATGGTGCTGTGTGCATAGCTTGGCCTCAGCAGAGGGGGACAAAAGTGATATGTTGTTTTCTGTGGAGGGCACGAACAAACTAAATCTGAATGAAAAACAATGATATCAAAGCGTGTGAAAGGTGGTATGTGTAGGTTTTTGGTTCTATACTATAGACTGCAAAGTATCGAACGAATCCAAAGACTCAGCTCATAGCTACCTCCACCGGAGCTAATAGCTAAGCAGTGGTGACAGGACGCACCAGTGTAAGCAGAGCAAGTTATCACATGCAAGCAGCAGTTACTCTGAGCACAGCTGGGTCAAAAGCAAAACTCTCACTCACTCTCTAAAAAAGACATTTCTTCACCTCCACTTGAAATTGTAATGTGATGACATAACCGACAAATATTTTAAATTTACTTCATGGACATTTGTGTTATACAACTGTTAAACAATGTTATATAATGTATAATGTACATACTATATATATATATATTCCATTTAATAATTGTACTACATGTGAGCAAGAGGAACAATAGCTCTGTCTCTGAACTGCCCTGTGATTGGTCAAAGCCTCTCAGGACACTACAGATTTAGTAGAGAGGATGCAAACAGAGGGTAGCGGAGGTGCATAAGTGTTGTTCCCTCTCTAAACACTAGATTTACTTTAATATTATTATGGAATTATTAATCAAAACAAATGATGTCTCCATGTACCTGTACTGCTTAAAGCCATAATTTAAGCTTAAAAATCAGAATCAGAATACTTTATTAATTAAATTATTATTATTTACTTTCTTTTAGTGCAGATGGGTATGTTATTTTTTGACTCGTCTATTTTAGGATCATTTGTTTTATGTCAGGGTAACGCACTTAATTTTTTAATTCCCATTTTGATTGTCTACGTGGTGTCATGAGTGGTATAAAGTCATAGAGAGTCGTGTAGCTCTGTGTTGCTCTGACGCTCCAGCAATCTGTTGTTAAGGCCAATAAATCTGCACTGACCTTCAATAACATGATCATACTGTACATGGAAGAAAACACCTTTGTAGTAAGATGCGACCTGCTTGGCATTTTATAGTGTGGTTCCAATACACCACTGTATAAGGTCACATGTCTGATGCTAAAAACACGCCTATAGTGCTAGTTATCGCTTTAGGGCAAGTTTAATTTTGAGGATGTTTGCTCCAAATGTTTTGCCTGTGTTTACAGAATTGTACGTCCTTATGTCCAGTGCATTGCTACACACATAACACACTGTGGTTTAAAACTCACAGCAAACACGGAAAATTTCCACACCAGTTATTTCAGAGAAGTGGGAGGGGGTTTGAGTTTGGTCAATGTGTTTCCCAAAACAGCAGTTGCCATGGTTACTATTAGTTGGCAGCAGCTTCAGGTTAGTGGGAGGAGGTAACATGTAGTCATGCTACAATGGCTACAACCACAACACTGTTTTTTTTCATCTGTAGGACGTCACACTGGGGGCGTGGTTAAATCATCGACTCCACCTTTTGCTTCCAAAGGTCGAGTTTGTGACGTTGTTTCGATCGAGAACACACAATACTAACAATAGATAAAATGTATATGAAATATGAAATATACGTTATAAATAGAAATGTGCATAGTAAGAGTTCTATGACAAAGAATATTAAATAATTTGTGAATAGAATGTGCGAATGTATATGTTCAGAAAACTGAACAGAAATTAATAAACTTAAAAACTTGTTATTCATGTTGCTTGTTAAAATCCTCCTCATGTGCAGATAGCCATTTTTTAAAAATAATAATAATAATAATAGATTCACACACAAAGTAAAAAAACAAACAGTTTTCCCCGTGTTGTTTTGGTCTAGACAGCTGGCTCTGAGGACGTGAAGATTTTAACAAAGCAGAAAGAAACAAAATATAAAGTATGACTAAAGAGCTGATGGCTACTCTAAGCCAGTGGTACAGTACTATGTTAAAATACTAAATGCTTTTATCATGGTACCTAGTGAGTGATGCGGCTTGGAATATAGCATGAAGTGGCCTCTTGTGTTCACTAGCCAAGAGCCCGGTGTGGAGCCCCTCTACCGTCTGAGACAGATGTTAGGGCTGGACCAGACCGACCACGCTCACCATAATGAGAACTCAAGGGGGCCCAGAAACACACACAGACAGGGTTGTGCAGCTATTCTTCTTAGGACATGTCACTGACCTCCATTCATTTGGACAGCCTAAACAAAACTCTTCTTGAAGCCACGTTTTGAAGCAATTCAAATTTTAACCCTAAACTTTACCAGTTTCTCAGAAATGAGGTTCTACCTCATAAGGACCAGGTTTTGGGCTCCATGAGGACTACTGGTCCTGACAAGGTCAGTGTTTATGCCAGGAAAGGTCCTAAAAAGGCACCAAATACAAATATACACCCACACAAACACAAACATGCCTGAATGACACAAAAACCACCATGCCCTTGCACAAGAACACATGACCCCAACAGAACAAGAAGACTAAACGGTCAGGAGAACTGAGTGAGTCAGGGCCGGATTCATGGTTTAATAATGACATGCTGGTTAGAAATGTGATTCCCCCATAAACACACATACAGAGGTTTGTGCAGCTTATCTGCATTGACATTGACACTGCACTGACTTACATTCAGCCTTAACAAATCCTGACCCTTAACCCTAACCAGCTGATGCCTAATCCTAAACCAACAACAGTTTATACTGTACTGTATCTTAATCCTAACTTTAAAACTAGTTCCTTGAAAATTAGGTTCTGCCTCATGCCTAGTTTTTGGTCTAAATGAAGACTACTGGTCCTGACAAGGTCAGTGTTTATGACCTTGGTGTACCTTGGTATGAAATTACTAAAAACATCCAGAAGAGGTCACAAACCTTATTAGTCTCTTGTGGGGTAGTGGTACATCATATTTTAAGTCCATTACAATGTGAATATAAAATCAAAGCTTTGAAAAAAAAAAAAGTCAGAAGCATGATATGAGTGTTAATATTGACACGATTCAAGTGAGTAAAGTAGATGAGAGAAATAGTCTCTTCTTTAATGAATGATATGTTAATTATTCATCATTCTATTTTTAGATACTGGCCTGTAGTGTCTGAACATGTTCTGGTGTGTATGTGTGGGTGTTTGTATTAAGTATTGTAAGTATTACTCATGTTGTGGGAACCTAAATCTGTTCACATAGTCATATTATGGGACTTGTCTTCCTCATGGGGACAAACAAGCAAGTCCTCATAAAGTAAAGGTTAATATTAGGTTAAGGTTAGAGTCAAGTTTAAGGTTAGGCCTGTAGTAGCTATGGTTAAGGTTAGAGTAAGTCTCCTGTTACACACTCAAGTGAAGACCCAAAAGCAGACTTGGACAGAAGGATGCAAAGGCCTATCGCCAATATACTCCAAGGTCAGTACACAGTAAAACAGTGTAAAACAGTCCATAAAGCAGATCGAGAGGCAAGAGCAGAGTCTAAAACAGGCAAAAGATCATCCACTAGAAAATAATGGAATAATGGAAACCTATCAAGGAACTGAATATATATATATATATATATATATATATATATATATATAGGCCACAGGGAAGTAAATGAGAACACAAAGTTAATACCAAAATAAAACAGGTAATGAATGAATAAATAAAATGTCCAAAAACATCTCTTGAATGGATGACATAGGTAACATCTCCAGGATATAAATGTAAGTCAATGTAATGTCCTGGAAACCAGACTGTGTGGATATGTGTGAAGGGGAACACATTATGGCTACATGTATGTGTTTGTGGCGTTTGTTCGGTTAACATTTACAAGTCTACAAACATTCATGTTTTTATGGGTGTTATGTTGTGTATGACAGACCAACAGTGAGCCAAATGTGTGTATTGCTGCTGTTCTCCTCTCCCACAGCCTCTTCAGGCTATGCTTGGCTTTGAAGGTAGAACTAAAACAGATACCATATTTTAGTATTTAAATGTTCTCATCCTAAACCCTTTCCAACCTACCTATATAGAGACCTGGTGAAAGAGGCAGAAAGTGGAGGAAAAGCAGAGGTGGATCCTGAGGCAAGAAGAGAACAGCACGATAAGATCTGGCTAAATCTCGAAGATGGTAATTACCTCCATACCAATGCTACACCAGGTGAACCCAGCAGGACCCCAAAAAAAAGTTGATTGAAGTTGTGATGTTACTGACTAAAATGTAACAACAGCACTGACAATAAAGAGACAAAAGTTAGATGGAGGGAGAGCAAACCGGATGAACGAAGGGTAGTGAAAAGATATAAAGCGGTGGCAGAAGCAGGTACACAGTGACCTAGATCCTCCTTCTCCCAGTAAAAGAGAAGGGGAGCTGCCGCAGTCATGACACCAAGGCTACCACCGCTGTCAGCAGTAGGATGGATGAAGAGTTACAGGACTAAAGCAAACATGGAGACATGCAGGCTTGAAAAAAAAAAACAAACAAAAAAAAACAATCAAATGGTTGCAAATTGTTTCTCTTGTTTTTATTTCTAATCCAGATTCTCTCTGTCTCTCTCTCGAGGGATAGGAGCACCTTGGTGATTTCTCCCAAAACACAGGGACAAATGAGGCCCTGAGCGTCCTGTTAAAAATGAAACATGCCGGTAGGGAGTTCATGTCCCTCAGGATTTGACCTAGACACAGGAAGGAAACACACACACACACACACACACCGAACACAAGCATTTTGGTGTGCAATTACTAAGCCCAGGGAGGGAACTGAGGTGCACCTTTACAGAGGGGAGAGAAGGAGCTCACAGTGTGTGTGTGTGTGTGTGTGTCAGTGGCCCAGTTACGGTGAAAGATAAAATTGCTGCATCTGTGACAGGCCTCCTACACAAAGCTGGTCCCACCTGTTCGTTTCAAATGTTCCACCTGTGCATGTGTGTGTTCACTCACGAACACACGCACACTGGAAACAAAAATAGCCGCAAAAACCTGAGACACACGAACAAGGAGAAGGTCCTTCATTGTGTTGTGTCTTGATCCAAATAATTTAGGCAACGTGGGGCCAAGAGGAAAGGAACTGGATGTTGCAAGTACAAATCCTAGGATGAGTTAAAGGTTGGGCTGGTCCTGAATGTGCATCAAAGTGCTATACTGGCAAGAATGCAAGACTTTGCACCAGCAGCAGTCCACAGTCAGCCTTAAACGGGTTTTGACCAATGGGAATGAGGTATAAGTGAGTAAACAATGAGTCAACAGACACAAACACACAGTGTGCACACTGTGCCATGAACATCACTAAGCAGCAGGATTCATGGATCATTGCTCGTCCATTTCTACAGCAGGTTGGAAATATGGGCGAGCATGTGAAAACTGTTGGCCACAATTCAAAACACCTCACACTGTTGGAACACTATTTATTTTTAGGTTTTTTATGGTTCTTGGTTCGGTGGCCCTGATGCCAGGGAGAGTCACAGACAAACACAGCACGCACAGGATTGAGCAGCTATCCTTCTTAGGACAGCCTTATCAAAGCCTTATCCCTAACCTTACCCATAACTAGTCAAACCCTAACCAAAACCTAACCACAATCTAAATCTTAACTTGTAACTTAACCAGTTCATCAGAAATGAGGCTCTGCCTCATAGGGACCAGGATTTGGTCTCCGTAAGACCAAGTGACCAAGTGTTTATGCCAGTAAAGGTCAAATACAAAAACAAATACAAGCAGACACACTTGTAAAACGTGGCTCCAAAACATCGTAACTTTTTAATCACAGTTGAGATTCATGTTTGCTGAAAAAGTTCTTGCTCCTATTATTTGCCATTGTTGTCATATTTGCATGCTATTGACACCAGTGGACGAACTGAACCCCACCACCCACAAGCTTGCATGTGACCATGTGTCCTCATCTAAAACTCTATGCTTGCTCAATAGCTTTAAATAATTCCCTAACGATGAGCCACAAGCGAAGATAAACAATAATATCATGTTTAAAAATAATACCACAGATACAGTCAGGTCCATAAATATTGGGACATCGACACAATTCTAATCTTTTGACTCTATACACCACCACAATGGATTTGAAATAAAATGAACTTTCAGCTGAAATCAGCTTTAATTTGAGGGTATTTACATCCAAATCTGGTGATGTTTGTATATGTGCCTCTCACTTTTTAAGGGTCAAAAGTCCATTGTCGTGGTGTATAGAGCCAAAAAGATTAGAATTGTGTTGATGTCCCAATATTTATGGACCTGACTGTATCTACACATACCCACATTAGCCACCAGATTCAGAGTGCAAGGCTCCTAGCAGCTACTGAAAACTCGAGCTGCTAACCTCAAAGCAGGCTGCAGTCTGGCAACTCTCTCCACATCCCTTCAGCCCTTAAAGGTCCAATATGCAATGATCATATGCAAGGAGTGGTGGCAGCAGAACACAGATGTCAGAACAATGGCTGTATAGGATGGCTCTATAGAGCTCTGGGCTCGATTTCTATGACCTGCCATGTTCTCAGCCTAAGATGCTGCAAAAAATGAATGGGAGCAGCATCTTAGGCTGAACCTGCCAGAGCTTTAAAGACTTAATATGCAGTATAAAATCCTCATAATGCTTTTTTAAAGAGTTTGTGAACAGGTGGAGAGGACTTTATCCCAGACCTGCAGTATCCCGACATCTTCAACTTCCTTATTTACTTCCCTTCATCTTACTCCAAAGAGTCACTGAAAGTTTACAAGAACTGCGAGGAAAACAAATGGACACAATCTGGCTTTGGCTCAAACATTTAACTCTGGTATCCACTGGCTAAAGATAGTTCAGTTGTCACTATAAGGATAAGTGTTGCATTAGCATAACATTAGCATTAGCAGCAGGCAGTGTAATGTAAATAATTGCTGTGCAGACTAGCTCAGGGTAAATCTAGTCTGAGTTTGTTCCCATCGCTCTATCTTCTTCTTCTGGATCTGTGGGGATCCAGTAAAATGCTCTCTGGCTAGCCTGTCTCTGTCTGTTTGTGCACAACTATCTATCCATGATTTTCACTTTTATGATGAAAGCGGCTGTCTGTTGTCTGACATATTGCCAAATTCATGTCACATATATAAACAACAAATATTGTTGTTTATATATGTTTATAAAGGACAAACAGCATTTTTTTTCTTATGTGAGCTCTCTACCTCTTTTTTGTCCCAGATGGATACCAATATCACAAACCTGAGACTGTCCAATTCCATAAAGAATAAATTAACAGCTCATAGCATGACCCAGTTAAAATGCTGTTGCTGCTTTTTATTTACTTTTCCACAGTCTGTGGTTAGTAAATGATTCATATATTTAGGTGGACTGAATCAAATGTCACATTTTACATAACATTTTTATATATAAGCATTTTGGATCATCTAAGGTTTGAACTCACAACCTGAGACACTTAACAGAGAACGGTCATTACATGCCAATGTAATGACCGTTACATGCCAAGTGAGAAATCAGAGATGGCTTCACACTGTGACTGAGTCACCCACCAGGGGCATGAAAATCATTTGTCCATGTATGAAAAAACTGGTTTCAAATGAAGTGGATGAAATTCAAAGAAAGAACATACTTGATGAGTGTCTTTTTTCCATATACTACAGTAGTTTAAATGAAGGCATAATTAAACACAGTGTAAAAAAAAATCATGATAGGAATAAATTGTTGTTTTATAAACATTTAAGAGTTACTGGGCAGAAGAAAGCAAATTCATGCGATGGTCTGTTTTCTAGGTCTGCACCATGTGACATGTCACTCTCACTGTTTATAGGCATTAAAAAACAATAACTCCTGGTGGTAAGGAATGGTTCTTGCTATCACACACCTAAATTTTGTGCTGATGCAACTCAATGAAAAAGTTAGGCACATAAAACCAACCAATACAAAAAGTTTGTCTGGAGCCATGGAAACACCCACACATTGGACTGTAAAAATATATTCCAGAATTAAATTAATGACACTATCCCATTATCCAGGCTTATATTACCATCAGGTCTCAGCATGCAACAGTTTACTGTTAAAACAGTTGTGCTTAGCATTATCCCCGGGATGTCTCAAATTTCCTGGCCATTTCCTCAGCCATCCATCTGTCACTCATCAATCACTGCTCAGCCTAATCATAGCTGTGACAGGCCGTCATGTCCCTGATGTGTGCTCACATATCTGGCCACTCACACCAAGGCGCAGGATATTAGAAGGACGAACCTCAGATAGTGTCTTCTTTCAGCACCATGGTCAGCTCCACTGCTGGTGTTCTCTTTCTGAGCAGCACTGGACCAAGGACAGAGGGAGACATGAGCAGTGTGTGTGTGTGTTCATGGTATTCATTATGTTGTGGGGACCTAAACCTGTTTGCACAGTCACATTATGGGGACTTCTCTTCCTTATGGGGAAAAAAAATCCAGTCCCCCTAATGTAAATTACTACATGTTAAGGTGAAGACATGTTTTAAAGTTAGGCTGAGGTTAGATTAAGGTTAGGGTCAGGGTTAGGGCACTAGTAATCAAGGTTATGGTTAGAATAATGTCTCCAGGAAATTAATGTAAGCCAACACAATGTCCTCTGATGTCATGGAAACCTGTGTGTGTATGTGTGTGTGTGTGTTTACATTAGTGTTTGTTGTGTTGCAGTTTTCAGTGAGAGTGTTGTAACAACAGTAGTGATTCTCTTTTTAAAGTGTTTAACACTAATCTTGGACTCATTCGTTAAATATAAATGGGCTTGATGATGCCAAGTTAAGCAAAACTAAATGTTTCACTTAAAAAATATGTACTAACATTTTAGCAAAAAATGAAGCAGCAGGCTGAGGCTGCAGCCACACTAGTATATTTTCATTTAGACCACAAAAAACAAAAAAAAACAAAACACTGCATCCAGATGAGCCCTACAGTTCTGTGTCAATGGTGATCAATTCTAACATACCTGGAAACTTATATCACATGACCATTCAGGTACCCTGAGCATGAGCTTGTTGTAGTAATGTAAACAGAGAGCTGATTCACTGATTTGAAATGGTTTACTTGATTTCACAAAGTAACCTCCCGTTATAAGTTTTCTTACAATTAGACCCACTGGCTTCCTTGAATGAGAAACAACATTAGTCAAATTTAGAGCAGATCTCATTATAACTTTTAGAATCTCCTAAATGCCAGGACTCTTCAAACATGTTATGTTTGTGACATATTTGACAGATACAAACATTGAAACTGTGGGTAAAATATAACTTTCTATTTAAGGTTTCCAATGCATACGGCTCACATTAATCAAAAGGCAAGAGGTCTATTTCTAAAAAGAGCCAAATCTCAGATGTGTCTCATACAAGTGAGACTGGCTGAATGAAAACCAAGATGTTCTGCAATGGAGATACACCGCTCATGCATCAAGTGGTGTGGCCCTGGGCCAAAGTGTTAACACAGCTTTTCAGTCACATCTATTAGTTGAGCAATGGGACAATAAGAACCACCTAGAAAGTGAATGCAGGTCGTTTTCAAAGTTCTGTGTTTCTGTCTGTCCAAAATGCAGGATAATGTTTTGTACATATAATTTCCTCAAAGATCTGGATATTCATAATGGCCAATGAATGTTAAGTCATTGTGCCGTTGAGTGTAGTCAACAAATCAGTTCATATCAAAGAAGGTACAAATAAGCACTCTAATAAAAAGTCTGTACTAATGCACTGAGATGAGAAATAAAACAGATCTACACGACAAGAAATGTTTTAAAAAATAAAGCACTTGACATGAATTGAATCTTAAACTGAAGAGCTTTATTTTAGGAGGAGAAAATGGTAAATGAATTTACTTATTATGAAATTGTGTAAGCTTTTATTTCTTTGTGTTAAAAACTCTTTGCTTTAGTTTTGATTCAATCTCTGTGATGTCTGTTTCTCTTTCAGATCACATCATCTGAGTGTCACACGGTGATTTACAGAGCATCTACCTGGTCTGCATTTTCTGGACCTCTGGTGCTGTAAAGGCTAAAGAAGCCACACCTGTTAAACTACAGATGCTCTGACAAAAGAAAATGGGTCTGGACAGTGTCTGGTTCCGGATTTGGACTTCACTCCAAAAGTTAGTGACTTCTACAAGCATTACAGGCGGACCTTATCTCCAAATGTCCTATTAATAGACAAAATTATTAATCAGTCAAAATCTAGTGTAGTGTTTCTCAAGCTTTCTATATGGGGACACGCTTTTTAAAAATGACCCAAATCCCAAAAGCAATCCTGCAGGATTCAGTGACAAATTTACAGCCATATCTGTAAAACAATACAAATTCATAAATATATAAGCATTTTGAAATGGTCAACAAATCATGTCAAAGAGATGCTTGGAAACATAATGTTATTACATAGTATTAACTCATAATTACATAAGTATTAACTCAAAAATGTTGGAAAAATTATGCAAAATTCTTTGGGGATTGCAAAAAAAAACTTCCCACAGCCCATTTGTGGGTCCAGACCCAGACTTTGGGAGCCATTGCTTTAGTGCACACCTGCTAAACAAGCTTCAACTGTCTGACAGCCCTGAGTCCTGTGTTTCTTACTGTATAGAAGTGAGCAATGCTGGTTACAGAAACCAAACTGCACATGCTTTACAAAGTTTGTGGTGTATAAGTATCAGCTTTCCCAGCGTCTGTTCAGGCTGTAAGTGGCTAAAGCATATGGGAGGACAACTGTTGCCTTCATGGGGAAATGGACGGATTAATTGAAATTGAGTGCAGACAGGAGAACAGCCACGCAAGTGATGAACACTTAACACAATCACCAAAGTGAAATCCCACAGGGGCTGTTTGTGTGGTGCACACTCATGTGTTAGTGCAGAGCTCTGAGAGAATGCAGACTAATGAAGAAAACATCAATTAATGCTTGATGAATATGCATGTGAGCCTGCAGCCGAGAACCTGCAGATAATCACCAACCTTGCAAACTATTAGCAAATATGCTTTTTTAATGGGGTTGTGTCTGCAGACTGAAAATGCAGATGCTGCTTGCAGTAGCTGGAGGAGGCAACTAACACTTATTTGTGCAGCATCTCTGACCTGAATATCGTCGTGCTCAGCTGTGACACATCAGCAGCCTTTTTACAGTGGCTCTCCAACATCCTATACTGTCAAGCAAGCACGAGTGCGTTAGAGAAGCGAGAAACAAGGACGTTACAGTTGGTACTTTAAGTGAAAAGGCTCTTTTTTCCATCATATTTTAATTTAGTTGTCCCTTCTTTTAGGACAGGAAGACAGAAAACAACAGCCAGATTAAGAAAAAAACGTAAAAATGAATAAAGCAAAACAAACATAAGGCATAAAAAGGCCGTTTGTCATGCACGTCTGATGAAAAGGCTCAAATTAACAACAAACAGCAAATGTTGTCCCTTCACCTCCCTCCTCCAGCATTCATCTCTTGAAACCCACTACATTATTAACTGAAAAATGTGAACAAAGACACTTCTTTAGTCATTCAGTTGGTCCGTCTCTCTATGTCACTTTCTCTGTGCCATCACACACATACACAGGTTACTATTCTTCTGAGGACACTGTATTGATTACCGTTAATTTAGGCAGGCTTATCCCTAATTTAGGCAGGCTTATCCCTAATTTTAACCTATCCCTTCAATAGCTCTAAACTTAACCAGGTCCTCAGAATGAGTTTCTGCTTCATTAGGACCAGGTGTTGGTCTCCGTGCGGATGACAGGTCCAAAAAAGGTCCTAAAGAGGTAACAAATACAAGTACAAACACACACGGGTCCATCAGAAATGTGTAAACCCATATTGGGTAACACCTTTGTTTTGTCTTTGTGAAGGGAAATAATTTTTGGATGCTGCTTCCTTCATCTAAATCTACGACATTAACACAAGGTAGGATTTGCTCTAGGGGACCCCTACAGTTGGAAGATTGTAGTGGTAGTGCCGCAGAACCCAAGTGCACTTCAGCTTGAGGTCACAAACTGATGGCTGGACATTCTCATTCAGGGTGTTTTGATAGAGAGCAGAATTCATTGTTCCATCAATCACAGCAAATGGGTCCAGGTCCTGAAGCAGCGAAGCAGCCTCAGACCATCACACTACCACCGCCATGTTTTACTGTTGGTATGATGTTCTTTTTTGAAATGCTGTGTTACCTTTACGTCAGATGTAACAGGATGCACACCTTCCATATCTTTCCACAAAATATCATCGCAAAAGGCTTCATCAAGATGTTTTTTGGCAAAAATGAGGCGGGCCTTTATGTTCTTTTTGGTCAGCAGTGGTCAGTGACTTGATTGGACTTGGAACTCTACCATTTCTTTCTTATGGTTGAATCATGAACGCTGACCTTAACTGAGGCAAGTGAGGCCTGCAGTTCTTTAGATGTTGTGGGTACTTTTGTGACCTCTTGGATTAGTGGTAATTTTGGTAGGCCGGCCACTCCTGGGAAGGTTCACCACTGCTCCATGTTTCCTCCTTTTGTGGATAATAATGGCTCTCATTGTGGTTTGCTGAAGTCCCAGATCTTTGGCAATGGCTTTGTAACCCGTTCCAGACTGACAGATGCCGAATTTCTTTGAATCATGGCATGATGTTTTGCTTTTGAGGATGTTCTTGCCTTCACTTTGTCAAACAGGTCTATTTAAGTGATTTCTTGATTGGGATCAGGAGTGGAAGTAGTCAGGCCTGGGTGTGGCTAGAGAAATTGAAGTGAGCTTTCCAAAAATGTGAATGAACCACAGTTAATTGATTTAACACAGGGCCAATTACTTTTTCACACAAGGCTATGTAAGTTTGGACAGCTTTTTTTTCCCTTAATAAAAATAATAATAATCTAAAAACTGCATTTTGTGTTTACTTGGGTTATCTTTGACTAATATTTAAATTTGTTTAATAATCTGAAACATTTAAATGTGAGAAAATGTGCAAAAACTTTTATCAACAACCTCATTAACTGCATCCATTGATAAAATGAAGTGAAAGTAGTGAAGGTACAAATATAGAAGTAAGTATAGAATAATACCAATCAGAATAATATCAAGGTCAAGTAACTTCACACTGTGTATAATGTGTATAGTATTTATTTTGCATGTTAAAATTACCAAAGAAAATATTTTCTCATACCATGTCATTCGATTTGAAAGTCAGCCAGAAAATGATTCACATTGAATTAAAGAATGACTTTATATGTACTGTAAATACATACATGTCGCAAGTTAAAATCACAATTAGATATTTTCTCCAAATCATTCAGCTCTGCCAGCAGTCCATGTAAAACAAACTAGATTCAACTCTTTTTTTTTTACATTTCACTGGCACCTACCCATGCAAACCTGAGCAGCACTGATAGAATTAAAAATGGGAAACAAAATAAGTCTTGATAGAGGGCAGAGAGCTGTCCGTGTGCATCACTGCAGTGTACTGTGCTTGTCAAGCGTAAAGATTAATGACTCACAGAAACAAAGATCTCCAACTTTTCTCCCCAACTGCCTCTGTCTCCTCTCACTCCTCCTCCAATCTCTCCATCTCATCCCTCTGTTCATTTCCTCAGAGGTCAACCAGACCCAGCTGGTGGAGAGGGACCAGTCACTCTGTGTCTGTCTGGCTGAGAGTGTAACCTTTAACTTCTCAGCATTGTGTGTGTGTGTGTGTGTGTAAGTGTGTGTGTTGCTGTGTCTCATCAGTTCATGCTGAAAAACAGAACAGAGTTGACAAGAGAGACTGGATTTGAAAATACGTAAATGGAAAACAGGAGCAAATGGACGAAAGGAGCAATGAAGAAGTGGCAGATGGAGTCACTTCAAAGGTATTGGAGAGAGCTGGGTACGTGTGTGTTTGTGTGTTCCAGGTATTACTCATGTTGTGGGGACCTATATCTGTTGCCACAGTCACGTTATGGGGACTTCCTTATGGGGAGAAAAAGCATGTCCCAATAATGTTGTATAGCTTGGCTGAGTTAGAGTAAGGGGGATTTTCTCTAATGCAGTTCTTGCACAACTTGGCACGGCTCAACTAAAATTAGATTTATTTTTTTTTCTTCTATTAATATCTGTGAAATGTTACCAGTTTTCTTTGTTTTTGCACATTATACATAATGTTATCTTAACTTTATGGGTGAAAGAGACTTTGGATGGAGAGAAGCCTCTTTGACATTATGGTTTGCACTGTCCACATGAATGGCTGCAAATACAGTACAGGCCATGAAAGAGAATCAGCCGGGGAGCATGATGAGAGTACAGAAAATTACTTAGAAGAGATGGGAACAGATTAGAAAAAGCAAGCTAGAATGAACAGCACACTTATAGTCAACCTGCATTTAACATTAAAAAGCCAAAGAAATAAACCAGACACCATCTGAAATGAAAGGTAATAACTGTATTTAAAAATAATGTAACACAGATCCTAAAGAATATTTTATTGTGGAGTGTATTTATAGTGTATTGTCATTCTCCTTTCAGAAGAGCAAACACCTCAAAAGAAAACTTTTCATGAGTCCAGCAACTTCACTAACCTCAACCAACCAGCAACCTGCATGCAGCTTTATATCCATATATATCTTGTAAATCAGGACATAGCCTAAAAATATATTGTAATATAATTTCCCATACCTATTACTCTATTAAGTTAATATAGATATCACACCCTTTAAGATTTTAAAAGCAGCTTCTAAAAGTGTTGGAATTGTTTCCTTTTTCTGCACTCTCACTAAATGCATCTCAGAAAGTTAAACCACCAGTGGTTTCTAACTTAATTCAACAAAACACACTGACCGTGCCTCTGATCAAATAATTGTAACACTTATTGAGGGGAAACTGAGTGGTATCTGCTGCCAAGTACAGTCAGCATGAGCACTCAAAAGACACAAAAAAAAAAGGAAAAAGGGAAGAAAAAGAAGAAAAGAGGCACGAGGTGAAAACACCCACACTCTCAGTGAGATGCATCCACTTCAGTCAGTGGCTGAACTACATGCTTGCACACACTGACTCTTTTCCAAACAGCACACACACACACACACGCAATCCTTTCCTCGTTCAACATCTAAATAGACTGCAGTGTTGGAAGAGACAAAAATACGAGAGGTAAAACAAACAGTGTCAAAAACAGTATAGAGTGAAAAGATGGAGGAGGAATTGAGTGAGTCAGCCATGATGGAGCAACTTGGGAAAATACCAATAAACTAAGATCTGACAATAGCTATCAGGGACAATTTGTGAATCTCTGTGCAGACAACAAACACCCACTCAATACCACTTTACACTCAACTGGTATTTAACACTGAGGCACAAAGCAATGGGTTGCTTGCTCATTAACAATAAAAAATAGCTTAACTCAATCAAGTCAATTCTGTGAGAGTTGATAGTTGAGTTAGTGGGGATGCTGCAGAACTCGGTAATCACACGGTCAGTAAAACAATCCTTTTCCACATATTTTTGATACTCATACCTACTTGTCTATAATTAGAGTTGCCATAAGGCAAAGGGAGGAAATTGCCCAGGGGCCCAAGCTGTCAATGGCCTAGAGCAGTGGTTCTCAAACTGTTTTTAAACCAAGTACGACCTGAAAAAATATGAAACTCTCAAAGTAACACCATCATCACCAACGTTAACATACAGTGGCGTAAATAAGCCAAGCAAAGTCAGCAACAGGCTTTTCACAGGAGGCAGATTTACTGAGATAATTTGCTCTTTCATCATCATCATGCTCTTCCTCACGTAAACAGCAGACACTGGTGTAGTGAAATTAGACTTATGATGGAAAAGAGATAAGGTAATCTAATCTAATTATTAGGGTCCATTGTATCTTAAGGAATTATTATTATTATTATTCTCCCAAAATTATCACATTTCTGAGGGCAGATGCATCAGTCATGCTGAAAAAAACCACTAACCACTTGTGTGAAAGTGGTTAGGTGAATGAGAAAGTTAAAGTGGAAATGGGAGGGGCTAAAAACTGACCAAACAAACTTCTATTTATTATGATTATTATTATTATGTTATTTGATTCATTTTCTACACACTCTGGTAAAAATTCCTTAGCTCCACTCTGATCGCATACCCTGGTATATACAGCTGAACAGTATTTCCACCAGTATTATCAGCAGAGGATGCTCACGTACCGCTGGTGGTACATGCACCACAGTTTGAGAACCATCAGTCTAGCACATGGATACCCTGGGTCCTGACCAGTAATAACTCTTGGATAATTACTACTTCTTTTAGTGAACCATAGAATATTTTTGTTATTGCTTTATTGAAAATACAGTGTAAACTTAAAATAAAGATGTATAATGAGTAACCATGTGTGATGATAAGTAGAAACTGATGAGTAATTCACCTGGTGTTTCTGTTTAGAAGCAGAGTTTACTATTTATGACAGGGCAGTGAATGCATCACAGTGGCTACTGAAGGCTATACTTCTTGCTTGGCTTATGTTAATAGTTACCAGCATGTACAGTTCTACACCAGTTAATAAAGATGAAATAGTGTTAATGGTGAGGTGTGGGTGTTCACAGGGTCGTAATTGTTTCCTTCTGGATGTAATGGTAACTTTTGTCATTTTGGCACTGTGATGGACTGCAGACAGTGGCACATACAATGCACTGACACACAGAGACTGACAAACCACACTTTCCTCCTCCTCACCAAATATTAATGCTGCCTGCCATGCAGCATAGCCTTAGCTTACTCTGACTATTTCTGGCTCCAAAAGTACAGAATTCATGTTGGGTTCAGACAGAAAACTCTACAAGGGCCCCATGACACAGATCAGTCATATAGTAAAGGAACATCTGTCACCCTCATGAGGAATTCTGAGGTATTCCCAAAACAAACCTGCTGTCTCCACATAGCATCTGTCTACATGACCACCACCCCATCACTCTACCCAGTCAAAACAAGCATTTTCTCCCTTTAAACATCTGAACATGTACATTTCTAGATGCAGCATCCACTGGCATTTTCAGTTCTATTCCATTTGCAGCCATCTTGCTTTACTATGTAGCTGTTATGACTCACTTCCTGTGTGCAACAACGGAAGGCAACAGCTGACACTGTAGGTTTAGTCAACATTTTGTAAAAGTAACTGACAAAGGCTTGAATGTAACAAATGTTCGTTTTGTTTAAAAGTCACACAATACAGCTTTAATCTATGCGTTTTCAATAAGTAAAATCAATACACTAAAACGACATCAGAAAGCTTGATTCACTATGGGTCAGGGTCATGACCCCACTTCAATGTACATATGTGCAGAAATTTACCAGGAAATGGGTATAACCAAATCTCAGAGCTCACCACTACTACTGATGCTGGTGAGTAGGTCTAACAACCACATTCACTTTCCATGTCAAAGAAGAAAGAGTGAATTTTAAAACTATCAAAATCAATTCTCCTGACTATTGATTGTCTTTGTTCAAGAAAAAACACTAAAACCACACAAAAGTCCACTGCAAGCAAATGTCCTGCTTTTAAAATCTTACTGGTGTAAATATTTGTAAGTAGTACCAGAAATACCATACTTGCAATGCAAGAATACTGGATTATTGTACATTTTGGTATTTACTGCTGTAGATATTTCACATTTACTGTAAATACTTTTCAGTGAATCATATTTTATTTGTGCATGTGCTCATACATGGATAGTATTGTAAATAAAAAGAGATCAATCCTGATCAGGTTGACAGACATGTATTGCTGGAAAACAACATCAGAAATTAGGTTGGGCCTTGACTAATAATAATAAAATAATGTAATGGAGGTTCTTTCTGTTGTCCATAATTTCCTGGTTCAGGTAGCTTTTAATCCTTCCTACTCTGCTGAGTGCTGTATATAACTCATTCAGTCACACTGGCAGCAACAATGTTAACTTCATTAGCTTCAGCTAATGAAGTTAACATTGTTAATACATTTTTGAAAAAGGTGACATTTTATGGTGTAATGGGGAGGTTTGAATTATACAAATAAATTACAGGCCTGAATTCAGAACTGAAGAAGGCTCTTGGATGAGAGACGAAACGTCTTCAAGAAATTCAACCAAGTCCAGTTGCCTTTGTTTACTACACTTTTGGAAATTACAGGCCATTGTAAAATAGATTTTTGTAAAAAAAAAAAAAAAAAAAAAAGAAGGAAAAAAAAACACTTTTCTATTCTTATATTTAGTGGAAACACAGTGACTTGGACCATATGTAAAAAAGTAGCTGTGAGTATTAGGTATAAAACAATATGTACACATTTCCCATCATGATTATCCTGAACCAAACTAATTCTGATTGACCATATTTTGATGACTGACAAAATATGTTTGAATATAATGTTTACGACTGCAGGCTGGTGAGCTAGAAAGGATTTGAAATATTAATTATTAATGTCCCCCATTCAAGATTATAACAATAACTCACCACATTCGCCACAATTAATTAAGTGTAAGTGCTATATTGTTCCATAATTAGTGAGTACTGTATACAGACTAACACAAGCAATCTCTTGTTTGTTGTGTGGCTTAACCGTGTACAGTATCTCTTAAAGTTATTTTACTTTTGACATTGTTATATGTTATGTTTGTAATGTTGTGTGTCTCTATAACTGACCTCTTATCTTACATGCTTTCTTTCTCACTTTATTACACAACATTAACACAAGAGCAGATTTGACAGAACAAGCCTGCTCCTGAAAATTAAATTGATCACATACACACAAATGAAATGTCAGCAATCAGTGGGAAAAAAGTATGCTGAGGGCCTCGATGCGTGTGATTGCTTCAGGCATAAATATACCCTTGCTTTTTTTTTTTTTTTTTTGTTGTGACGTAAAAACTGTGCTGGGATCAATGTTGTGGCACCTAAGCCGCTGTCACTCGTTGAAGAGCACAGAACTGCAGAGATCAGTCGTTTTGAAAAACAGTGGACAGAGGCAAGTGTCTGTGATGTTCGTCCATGTGGCCTGGCTCCACTGACCATAGCAGGATTTGTGTCGCATTCAGTGTCACTGTAGGATTTATAGAGTAGTGCTGCCATAATGCACTTCCTCTCTCCAAAAGAGGGGGGGACATAAATCTGCCTCTGTTTTTTTGTCCCCCTCTTTATTTTATTTACTAATGGGATCCTCTAAAGACTGCACCTTTTACTTTCTTTATCCCTTGCACTCAAAAGCAGCTCCTTCACAAAGCCACACATAGTGAGGCCTTTTATTGAAAACCATAAATTATAGCAGCCAGTGTCAAATAATCCAGCAACTCCATAAGAAAGCGTCAGACTAAAGCTTTTAGATTATAACCAAGAAGCAACTTTCAACAACCTGTTTACTGACATTAAAAAAAGTACAGTGTGTTTATGTGGATATAATAAAGAAGCAAAAAGGTTCCACTGACAACGAGACACACGGTGAGTAGCAGAATTAAAATACACAGTGCTGGTAATGAGCTATCTAAATTCAGAGTTCATATTGCTTGGAATTACACAAAAAGCGGGGCTCCGGGGCAGCAGTGGCGAGAAAAACCCTATATAGCTCTTTCTGCTTGGCTGCCAGAAGATTCTCCCTGTCGAGCGGCTTCACAGTCAGTCCCGGGGAAATCGTTTGTGCCGCAGCGAGTATCTGTGAATGCAATAATTCCTTTGTAAACAACATCACCTCCTCGCACATTTTTGCATCCTTGGCAGCTGTCAACATGTTGGCCACTCTCCGATTCTCCCCGCGTGTGCACAGGCAGACCCACACACACTCGCAGAGATGTTAGCACTTGTGTTAGTGAGAAATGGAAACTCTGAAACACATACACATACTGTACATGTCATGTTCATGTTAGGGCTGTCAATTTTTACAAAAGTCAAAGGTTCAAATGCATATTCAATGCATATGACATGACTTGACTTATTACATGCTTTGTTTCTTACAGTGTATTTCAATCAAGGTAAAGTTTGGTTTGGCACAGAACAGTTTGGTTTGATAGGTGAAAAGCATTGCATTTCACCTGAGAACAGTGTCCCTGATGGCCACGTCAGCAAGATATATAGCGTGACTTTGTTCTGATGAAGCAACAACGAACAACAATATTAAACGTGACACAACAGAAAACAATGGAGAATATCCAGCATTTTGTTTTTTCCCAGCTCGGTTTGAGGCTGTTTGTCTCAACAAGAGGTGAAGCTTAGGGAGTGACATTTTTCTGTCGCCAACATATTCTGGTACCCCAAATAAAGAGTGCCAAAAACATTTGGAGCAGGTTATTTTGCTACTATTCCTAATGGAAACGTAAAAAAATGAACTTACCAAACTAAACTGGAGTGTTAATTGCTTTTCATTAACTTGATAGTAGCCATGTTTGATGTATCCAAAAGCTGCTTGACAACACCTTTCTTTTGCCATCTTGTAAAGCCGGCCTCTAGTATGGCGGGGTTGGCCAAAATGAAGTCCTAGCCAGACGTGTGTGGAGTGAAATCAAATCGCTGATAGACTCGGCTGGGTTCACCCAGACTACATCTAAGATGTAGAAGCAGAAATGCTTCCACACTCCTCTCTTTTCAGATAGTTCGGTGTCCTGATTGACCGCTTAGGTGGAGAGTAGCAGTTTACCTCCTCTCCTCCATTTTCAGCAGTGGATATCTTTTTTTTTCTGTTGGCTGAAAAGATCCTTTCCAGTTGGATCTAAGACCAAACTGTGCTTACAGTCCCCTCTCCTGGACCACAGAGTCATTACTTTAGCTGATCTGCTGCGATTCTTGGTTGTACTCTGCAGAATCAAACAGGTTTTTAAGGTTCAACACCGCCTCGCCATAACCATTCAAGAGTTGAACGGATGAGTCGAGGGTGACAGTAAGTAAAGGGACTTGCATGCCCTTGTGTTCCTAGAATGAGATGGCGGTTAAAATGAAAATGACATGGTGAGCAGCACTGCTTCAAAGTTATATGGAGAAAAGCTTTGCACATTCGTTCCGCATGGACGCAGACCATTTCACAAAATCTGAGATAAATGCAACATTTCAGCTGAAACAGATACGGGGTATGAACCAGGAAGTGATTTAGGTCTGATGGGTTTCTGCTGTCTGCCAACAGTGACAAGAACTGATGGTCAGTGTAGCGACAGAGAGCAGATAGATCTGGAAGACACGTTCTTCTGGTTTTAACTGCAATGTACAGTGGCCCAAGGGAATCAATTAGAACCACAGGGTTCTTGGTTTTTCCATTGACTTAGCAGTAATTTGTTTACACAGCCAAGCTCTGGACTCAAAAAAAAACAATAAATCATTCAATAAATCATTAAATACAATTCAACAACCCTTTTATTTATTGCTGTATTACGTGAACATATTAATATATAAAACAAGTTAATATGCAATATCCCCGGATAGAAAAACAAATTTAAAGCAGGCCACACGGTTGGTGTAGTGGTTAGCACTCTTGTCTTTGCAGCAAGAAGACCTGGCTTCACAACCCAATTTCCTCCAGGTTCTCCAGCTTCCTCCCACAGTCCACAGGACACTCTAAATTGCCCGTAGATGTGAATGTGAGAGTGGACGGCTCTATGTGGTCCTGTGATGGACTGGCGACCTGTCCGGGGTGTAGCTCGCCTCTCGCCCTTTGTCAGCTGGGATTAGGTTCCACCACCCCCCCGCGACCCTCATGTGGAGGATACAGCAGTAGAAGATGAGATCGAAATCACTGCATATGAGAGCCATTGTTTTGCAGATGAATCCTACGAAAATGAGAAATAACAGTGACCTCTGGCCCAGGTCTCCGACTGCAGAAGGTCCACTGCCGTGTGTGTTCCTTGCACATACACAACTACAGACATGGGCAGGTCTATCCCACATCAAGCACTTGATTAGGCTTGAGACTCTTGGCTGCAAGACTAAAAGTGGCAGGTGTCACCTTGTTATTTTGCCGTGTAAGAGCCAGCTTCTGTCTACAGGGAGTTGATTAGCACAAACATGTTGCCCCGTTTTGACCACTTAAACGCAGCACACACACACACACACACAGCAGTTTTGGAAGTAGAAGACTGGAAATGACTCACATCAATAATTAACACATTTATGACATCAGAGAGTCAGCAGCACATGTATAGGCTATAGTATAGGGGTTGACCAATTATAGGCCTTGCCGATTTTTGGGGACAATATTAAGCATTTTGGCAAATGTTGGTATTAATATTTTACAAACACCAATATTATTTAGTAAAGCGCTTTAATGTGGCTCCACTGCC
Organism: Brachirus orientalis; assembly: GCA_016785285.1. Classification (NCBI taxonomy): domain Eukaryota; kingdom Metazoa; phylum Chordata; class Actinopteri; order Pleuronectiformes; family Soleidae; genus Brachirus; species Brachirus orientalis. The sequence goes on from JAFBJR010000278.1 coordinate 80,279, forward strand.
TTCTCTTCCTCTTTTGGGCCATTTGTTCTGTGGCTGCTGCTTCCACTGACAGAGTGACTGCTAATTAAAGTCCGTTACCAAATGTCCATATAAATGACTAGAGGAAAAAAAAAGGAAAATTTTGTGCCGTTATTTCCTACACTAAGCCCCATAAGTGCACAGTGTACATATCATTGTATTTATCCTTTTTTATTATTAGTTAAACATTGCCTATTTAAATGTGTTGAAGTTTGTAAAATTCAAAATTTTGACAGACTTGTTCATTTTAACTGAAAATGCATGTCAGTTATCAGCCTCATTAATTTGTAATAATTGGTATCTATACCAGTCCTGAAAAACCAATATCAATCGATCCCGACTGCATAATACATGTATTACAGCCAATACATTTTAAATCGAATATCGTTCGATTCCATTATTGTGCTTTTGAAATTTTCCATCCCAACCAATGCAACCCGCAACCATTTCTACTAATAACAAGAGCAGTCTAATATACTCTAACAGTTTTTTTTAAAAAAACCTTAGCTAGAACCTAAAAACTTGCTGTGCCATCTGTATATGTGTTTCCCATCTGTGTAAAACCAGCCATTTGAAAAACTAATCCTCCAAATTCATGTCATGTCCTTCAGTCATGTGCTTGCCACATGAAAGTGATAGGGGACGATCTCACATTACAGTATGTTAACTGGGTTTCCTGAAACATTTAGAGTGAGAGATTTTTGCCAGAACCAGTATTGAAATAAAATGTCCTCAACCCCCTATAGAAGAGGTCTATATTAACAACAGATCTTGCTGTATTTCTAAAATCAACTCAGTTCAATTTCCTTTTGCCTCAGTGGAAGATACAATCTCCGCCACAAAAAACCTTTTAATCAGAATAAAGTCAGAAGAGCAGAGCAGAATAACAAAAAGCACATTGTACCCAGTTATCACAATAATGATGGTGATGATAGTGTATTACAGTATTAAAACAAGAGCACTAAGAGAGCACAGACCTCCACTAACCCTTAAAGTGTTTTTAAATATAGTTTTGCCCATTATAGGACATGGGGATTTCTTTAAAATGTGAAAGGTGCGTAGATTCCTACCAACATTTAATGGGAAACATACTTGGGTGATTACTAGCCATCACATAAAATTCAGATTGATCTGTGCAAAACTGTAGACAGACCCGCACATGATGAAAACATAACCTCCTTGGCAAAGGTTAAAATATTAGTACTATGGTATGTACATATACAATAGAAATTGTCATACCAAGTATTGAAAAGAAAAGGTTTTAGATGTGTGGACATCATCTTCACTTCCACAACAAGTTCATCACAGGACACAGACATACTCCTACCACCACACTGATATTTGCCCCATTTTTCATTGCAAAGCTGCTGAAAGGCAAATTTCCCTTTTTAAAACAAGGGGAAAAAAAGCACTTTGAAGATCCTCCCCTCCACTCTCCTCACTTACAAACTCTGCTTTAACGGCGGAGAACCACAGCGTACTGACATCTCACCGTGTAACTGCGTTTCTCCAACATCCAGCCTTACACACATGAACATGAAGCATACTCTCAAGACGGGAGAAGATGATTTGTATTTCACAAACAGGCTATGATAAGGTCACAGTAAGCATCTCGGAAATATGTCCCAGTGGAAATTATGCTATATGATGCCATACAAAACAAATACACTCTGGAGGGGTTGTGTTGCAATTAAGAGCTAAGTCCCAGTGGAATGAAAGACTCAGTCCATCAGACACAGTCATCCATCAGATGTAGGGCTGAACAATTCATCCTTTTTCAAATTTAAACGAATGCAGTGAGCAAAGTGATCAGTTTTTGATGGTTCCATGGCAAAACATTTAAAATACAGACATACGATTGAAGTATAAGTAAATAATTTGAAGGTGTTGGTGCTACACCACAGTGAATATTGAGATGGAGTTAGACTTTAAAAAACTAGATCGTAATCACGATATCTGTCCAACAGGGAAAAAAAAACAAAAAACATTTTTTTCCTTAAATTCAGACATGGATATTCGTGTCCACTCACACACATCATCTCCAGCCACACACGCGCTCGTCCAACAAAAACCGGCAGACAGATGCCCTTCACCTCCACACCTACCTTTGCTGCGAGCAGCGCTCAGCCCCAGAGCGACCACAGCCAACACTCCGGCTATTCTCAGCATCTTCTCCGCGGAGGCTCAGTGGAGACACAACGGAGACACAACCTTCTTCTCCTTCTTTTTCCTCTTCCCTCCGTCCCTGCTCTCTGTCTTTCTCCGCTTGCTGCTGTCCGTCCTCTGCTTCTTTACTCAGAGTTGGCTGAAAATGTGTTTACAACACAGGCAACGTGGAGCAGAAGGACACCGCGTCGCGAACGCAGACGCACCGCTGCTACTGCCGCTACCGCTACCGCGCGCGCCGCACCGCAGTTTGTGAGGATGCTGGAGGAGGAGGAGGCAAAAACTAAATTGGTTTCTGCTGAGACGGGACCAGTCCGCGCGACGTCACAGTGAGGAGAGAGGGATGGAGTCAGTCTCTCTCTCTCTCTCTCTCTCTCTCTCTCTCTCCCCTCCTCCCACCTCTTATCTCTGGAGCGTCCCAGCCCACTCCAACTATACTCACAGTTATCTCGCTTGGCAAGCCGAGGGAGAATCGATAGCTCTTAGTTTGAAAAGCATTCACCTCCTTGTTTTATAACTGACTCCATTAACAAGTCTACAAATAAATAACAATGTGGATTATTATGGAAAGACCATGTTAGATCTGTCACATTGTTAGGACCCCAGGGTCGTGTGTTCCTTTTTCCTTGCATGTACGAGTCTGCATGTGAGTGTGTGATGGGTTGCAGGTGTGCATGTTTGATTGAATGACGTGTGTGAGTGTCTAGGTGGATCCTGAGAGCTGATTGGTCCTGCACAGGAGGATCCAATACAAGAGGCCTGATCATCCCAGCTGCAGCGGACTTCCCTTTAACCACTCTTGGCCACGGGCCTCCCACCTGTGACATTGGTGTTATCATAGAGATGAACAACTATTCAAATTTACCTCACTGACCAAAATTTACGGCTGAGTCAGTAGAACAGCAGCTTCTGTATCCCCATAAGCTAAAACCACTGTTTCTCTCTAGTGCAGGAGAGTGAGCTATTTACAATCCTATTCCCTGTTGTGAAAGGCTATCTAATAGTGAGCTTAGCAGAAAGGTAAATATATACTTAAGATACAGGAGCACACACAGTACCATCAGCATCATCCGCATTATACAATATTGTTTTAAACTGTATAAACAGATTTTGGGCCTACATATGGAAAACGGACAAAATTAGACTAATTACAAATAAACATTTGAAGGCATTATAGCGTGGTATTCCTATTATTTAGGTTTTAAAACAACTTCTTAAATTTTACATTCTGCTACTGGTTTCTGAAACAGGCAATCAAACTTCAAAGTCCCTGAGTATGGTGGCACACTTTGCTTACAGTGTTAGTGTTAAAAAAATGTTTCACTGAAAATAAAATCCCCATTTAATTCTCTCGGGTTGCCTGTAAGGCGTGAAGGTCAGTGTTGATGGCAGGCATGTGAGTGTATCCATATGTGTTTCCTGGTGCAGGGTAGCAGGATTGATGATAACTTTTTTCAATTTTCCTCACGGGCCTATCTCAACTGAACTTTTCTTTGGGATCATCTCTGCTGGTTAAGGATTACTGTGACATGCAGAAGCACAGAATATATTGCTGGTCTTATCTACAGGTGAGAAGAAAGAATAACAAATGGTCATATGACAAGGAGACAATAGACATACTCATTATGTATTACGTTTGGTGTTGTTTAACTGGAAAATTACCAAAGTGGCATTAACAAAAAGCAACAGTATATTAAAAAAGGAACAACATTTTAAGTAAAAATACAATAATTCCACATCTGAAGTTAAAGAAGTCTATTAGATTACTACTCAAGTTTTAATGGTCCACTGTGCAAGAATTAAGAGACTTATTGGCATAAATCGAAAACACCACACATGGCTATATTTGAACAACTGCATAATTGCTTTATGATAAAACTTTTTGTTTTGTTTTTGTAGCCTAAGAATACATTTTTTGCATGTACTTTAGGCTGGTTCCTTGGTTCAAGGTGGCCAAGGTGACATGTTTCTACAGCAACCCAAAGGGACAAATTAGCCAGAGTATGTGTTTCACATACTAAAGCAGAAGAACAGCTGACCTGGAAAAGGGGAGGGTGAGTATATAGGAGTCTTCTGTTTGTCTCACCATTTGATGTCACTAAATATTACACAACTGGACTTTAAAACATCTCTCTCCCTCATTTTGCTATATTTGAGTCTAAAATCTAATATGTTAGTGAAGGGTAACTAAATCCCCACTTCTGAGGCTAACTCTGCCCAGTGCCTGATTTTGAAAATTGCCAAGAAGTGGGCTGAGAGCTTAGTGAGGAAGAAGAGGAGGGAGGGAGAGTACGGAGCTGTGCAGGGGGTGTGGTCTGGTAGTGAGTGAGACCAGCCTCTTAAATGCACCACGTTTTACACAGTGTTCCAACTTTTGTGGAATTAGGGTTGTAAAAAGTGACGGAGAGAGAGACAGAAAACAAAACTTTTGGGAGGCTTTAATAACAGGATGGTTCAGACAGAAAGAATGCTTAACCACAACTACTCAGGTCCCTTTGGTGGAATGGTCACACCTCCAGCACTGCAAAGGAAGTTAAAATGTGCTCATATGATGAGAGGAGATCAAAACAGAGAGATATGATAATGTATTATCTATAATGTATTTTAAAGGTCCAGTGTACAAGTATAAGTGACATCTGTAATGAACCTTGGAGTTATTTTTGACCAGGATATATCATTTGACTCACATATTAAACAAATTTCCAAAACAGCCTTCTTCCACCTGCAGAACATTATGAAAAATAGAAACATTTTATCCTTAAAGGATACTGAAAAACTAGTTCATGCTTTTGTTACATCAAGATTAGATTATTGTAACTCAGTACTATCTGGATGTTCTATTAGGTCGGTTAAAACTCTTCAGTTAATTCAAAATGCTGCAGCTCAAGTTCTAACAGGAACTAGTAAGAGAGACCACATCACTCCAGTGTTAGCTACTCTACACTGGCTCCCTGTACAGTTTAGAATTCAATTTAAAATCCTCCTCCTCACGTACAAAGCACTTAATGATCAGGCCCCATCATATCTCAAAGATCTTGTTTCACCTTATCAGCCCAACAGATCACTTCGATCCCAAAACACAGGTTTACTTGTAGTTCCCAGAGTCCATAAAAGTAGAATGGGAGGCAGAGCCTTTAGTTACCAGGCTCCTCTCCTGTGGAACCAACTGCCAATGTCGGTTCGGGAGGCGGACACTGTCTCTGTATTTAAAGTTAAACTTAAAAGCTTCCTTTTTGATAAAGCTTATAGTCAGAGCTGGCTCAGGGAAACCTGAACCATCTCTTAGTTATGCTGCTATAGACCTAGACTGCTGGGGGATTTCCTGTGGTGCACTCACACTCACTCTCTCACACTCAGGGTATGAATGTGACTTAATTATGTGTCATTACCCTTTTTTTTTTTTCTCCCTTCCCAAGTCTGTGTCTGCTTCCTTCCATTCTCTCTCTCCCTCTGTCCTCATCTTGCAGGCTGCAGGATCCAGATCCAGTTTTGATGA
>JAFBJR010000278.1:85987-140593 GCA_016785285.1 Brachirus orientalis
TGTCATTGTTACTATGCTCTGATTAAAAGTTCATCAGTATAGTTTCTTATCAATAATCTCTTCTGCTGCTTGTATAAATGACACTGTAGTTCTATAAACATGACAGAACTGATTCTAAATTTGATACAACTGTTGTATATTTGCTCCTGGTCTCTCTCTTCTGTCTCTCCCTCACCTCCCTCTTTTTCTTTCTCTCCCCCCTTTCTGTCCCCCACCTCTCCTCTTTCCCCCATTTTCCTCTCACCCCAACCGGTCGAGGCAGATGACCGCACATCTTTGAGTCTGGTTCTGTCAGAGATTTCTTCCTGTTAAAAGGGAGTTTTTTCTCTCCACTGATGCCTAGTGTTTGCTCATTGTTGGGTTTCTTTTCTCTCTGTAATATTGTAAAGGTTTTGGCCTTACTATGTACAGTGCCTTGAGATAATGTATGTTGTGATTTGGCGCTATACAAATAAAATTGAATTGAATTGAATTGAAAAGTGACATCTGGTGGTCAGACTGCAGACTGTAACAAGCACTCCTCTGCTCATCCGTACCTTCCTTATAGTGTATCAGGGGACAACATAATGAGTTTCCACTTCAAACATGAAACACATTCATTTAAAATATTTTAAAAGCTTTAAGGATCTTAAAGTAATTTTTTCCTTCCTTGACCAACACCATCGAAAAAGAAAAAAAAAACCCTTGTACAATATATATGGTCACAGCATATTTTAAGGATTATTATGGAATTACCATTAACATAAACACTGCCTACTATGAGAATATTTAAAATCACACAGAATGAAGAAATGGATTCCTTGCAGCTTCAGAGCTAAACCAAAGGTGTAATAATCATAGCCATTAATCAGTAAAACCAAGCATTATATGGTGAGACACAAAAACCTCTGTGTTATGCCCAAAATAACCTGATAATCTAGCAAGCGAAGTCACCTGGAGGGGCTTGGCAGCCCAGGTCATTTCCTGGGTGCGGTGAGTGACTAGGCTGCATCAGGCAAAAATCCTTTCAAAATGATTACGTGCTCTCTGGGTTTTCCATAGTTTCTTTCATTACTGACATACATTATGCCCTGCAGGCTCTACCATACTCACCATCATGGGAATAGAGAATAGCAAGCGGTACTATACTAATGCAACATCACACTGTGTGTGTCCATCTGGCTGCACAGACTCCGAAGGGAAAAGATAAAAAAAAAAAAATGTTTATCCCATATGCTGCATAAATGAGGGAATCTAACTAGGCTGAGTAAGTTCACTTTGTAGAAAAATTAACTGTGTAGGTTGCTAAATGGAGATGAAAACAAAAAAAGGATAAGGATATACAAAGTTTAAAATGAATAAGGTAACAGATACATAATGTGTTTTGAGAGCTGTATGTTCCTTAGCATTAGCATAAGATGCTTGTTGCCTGCAAACGCTTAAAGGACGCTTTAAGGTTGCCCAAACTCTAAAAATGGTGCACTGTGTCCTCTCAAAACCCTGCACCAACAATTGACCCATCAAGCCCTGAAATTAGATCAACTTTGCAGTGAAAGTCTGAACATAAAATCATTGAGCTGTAATGAAGGAGATCTAACAGTTTTGTTTTCTATAGATTTTTAGCCCTTTGAGTAAAATCTCAAGGCTGCCTCGGGCTCAGTCTACGGCCAGTTATGATCCACTGCTGCAGAGAGCCGCCAGGCTAATGAGTCACCCTCAGAGCACCTGGGTGACATTTACCCACAGCGGAACATATAGAAACTTTTGTCACTAAGCAGACTTACAGTCAGCAATAATAAAAAAAAAATGCATGTTACACTTCAGGGTCTTTCCAGGAATTTATGAGTTAGGGATAATTCAGCTGCATCACCAAAGCTAGAATACAGTATATTAGGTTTTGGGGATAATATGATAATAGAGTAGAGCCACAGTGTCAGATTCATAGTGCTGACATTAAAATTATATTTTTGCACAATGTACATACAGTATAAGCAAATGTATTGAATGTATTGTAGTCAGACCATTGTCAGACAAGTTCACACACTGCTGATGAAGCCTATCAGTTCCACACGACATTCCTGTCCTGCGCACCAATGTCAAGCCGGACAAAGCTAGTGCAGATATGCGGGCAACTGCACAGACATGCATCTTTTGTGGTGAGGGGCTTCATTTATAAAAATGACTTGACACAATTGTGACAAGCTTTGCTTTGACTCTATTTTCAGGCTGCTGCTGTGTTAACACTCACTCAACAACAGAATATGGGGACGTTTGTGTCGTGCCCTGTAGGAGCTTATGTAAGAATTTTTAAGGGACGGTGAAATGTGTTTTCTAGATTTTGTCTCAGTGTTTCTGGTGGGAACACCGGCTGGGCCACTCCGAAGTTGCTTATGTGTCCATGCAACAGTCTGCCATTTGAATAGGCTGGGTGTAAAGTATTGAAAATACGCATGTGATAAAAATCATCATTTATCTACTGATTCTGGTCAAACTACTGAACTACTGAAAGCTACAATACTTGTTTTTTTTATGCCTCAACTCTCCTGTCATTTCAGATTCTGCCCTCCAATACAGTCAGCTCATTCTTCTCACCTGCTGTTCCACACCCCTTCTCCTCACCTGCAGCTTATTAGTTCTCCTGTTTATATATAGCATGTCACTATCACCTTCCCCCTGCCAGATTGTCTTGTGGTTTTGCCAAGCTCTCCCGAATTCCTAGTTTTATAGCCTACCTGATCTGACCTGTTTTGTGTTCTGACCTCTGGATTCTTGCCTGCTGTTTATTGGAATTTTTTTTTTGCCCAGACTCCTCATACTTTTTAAATGCTGGAGCTGTCACTCCATCGTCTTTCTCTCTTCACTACTTGAAGTGCAATGTAAGCAACTGAGAGGCTCATTTCACTGACCACCTTATAGTTTCTCTCAGTTTCTCTTTTTATGACTAAAATGTAGCAGCACGCTGTTGTCTCATTTGTTCCACTGCAGTTTTACCTCATCCATCATCATAGTGCTGTTTTCCTTTGTGCTATCCCAAATATTATGAATACTACTGCCTGCTGACGTAAATTATCCTTCCTCTAGAGCCATTTCTGAATTAATAATCCATTTCTGAATTATTGACAGGTGTATATCACCAATATCATCATCATAATACAAACCCCTCCATCCCTGCTACTGAATAATATTACATACTCAAAATGTGATCTCTTCAAAATAAGTCTGCATTGTTTTATTATTAAGCACCTTGCATTTTGAAAGGTGTTATATAATAAAAGATATTGTTATGAAACAATGACGTTTAACTTTGTTTCATGCACATGATTCTTTGTCACACCTTCACTTTCTGCCTGTTTCTGACAAATGAAAATTACCCTAATCAACCTAAGGTATGATGTTATAAAACAGTTCGGTGGACAGTTATTGGTATGCATGTATTATGTGCATGAACACAAAGTATAGTTGTTAATTGTGCTTGTGGTGAGTAGTAATTGTTTTCTCCTGATTTGGTGAGTCTAAACAGGAAGTAACAATTAATTGAACAGCCACCAGGGGGGCAATACTACTGATAGAAAAAGATGAGAGTGAGAAAATGAGCTTCTGCATTTCACAGTTTTTAATTTTTCACTTATCTTAGGAGCCTTGATCATTAGTTTCAGCTCACCTTTGATAGAACATGATGGGCTCTAATTTCGTAGACCAGGCCAGGCGCAGCGCAGCCCAGGCGCGGTGAACCAAGGGTCTGCGCACCCTGCGCTGTGCATAAAACTTGTAAAATGCACCTGGACACACTCCCTAGGCTTGCCTCGGTCTACCAAATTGCCAAATTCGCTGTGCACAGTGTTGCGCCGGACGAAGTTACCACTGCACAGGCTGCGCCACCTTGCGCTGTGCCACGAAATTAGAGCCAGATGTCAGTTTTGTATATTAGGGGAAAATAGGTGATAAAGCATGGCACATATGGGAGGACAGCAGTGTGACTGAATGGGTATAAAGTGATCTATTTTATGCCATGATGTGGCTCTTGAGGTCTAGCTGTTACGGAAAAGTGAACTGGTTCTCTGGGGTAGCCCATGTTCATGAGGAAAGGAATCGACCTTATAATCGGAGGGATTCTGGCTCAAACCCTGGGATGGTTGGGGTACCCCAAGGCAAGGCACCCAATCCCCCCATTGCTACCGGAGTGCAGATACTGTAAGTATGACCCACTGCTCCTGCACCTAGCTTATGTGTTCCCTATTAGTGTGCAATAAGGATGGATTAAATGCAGAAGTCAAATTCACTATCACTAATTGACATGTGTGGAAAAAGAACAAATGAAATAATTTTTTTTAATTATTTAAAACACAGGGTTCTCAACAGGGTTTAACAGTGTTCCCAAGTTGAACCAGGCCTGAATCAATGCTGGCACCTAGTTCACTTTGATGGAGAAGGTGTACAAGAGAGAAAAACTCAGCCATGCACCTTAATTTGATCATTTGCTAAAGATGGCTAAAATAAAGAAAGCTATATAAGAAAACTGAAATCAATGGACCATTGAGGTTTACTTGCTATATAACATCTTTACATTTCTCACACTAAAGGTCTGTACCATGAAGCAGGAGCAGAGTAGTATTTAGTGCAGTGGTTCTCAAACGGTGGCCCTATATCTTTTAACAAAAGGCTGTAGAGATTTCAAACACCTTTCCTTACTCTCCAGATTTGAAAAGTTTTTAGAGTATGTGTAAGAAGAGAGGTTCATTCTTACTGGTAATCTGCTCTGGAGCAGGTCATGTGCAAGAGCACCACCTACTGTCCAATCAGGTCACTTGAAAAGAGGCCGTGGGTGCTTGGTGGGCAGATCATGAGAGGGTGTTCTGAGGCAAGTAAACCCTCAAGGCTTTCCTGTAGGTTTTTTTTTGTTTTTTTACATGAGCGGCCCTCATTACTGCAGAAGGCCAGCTCCTCAGTGGGAGTATACTCTTGTGTTGGAGTGCTCCCTCCTCCCCTTCTGCCTCCTCCTCCTTATCTCCTTCTTCACTGTATTTTTTTTTTCCTCTCCCAGTCAGTTCAAAGCAACGTCAAAGCCATTTCACTGTGCTTTCCCCTGAAATCATCACACAACTAAAACTGTACTGGGACTTTGTACATGTTATATAGTACAAGATATGAAAGTAAGCCTTATTACCTTATTACTTTGGATTATGTGTTATATTGCAACTGACATTAAAAGACTATACACATAAGAACATTTCCAAGCAAAACATTACGGTAATATATATAAAAAAATCTAATTAGAATGAGATCTACTCATGTTCTAATGATGAGGTAGTGAAATTATCAGCCTATATTAACTAATACATTCTCACTATGGGTAATATTTTACCTGGTGTCCTTCCTTTACTTGGCAGCGGTAGGTCTTGTGTTTACTCTTGATTATATTTAGGTCTGTATAGACCTTATTTTGGCAGGAAACAATTAAGAAGACATCTGTCATTGTTAGTGTAAGAGACTTCTGGTGTGGCGTTTCCAGTCAGTAGTAGTTGATCATCAGGCAGGACAAGAACTTGGACTTGGACAATAAAGCTAAACGGTACCATATCATAACACACCATAACAGCAGTTGGTTTAAGGGAAAGGCTTTAATGAAACAGGAATGTTTGGATCATCAGCAAATTCAAAAGATAATCCAGTATCAGAGAAGTGTCTATGAAATGGTAAAATTTCCACTACTAATTATGATGAAGTGTTGTTAGTGTCTGAGTTGGTGTGCCAAATAAAAGTTGGTATCGGTATTGTAATTAAAACCGGGTTAACTTTTATTAATTAAATTATTTAATTTCATTATTCAATTCAACCGTCCACAGTGAGTGACAGCACAAAATAATTAAATATCATACAAATATCCTCAAATATCCTATACAAACAGTTTTAAATTCTATGATATCATAAGCATAGTTTTTACAGGAAATTGAAGCCCTATCAAAACCCATAGCGGAAATCAACAGTATTACACCATAGCACAGAGGAGTCACTTCAGGGAATGAAATGGTTCATTCTGATTTACCTCAGTTACACAAAGGTATGAAATGAGGCAGAATTAGAGCAGCAGCTCCTGTGTCCTACAAGCTAAAAATGTTGATTTCCTCTTTGAACGTTGGTGCTGGAGAGAGAGGAGTTTTCAAAGCGACACAAACTTCAGATTCCATTTCAGATTCCAGTTGTTTAACTGTAAAATTAAACATATTCTTAAGCTGTGAGCCCATTGTTAAGTTGCAGTAATCTGTGACTGTCAGTGGCTGAAGCTGACCATGTGATCAGAGTGGTTGCTCACTGGAGTTATGGTCAAACCCTGGCTGCCTCATTCAATCTTAAAAAAAAAAAAAAAAAATGATCACAGTTACGATTCCAGTTGTTTAACTGTAAAATTAAACATATTCTTAAGCTGTGAGCCCATTGTTAAGTTGCAGTAATCTGTGACTGTCAGTGGTTGAAGCTGACCATGTGATCAGAGTGGTTGCTCACTGGAGTTATGGTCAAACCCTGGCTGCCTCATTCAATCTTAAAAAAAAAAAAAAAAAATGATCACAGTTACGTCTCTCTCTCTCTCTTACTCACACACAATCACTGGTGCTTATGTTGTCCATAGTTTGTGTGATTATTAGCTGTAGTTAGTGACATTTGCTGATTCAAATTACCCTTTGTGACTGTCATTGTATTATTTGGCTTTCATTGATCAAATTGATTCAAATTTGCTATATCGTGATATTGGTTTAATAAACTGTTGCTATTTTTCACTTAAGGAAATGTTCATGTGGAAAGTGTACATGAAAATTTCCAAATGTGGGTTGAGAGCCAGTGCTAAAATGTATATGTTAATTGGGATATCTTTTGATATCTTTTGATATAAGTCAATTACAGTGATTGTGTAGACTGATTTGATAGGCATAAATTTGTTTTTCCCTGTTTTCCCTGTTGTTTTTCCCTGTTTCAGGGTGGTGCCTTGACTTGGTAAAATTAATATTATATTATATAATATTAAATATTTTAGAAAAATTAATAAGAAATAATCATTAATCATAATTATTGTTATTAACAAATTCTGCCAGGGTATGTAAACTTATGAGCACAACTGTAGCCTGGAAAGGGCAATAAGTGGGTTGGAAGCAACATGAAAAACCTTATGGATGTTACGTTTTACACTGGGCATGTATGGACCAAAAAAGGAGAGCGGAAGCCAGGTTTAAAAGAGTAAGGTCCGCAGGGTTTATTTTCAGAAAAAAATACAAAAACCAAACGAAAGGAGCCAACTAAAGGAAACAAAAGGCGAGGAGACTGACAGGCTGGCTGGGCGACAATCTCCCGGGAAAACTAGAAAAAGGGGAAAAAACCACAAGTTAGAAAACGGAACAAAAAAGTGCATAAGGACGAGCAGATCAGAGGAGCAACTGGTGTGTGAGAGTACCGGGTAACAAGTGAGACGCGCTGACACCTGCTGCAAGGAGGAACCAGCTGATAAAGGCCGGGAGGGAATCAAGGAAATGTGCAGCAGGTGTGTGAGGGACTCCGCCCAGCAGCCTGGTCAAGTCTCCTGAAATCAAAAGGCAGAGACAGGGTTGCACAGGAAACAAATGTCATATCAAAATAAAAGACAGGAAGCAGGGGAAACCGGACCCTGACAGTACCCCCCCCTAACGGGCACCTCCTGGGGACCAACCAGGTTTATCCGGGTACCTCCGGTAGAAGTCTCTGAGGAGGGCCGGGTCCAGTATCTGGGCCCTAGAAACCCAGGACCGCTCCTCAGGACCGTACCCCTCCCAATCCACCAGGAACTGAAAACCTCTGCCTCGACGCTGGACATCCAGAATCTCTCTCACCGTATACGCCGGGAGGCCATCAATCAGACGGGGGGTTGAAGGCGGTTCTTGAGGCGGGGCCAGATCACTGGAGGCCACAGGCTTCAGGAGGGAGACATGAAACGTGGGATGGATGTTCAGGGAGGGAGGGAGACTGAGCCGCACCGCACCAGGATTTATGACCCTATCCACCTCAAAGGGCCCAATAAATCTGGGTGCCAACTTCCTGGATTCAACTTGGAGGGGGAGGTCCCGAGTGGACAGCCACACCTTGTCTGTACTCAGGGGCAGGAACCCGGTGTGTGTCAGCCAACCGTTGGTTCTGGGCGGCAGATCTGGTGAGGGCGGAACGGGTGACCCTCCAAATGGCCCGGCAGCGTCGAAGATGGACCCAGACTGAAGGAACAGCAACGTCCTCCTCCTGGGCAGGAAACAAGGGGGGCTGATAGCCAAAACAAGCCATAAACGGTGACATTCCAGTAGAGGCGTTGGAGAGGGTGTTGTGTGCGTATACTACCCACGGTAAGTGTGTGCTCCAGGAGGCGGGATACTGGGCTGCTATGCACCGGAGGGCCGACTCCAGGTCCTGGTTGGCTCGTTTGGTTTGGCCGTTCGTCTGAGGGTGATATCCGGAGGACAGGCTAGGTGTAGCTCCTAGAGCCTTACAAAAGGCCCGCCACACCTGGGAGGCAAACTGGGGTCCACGGTCGGAGACGATGTCAACCGGGATGCCATGTAACCGGAAGACATGTTGGACCAGCAGGTCGGCAGTCTCAGGGGCTGAGGGTAACTTCGCCAGAGGAAGGTAGTGTACATATTTAGAGAAGTGGTCCACGGTTGTCAAGACCACCGTATGTCCACTGACAAAGTCGATGGCGATGTGTGACCAGGGGCGGCTCGGGATCGGCAAGGGGCGCAACAAGCCAGCAGGACGGCGATGAGATTTCTTCCCCCGGGCGCAGATGGTGCAGGCGGCAATAAACTCCCTGATGTCCGCAGTCATCGACGGCCAGCAGAACCTCTTGAAGGAAGCAGACTGTGCGATTTACCCCAGGGTGGCAGGTCAGCCGGGAGGAGTGTCCCCACTGGAGAACCTGAGAACGGACAGCAGACGGGATGAAAAGGCAGTTGGGAGGTCCAGTCTCAGGATCCAGCTCAGTCAGCTGAGCTTCTTGGACCACCTGCTCTATCTCCTATGCAGGATGGGCTGATCAACGTCCTCTTGGTGGACAGGGTCGTGCACTCTGGAGAGGGCGTCAGGCTTGGCGTTCTTGGAGCCGGGCCGGTAAAAGTGCCCCAAGAACAACGACCAGCGGGCCTGGTGGGCATTTAGGCTTCGGGCGGAGCGAAGATAAGACAAGTTCTTGTGATCGGTCCAGACTAAAAAGGGCTGCTCAGCTCCCACCAACCAATGCCTCCACTCCTGAAGGGCAGCCACAATGGCAAGCAGCTCCCGGTTCCTGACATCGTAATTGGCCTCGGCGGGGGAGAGCTTGCGGGAGAAGTAGGTGCATGGGTGGAGCCTCTGATCCTCAGGATTCCATTGAGAGAGCACCGCCCCAATCCCACAGTCTGAGGCGTCGACCTCCACGATGAATTGACGTGATGGATCCGGGAGAGCGAGAACAGGAGCCTCGGTGAAGAGGGTTTTCAGAGAGTTGAAGGCGGCGTCAGCTTCTGGAGTCCAGCGGAATGGCAGGGAGGCCGAGGTCAGTCTGGTGAGAGGAGAGGCCACCTTCGAGTAACCACAGATAAACCGGCGGTAAAAATTAGCAAACCCCAGGAAGCGTTGCAGCTGTTTGCGATTTAGAGGAGGTTAGAGGAGGTTAACATGTGCTTTCTTGGAGGCTGGTGGCACGGCTGGGCAGGCAACGTAATCGCCACAGCTGTTCCCAATCACCTCTTCAGGACCAGCCTATTTAAACTTGGATTTCCTGTTTCCTCTTGTCAGCACGTCATGTGTACTTTGCTCGGTAACTCCTCGATTCCTTGCTCCGTAGAGACTCTTAGACTCTTAACCTGACCACTAATCCTTTGTTTCCCTTTTAGACTCCAGTATCCTGAACTCTGCCTTGCCAGCCGGCCAGTCTCAACCTTTTGTTTTGTTCCATGGGCTGGTTATCTTTTGTTATTTTTTTGTAAGAAATTTCCATTACCTTTTTCATTCTCTTCGTACGTGCCTTTTTTGGGTCCCTCCTTAGCTAACCTTTTTACAATACTCGCGAACCGTTACAGTATGCACTGACCAAATATGGACCCAGCAGAGACAGAGAATTTGAGGCAGGCATTTGCAGCACAAGCTGCAGCTGTTATTCGCCATGAGCAAACATTAGGCGACATTATGGATGCTATCCAGGCACTCACCTCCAGTGTTACTCACATCATTATGAATCAAAATGCCAGAGACCTGCACTCCTCCAGTCATTCTTGTCATCATGAACACCACTGTACGGCTAATACTGCTTTAACGTTAGGCTGCATCAATGGTCTAGTCAAAAAACTAAAGGCAAAGACCATATATTTCTTTGCTATAAAATTAAATAATAATAATAATAATAATAAAAGTTAATATATTAATAATAATACTTTATAAAAGTATGCATCGGTTGCTTACCGTATTATGGCAAAATAGTTAAATGACAGCTGGAATGCTCCTCATCCAAAACAGTTAACGTTATAATCCACAACTACATGAGTCCTTATCAGTGTCAATCAGCTTGTTGTATCCTCTGCCTTGCAAACATATCCTTCACCCCGTTTAGAATTTACTATGGTAGACGACTACAACATTATCAGGGCAGTGTCGATGTGAACAGCAATACAGGATGCGTTACAACAAAAATGTGTCCCCAATGCAACGATTCAAAAACCCAATGTTGCAATGTTTAGCCTGAACAGTGAATTACCCGTAGCCTGTTATTTGTTATGTTCTGTATGCATATCATAATGTTATAATACCAGTAACTGTACTTTTTTCAAATAGACACAAAATCTTGTTTTTCTTCATTCTTCTGCTAGTCCGTTTTGCTCAAATAGAAATATAGGCCTGTCTGTCTATTGACCTAGTTCCAATAATGGCCTGAGCCTCGAGTAAATAAAGGCCCGGGCCTATATTAGAGAATTTACGGTAACAATTAAGAACAAATATCCTCTGCCGCTGATTGATCCCTCATTTGAACTCCTCTCCAAAGCAACTGTCTTTACTAAACTGGACTTGCTTATCACCACATCCAAATCAGGGAGTGGGGCAAATGGAAGACGGCCTTTAATACACCTCTTGGACATTTTGAATATCTTGTGATGCCTTTTGGTCTTACTAATGCTCCTGCAGTATTTCAAGCCCTAATTAATGAGTACTATGTGATATGTTGAATCAGTTTGTGTTTGTTTATCTTGATGACATTTTGATTTTCTCCTCCAGCCAGGAAGACCATAAGCAGCATGTGCGGCTGGTGCGGCAATGGCTGCTTGAAAATAAGTTCTTTGTAAAAGCTGAAAAATGTGAGTTCAGTGTCCCGTGAGTGAGTTAAAACCAGACCCCAGGAAGACTGAGGCGGTGGTGGGCAGGCCAGTGCCCTCTAGCTGTAAACAATTGCAACAATTCCTGGGGTTTGCCAATTTCTGCCACAGGTTTATCTGGGGTTATAGCAGGGTTGCCTCTCCTCTCACCAGGCTGACCTCCACCTCGCTTTCCTTCAAGTGGACGCCCGAAGCCGATGCCGCTTTTACTACTCTCAAACCGCTCCAGTCTTGGCTCATCCCGATCCCTCGCTCCAGTTCATTGTTGAGGTCGACGCCTTTGACACCGGAATCGGGGCGGTACTTTCCCAGCGGAGCCCAAAGGACCAGAAGCTTCATCCATGCGCCTTTTTCTCCCGTAAGTTATCACCTGCAGATAACTTACACATCATAAAAGTTGGAACAGAGGCAACAAAAGGCTGGAAAAGAAAATGGCACAAATCAGAAGATTGGTGAACAGAAGGTTCAACAATCTGTGACAAACTGGATCTAAAAATTCTGCTCACAAACATTCCAGAAATCACTTTCTGTGAACACAGTTCACCGTGCAATCCATAAATGTAAGTTAAAACCGTATCATGCAAAGAAGCCACCGCCATCTTCTCTGGACCAAAGCTCATTTAAAATGGTCTGAGGAAAAATGGAAAACTTCTGTTGTCAGATGAATCAAAGCAAGTAGTTTTACAGGACAAGCCTGCTGGTCCATCTAAATGTTTTAACATTAGCTTTTGGGTAATGTTTTCAGACATTTACATAAAAATCAAATGCTTTTTCTTCTTGGGGGATAGATTTAGACTTGAGACTGCCGAGCAGGTGTGAGTCAGATAACTTCCTGCCGTGGTTCCCGTCAGTCTCCTCGTTGTCCGATGCTGCTCTGGGATAAAAGACAGCTAGCGCATCTTCCCTCTTGTGCCTTTGGATGATCACCTTCCTCCCCCGATTATTTTTCAGTTATCTAAGAGGTCATTTTGACTCATGTAATCACCCTCCTGTTTTTCTATTTGTCCCATCTTTCTGCCCATGTACCTCCTTCACCCGATGCCTGCATCTCCTCCTCAGCTCCACACATGGACTAATTACTGTACTCCACCACATTCAGATCTCTCCATCCACCCTCACACACTGTTAGAGTGTCAGAGTGCAGTGCCTCCGTATGCTCCCAGTGACAGCTGGCCCATGCCCAAAGGGGTGTAGGTTCTTTCAGAAGGAAGAGTATGCAATGCTTTGATGCCACCTACACCATGGCAAGGTCTTGAGCTGTGAGAATGTCTTTCTGCTTTGCCTCTCCGGCAACAACTGGGCCAGACGGTGTCATATGTTTCATTTGTGATTCAAAATGCCTAAATCTCTGACCAGTATTTTAATGTGTGTAATAAAAACAATAAAACTAAATATTCTTCCACAGTAATACACGTTTCAAAATGTCTCCTTCATTAAAAAAATTAAAGAAACATATGCCAGAAATTAGCTTTTTAGACCAGATGTCTGATGGTTAGAGTGCTCGCCTCTGGACTGGGAGGTTGTTAGTTTAAACACATGAAAAACAGAATGTGAAAAATGGTGCCTACAGCAAAGGTTCCTCACTGGAGCTGTGACAAATGCCTCACCTAATGCAGTCTACACCCAGTTAAGTCTACAGCACTTAGGAAGACATTATAATACATAAGAACTTACTGATGGAGGAAGCAGTGGATCATCAGCTCATGTGTGCTGTGATGTAAACTATATGGCCTCAGATAAAAATAATATTTTAATGGTAAATGGCCTGTATGTATATAGTGCTTTTTTAATCTTGATGACCTCTCAAAGTTTTCACTATAGTTTTACCATTCATACATTGCGTCTATGTGCAGCACTTTTTCTATTTCACATCTATCTCATCCATCCACTCACTGGCTAGCAAAGCAGGGAATCAAACCCTCAACCTTCCAGACCAGGTCGTGAACAAGAGTGCTTGTTCACGACCTGAACCACTACCTGTCCAGAACAGTGATTCCCAAATTTAGGCTGCTGCTCCTAATGGCTGGTGAGAGAACTGCAGGTGGACCATGACAATCAAAAAAAAAAGTTATTGTTATGATACATTTCAAATTAGGAAATTAAAATGTATGTAAATAATTGATAGTCTGTTAATATTAATCAGAGTAGCAGAATATTTTCAGAATTCAAAATGGGCTGTGAAATCCTCAAGATAATATTTAATTTGTCCTTGATAGGTTATTATTAAAAAACAATCAGCTTTACTGTTGGTTCATCAGCCTCAGATTATGTGTCCTGTTACTCTAATCCTAAATAGTCTGAGCATTCACTAAACACATGCCTAAAGATTTTATTGAAAATGTTGCTCTATTCATTTGCTCCATGTGCCATATTGAAAATTAAGATTAACTTGTTAGACACAGGTCTGTCTGCTCTAACAATATTTGGGTTTTCACACGGCCTCAGTTTTCTCCTCTGTCCATTCAGGGGCTCAGAGCTTTGTTGTTTTGTCCTCTTTCGCTCTGTTTCTGGCTCTATGTGCCGAGTCTCCACATTCACCAAAGCTGCTGCTGTCTTAGAATATCAGTCGTCCTCTGGTTGAAGGCAAACTTGGCTGCAGCACAACAGGCTTGTTTGTAGTTCTTGGCAGAAATGTGAGCAGACCTGAATGTAATTGTTTTTGTGTGTATGTGTGTTTATATCTTATTGCTTGTTTGTCTGTATGTGTGTGCTATGGCACACAAAGAGTAACAGCACACACAGAATGTGTGCATTTTATATTTTCTCTTTACCTTGGGAGTGGAGGATCCTCTGAGTGTGACCAGCCTTTGCAGACACATTTTCACCACATTCAGAGATTCCCCATCTTGCAGATATCAGTCACTTAGAGATGAAGAGTTCTTCTCTGGGGACCACAAGAGGTCCATGCTCACTGCCAAGGGTCTGTGAAAAGTGAAAACCTGACTTTGTTTTCTACTAAATGTTTCTCCTTCTAACCTTAAATATCCAGTCATATATAAAAAAAGTAATTTAGTAAATCTGTTGGGTTAAAAAATTTTACTATAATTTGCCACTGACTTTCTAGTGTCTTAAAATGTCTTCAGTCAGAGTCAAAAAGCCAAATTTGACTAACTAAACTAACAATAGTAGCCTGGTGATACTGTGGGCATTGTCTTTAATCACCAACTTGTTTCAGAGACTCTTTTAAGACACAAATGTGTGTGAGATGCAGAGAATGCTCTTGACAATCTATGTTCTCCCTGTTTGTACTGTTAATAATTATTGTGCATCAAAATCAACTCATTCTTTGTGCCTTACATATGCTAACCGTTATTTACTCTTGACGATCCATTACAAAAGCAGTGTTTGAGTTTCATTTTTCAAACAGAATCTCTTTGAATCAACCCAGAATTCAGTTTTTGTGAAGATAAGCAAACGCTGAAAAAAATTTGATTTTTCAAATCATCTGTTGGGCCGAATACTGATGCTTGCAGCCAGGTTTGGCCCAGAGGCTGCCAGTTGCTGACCACTGCTCTAAACTGACTGTAGGTGTGAATATGAGAATGAATGGCTCCTCATCAATGTTAAAAATTGGACCCCCGTCCAGGCTGTACCCTGCCTTTCACCCTGTGTCAGCTGAGATTGGCTCCAGTGGCCCTGCAACCCTCATGTGAAGCAGTCAATGAATGAATGTAGTGTACTTTTATACTGGAGTATATATACATGTCTCAGATACAGCGTATAATGTAGCCTCTATTTATTTGTTTGATTTAAATGAAATTTCTCTCTTTCCCCTCTTAGATGAGAAAAATCAATCAAATTGAAAATAAGTAAATAAAGAAGTTCAGAAGGAAATAAATGATTTCGTACATAATCCTTAGTTGAGAAAAAAAAGAACCTCTGGTATAAACAACGGTAAAGGGTAATTCAGACTCATAAAGCCACAAACTCTGTAAAAGCTTGTACAGGCTGCTTGTACAAAGTAAAGCAGAAATTCATTTAACTTTATGGCCTCACTACTGCAAATGTGAGTATGAACAAACCGTATCTGCAGCACTATGGTGTGTCATGGTTGAAAATCCACACAGACGCAAGGCTGCATGAGGTTTTCTGACCCACCTCTCAGCAGTTGACTTCACCAAATAAAGACACTAACATATATGTTTCACTAACATAACTGCACCCACTCAGGTCTCCAATTTATGAAGGGTACACAAGGTGTGGCCACTGGCAGCTCTAAAGATGGCGTGACTCTATTTAGTAGGCACTGCATTAAATACATACAAGTGTCTATAATTTCAGTACTGGAAATTCTCATGTGTTGATAGTGAAAGAGTGAAATCTCACCCACAATCAAAGGCCATGGTTGTTTTGAAGCAAACTAACGATTAAAGCGGATGAACACTGAACATGTGGTTTCTGTGGTTTCAATTTGTTCCGCTAGTAACCTATTTAGACAAAGTTAAAAGACACACATATGGGGGGGAGGTTAAGGTCAGGACTATGCTGCAATGCTTGCATGTACAGTGAGTCAGGCAGTGATGTAGAGTATCTTAGCTACACCCCCGAAGATGCTGAACTTCCCTGGAAGTGACAACTTTGCCGCATTTTTGCAACTTTGAGTGGTCATCAAGACTAGAAAAGCACTAAATAAATACAGACTGTAATGAAGATACTTTTCATTACTGTTCTGTTGGTGTGTGTGATGAATGAATTGAGCACAAATGTATAAAAGAACAAGGCACAGGTGTGGATGGAGTGTTTATTTGGTTAACATATGGTTGTTGTGTGGCTGAGGAGATGAAGTCTGACCCTGCAAGAGAAACATTTGTCCTTATTGAATATTTTGACATAAAACATAGCTGTAGTAAAACTTGTGCAGTAATGTCAATGTTACTTACCTTGTGGCCTCTCTTTCAGGGTGTTTCAGGGTAAAAGAGTCCCCAAAGTACTCGGCGCCATTTTAAAGGTTCTGGGAGGCACCATTTTATGATTGATGTAGGGGTGCTTGGGTTTCTTAAACTGGTGTTAGGTTGGTCACATATCTGTATTAAATTGATGTATACATGTTAATCAACTGGAACTGTTTGTTATTTATGTGGGTTACTATATTTTTATTTATTTGTGGTGTTTCATGTATTGTTAAGTTAAGGTGAGGCTGGTTCACCTTACTGTGTTGTGGGTTGAGGGTGTGGCCAATGGCAGGCTATATAAGACTGCCATTCTCAATCTAACAAAAAGACTGTCAGGACCCATGTGGTCCATGGGCCACTCTTTGTAACGTGTTCTGTGTGGGTGAAATAAACACCTTGGTTGGTCTGCACCTAACCTCTGCCTCAAGCCTCCTGTTTAAATCCAGCCGCTACACGGCCATCTTAACACAGACATTTACCGTTAAAGTGCAACAGTTGTAGAAAGAAATGAAATACACATTTAAATTCTGGACATGCTAGCATTTATCTAATCAATCATATTTCACCCCCTAAGAGATATTGTCCAAATAAGAGCATGGACAACACCATCAACCATGTCCTCCACTCCACCCTCACCCATCTGGGCGATGTGACAGGGAATTATGTGCGGCAACTCTTTATTCACTCTAGCTCACTCTGCTACTGGGTCCTGAGCATTTTAGAAAAAAGAACACAGGCGGTGAGGACAGGACACTGCACCTCCACACATGACTGTCAGGCCACGTATCCCTCCAACATCCTTGTGAAGTTAACGCAGTGCCTATACTTTTTCAAAAGGCTGAGGAAATTCAACATCACCACGGTACTGCAGAAGGCCTTCTACACCACAGCTGTTCAGCCTGTGCTCACCAGGAGCATCACCACCTGGTATGGCCAGCTGAGCACACAAGCAGGACAGCGCTGCCCACACTACAGGACATCTACACTAGGCGGTGTACAAGCAGGAAAATACTCAGAGACATTCACCACCCCAACAATGGACTGTTCAGGTGGTTGCCCTCTGGCAAGTGCCTCCACTCCTGCATGGCCCGAACGGATAGGAGGAGGAAAAGCTTCCTTCCACAGGACATCAGGATTCTTAACTCTTCTCTATCTATCTTTATATTCTAATCTAATTCACTTTTTATTTATTTATTTCTATCTTCATTTACATTTAAAATTTATCTTGTTTTTAACACAATTTTTATTGAACAGACAATGTACCTTGTACAATCTTGTGCGACAAATAAACACATTTTAAATCTTGAAATGGTCCTCATACACACATACACAGACAAACATCTGGGTTTTTATTGTTTGCTGATTTTATTGCTTGGTGCATGTCCATATCAACAAAACTGGATGTCTTGGACATGTGGTGCTGATCCATCAGAATCAAATTCAGGTCACCCTTTCTGGTGTGTCCTATAAGACACTTTAATCAGATGACATGATGAAGTTCAGCTAATTACCTCCACCAAGGAATTTATGTTTTCATCACCATGGGTTTATCTTTAAGTGTGTCCTTCTGTTAGCAACTTCCTGTCTACAATTGTAATATTTTCAAATATGTTCCCATTTAATTTTGTTTATTTTGGTAAGAAGCTACCCACTGATTTCTTCGCTCAAAAATCAAATTTTCAAGAACCCCTTCTCTCGTATAATAGAGAAAACTGTAAAAAAAAAAAGAAATCATGTCTCTGTTAAAACTCATTAGATTTCAACACAAACTGGTATGTGTATGCAGGATGAGACACTAAGGATTATGGATTTGTCAGATCTTTAAATTTAATCATTTCAGATGTGTGCATCTGTTGAAACACAAAGCGATGTTCCGAGAGGTCAGTCTAAGTTGTTGCAAACACAATTGAGATTTTCGACAGTTTTTACTGATTTGCGACCAGCTGACAAATTTGATCATCTCTACTGGAGGATAGATAGTAATACACTTTGTGGGAAGGAGATTCAAGATATTTATTGCCATTGGTGCATGAACATAAAGTCCAGTTAGCTACATAGGAACTATTGTGCAAACCATGCAGAGTCAGTGAATTGAAAGCTAGAGAAAACAAGAACAAGACACAGGGAAATACAAAATTACAAAAATAAAGTAAACTTGCAAAAATAGGAAATAGATCCGGCTACTGATTTGTCACTGTACAAAATAAAATATATAAAAACCTGCTGCCTTATGCAATTTCAAAAGGAAATAATCAAGCTATACATTTTCCAGGGGAATACGGCACATTGTTTTCAGTTTTATTGCACTTAGGAAAATTTGAGGTTGTGAGAGAAACACAGTTATTGAACAACGAAGAGCCAAAGCAGACCAGCAAAATGTTATAAGAGAAGAGAAAAGCCAGAGCTGAAGGTGTCATATCTCTCAATTGAGCCATGAAACAGGTTGCTATTGTGAAATCTTGCACATGTATAGTGGAGGAATACACTGTGGAAAACAAAATAAGGTATTTGGGGGGAGCACAGTCACTGATCTTTTTAAATTGTTTTTTTTGTGTCAGATTGTATTGCTGATTCCATAGTTGTGTTTTTATGTCCCAGTGACCATAAAAGAGTGGAAAGTCTCTCCTCAAAGGACTTTAGAACACCCTGACTCACTTCCAACACATTTAATTTGGTTTGATAGGTCTATTAATCTATTCTGAATCAGTTTTGTGATAATATTTGAGAAATAGCTTGCAGTAATCCTGGATGGCATCTACTGACGTTAACCTCATAAAATCTTTGTCTTATACTGTCTTATCAGCAGCTGAATGCCAATTTCCACTGGAGTTATACTTGTGTCAAGTCAGTACCACTTGTTTTAGGCAGCAATTTTAATGCAGTGTTGTATACAAGGCAAACTGTGCCTATGTTGTCCGTCTATGTTGATGCAGCTGCACTCATATTGCTACATCCCTTTATTATTAAGATGTTTATGATCTGACAGTGCAACTTTCCATGATGTCAAATTCACTTGACATAATGTAATGCAACAGATGTATGTGTTTAAATACCTGGGGTCAACCATCCAAAGCAATGGACAGTGCACAAGAGTGGTGAGGAACAGAGTGCAGGCAGGGTGGAGTGGGTGGAGACAAGTGTCCGGGCTGATGTCTGACAGAAGGAGAGCAGCAAAAGTACAAGACAGTAGTGAGACCTGCTGTGATGTGTGGATTTCTAGACAGTGACACTGTCTAAAAGACAGGAGGTGGAGCTGGAGGTGAAAGAGGTGAAGATTTTTTGTTGGGAATGTCAAGGATGGGCAGGATTATAAATGAGCATATTCAAGGGACAGCTCAGGTTGAAAATTTTGGAAAAGTAAGGGAGTCAAGGTTTAGATGGTTTGGTCACATGCAGAGGAGCGATGGTGATTATACTGGACAAAGGTTGTTAAAGATGGAGCTGCTGACCACAGAGAAGGTTCATAGATGTTGTGAAGGAGGATATGAGGGCAGACAAGAGACACAAGGATGAGGACAAGTGGAGAGGCCAAGTGAAGAAGAGAGAGATGATACTTTTTCGATTATTGCTCATACCAAAAATATTGACAAGGAAAAATGTCACTTCTTCTGATCCTCAGCAATATAGCCAACCAGTTAATAGTGACAGGCGGAGATTCATCTAATGGTTAAAGAAGACATTCACTGAAAAATCAAAATTTTGATGTTTTTTGATGTGTCCCCATGTCCTTTCCATATCTAAACATCACTAAAGTGTCACAATAAACACTTTAGCCACTTCTGAGAAAGAAGGGCTTCTCTTTTTATCTGAGCTCAAGCAAGCGGTTTTGAAAAGTCGAGTTCAGTTACATAACTAACTCATTTGACGTGCAACGAACCCTCCCCATTTCAGAATCATTTCTGCCATTACAACTATTGTATCTGTTGAGAGCAACGTGTCTCAGAAGAAAGGTTCAGTTCATTGTTGCTCTGTTGCTGGTTGTCAAAAACAACACCAGACGCTTCATAGACTCCCTTCTAATGAGGGACAAAGAGCAGAGTGGATATCTTTCATTTTTGATAGTAATATCCCTGCTAAGCTTCCTGAAATGCTGTTTGTTTGTAGCAGTCACTTTGAAGTGAATAGTTATACAAATTTTGGGCAATATAACACGGGACTCAGCTCAAAACTTCATCTCAAGTAGGGAGCAGCTCCAACAATCTGTAATGGATTTACTGAAGGCAATGTAAGTATTTCCAAATGAAGTAATAATGTCTTTGTGAACTTGAGTGTGCTTCTTGTCTTGAATAGCAATAGCTAACAACAGCTAATTGCAGCTGCATTTGAAAGGCAGCATTTGTGTTCGCCTTTTCTGTTTGTCTCAGCTCCATGTGACGCTGTTTACAAGTGAACCGCTGCACGAGGTGCAGAGTGCCTGTTCAGATGCTGTCAGAGAGCAGCAATAAAGTGGCTTAATCTGAAAAGACTATGAGGTTTTTGACCATAAATATTATTTAATTTACCTAAGTAGACATCAGTAATCTAAATTTTGGGTTCAAAAAGACCATTCTGTATAAATTGACACAATGCTTTAGGAACTCTATCTCAGCTGACTGATCTTTGCAGCAGAGGTGGGAAAAAAATGTTTCACATGCAAAGCATTTGTTTACAGCTCTTAAATGTCAAATCATTGACGCAAATCAGCCACTGAACTTTCCATATAGTGGGAAACCACACTGTTTTTGTTGCAGGTCTTTACTGACAAAACACAACACATTGTATACTATGTTAAAAGGTCCAGCATGAAATACTTGAGGGCCACAAGTTGCATGTCAGACCAAAACAAAATCAACACCTTATACCAGAAAGCTATTGTGCCTATTCTAGCCGGTCACCACTAAAACAGACATGTAAAATAATGTATACATCAAGTTATTTACAAGTCTAGCAAGAAAATGGTTAATTCATATTAATTTGTACCAAAAAAATCATTTTTTGGCAAGTAAGTCCATGGAGAAGCCTTCAGTTGCACAAAATTATCAGCACAATATCAGTATCAGCAGGTATTGGCTTTAAAATGTATAATCAAATATCAGCAAACACACCAAGATCCCTGATGTAACTCATGACTAAAATAGTATAGGCTAAATAAGCAGCTATCTCCTTTACTTTTATGCTCACACCTTCTTCAATTATAATTTTGCTACAGAAGAAACTAGATGACCACTGCAGTCAGACGCAGAGAAAAAAAAAAATATACACACATATATATATATATATTATATATATATATATATATATATATATAGCTCTGTCTGTTATTGTGTTCAAGGTCATAGGACCAGAAAATATTCAAAATGGTTTGTCTCGTGAGCATAGGAAACAGGGTCTAGCTAGTGCAATGGCCAGACTGGCTACTAAAAGAAAGTTAAAAGACCAAATTTAATATCCTTTTCTTTATATGTTGTGATACAGAATGTTGCTCATTGCACCATCAGTTACACCTGTTCCTGTCTATTGTTATCACAGGTTATTCTCCTCAATCCCTTTTTTCTTCCAGAAGCCATCAAAAGCAAAGTAATACAACAGTGGATCCAGACAACAATTGATACTGGCTAGACATATCAGTGACGAGATAAAAGGTTTCAGTTCTTTAAAGAAAGCAGCTAAAGATACAGGCAAGAAAAGCACAGTGAACATCATCAAGTTCATGGCAAAGATCAGCATGACATTTATCCTGTTGTTTTTTAGATGTCCATGTAGAGTCCAAGAGACCAGAACAGTGCACACGATATTGACTGCCAGCATGCCTAACAGTAACACAGAATAAATCATAAAGAATGCAGATACACCTGATACATCCGAATGGTGTCTTAATTCAAAACAGACAGATCCATTCAACCTGTTCAATGCTCTTGTGAACATCAAACCCTCTGGGACATTCAGCACAAAAACAAACAGCCACACCATCGCAACAGCTCTCCAGGCGTTGGACACTGTTCGAAAATGCCGTGTCCTCAGAGGATAAACCACAGCCAGCAGACGATCCACGCTAATTAAGGTGATGAAGATGGCGCTAGAACGGATGTTAATGCGAAAAAGCATCGTGGTTACGGTGCATGCCTCATTTCCCAGAGGCCAGCTGCCTGTGGCATAAAAGTAGACCTTCAAGGGCAAAGAGACGACGAGCAGGAGGTCAGAGATCACAAGGTTTACCATGAAGACAGCACTCATGGATCTGAGGCTGTGGCGACGTAGTAGAATCCACAGTGACACAGCATTCAGAGGCAGACCAAGCAACATAACAGTTCCAAACACCAGAGCATAGACTGGGTTCCACATTTCAGGCACTGCTGTTGCGTTTTCTCTCACAGTATGGTTTGACATGTTTTACCTCTGTGGGCAGTGCAGCAAGTGTGCAGGACAGTGAATAAAGTGATACCAATAATAACTGATGATAATAACCCCACCTCCATCCAAGTTAGTCAGTGCTATCAGGATGTCTTTACACCCCAAGTTGTTTCCTGACACAGGAAACAACTTTTGACAAGATTCAGAAAGAGTTGACATGGTTTTTGATGTTCAATTGAAAATGAGACTGAGTGGGAGTTTAAGTCATGAGAAACAAACTTCTTGAAAGTTTAAAAAAAAAAAAACACACACACACACAATACATTTTGGGATTATTCTGACAGTCAATACAGTTTCATACATTCACAACTCACACCATCAGTACACTCCATCTGACCTGCCAATCACAGTAATTAAGTGTTGCCAATGTACACTAATTACACAGTGTGCAGGATGGAAAAAAATGACTATGATTATATTATCTGCATTCTATGATGTTACAATGGTTTGACTAGCCGACATAAAGAGGGTGAAGAAATAACTACAATTTTTGAAGTGTGGCTGCATGAAGTAGCTACACATAGTCAGGCCTTTGCACCAGAAAACGGTGAGCTGCATTCACACTCACCTAATAAGTGTCCAATATCTTGTTGGAATGTTCACCACTTTCATCATTAGACGGCCTTTTCCAACTACAGTGTCACACACACGTCTCAAAGTAACACCACAATTTGAATTATGGGGGAGTAAAATGGAGCTTGGCTCCCCTGAATAGGACACAGGCTCCCCTGAAAGTCTACTGTGATACACTGAGAGGTGATTTTTGAGTCACAGGTTACAAACTTAGATTTTCTGTACAATGAGGTTCCTGAAATAGAATATCCTAATTCAATATGTGCTTAATCGTTCAGATTATCTTCTATATGCTTCCTTTAGTTTTTCCATTGTTATGCAGATGACACACCGCTTTATTTATCAGTGAGACCAGAAGAAATGAATCATGTTGTACAAATCCAGGAATGTCTTAAAGACACTAAGTCCTGGATGACCTGTAACTTTCTACTTTTACACTCAGACAAAACAGTTTATTATACTGAAATTTAGAAACATTTTGTCCTTAAAGGATGCTGAAAAACTAGTTCATGCTTTTATTACATCTAGATTAGATTCCTGCAACTCATTACTATCTGGCTGTCCCCATAAGTAGTTAATTCAAAATGCTTCAGCACAAGTTCTAACAGGAACTAGTAAGAGAGACCACATCACCCCAGTGTTAGCTTCTCTACACTGGCTCCCTGTACAGTTTAGAATTCAATTTAAAATCCTCCTCCTCACATACAAAGCATTTAATGATCAGGCCCCATAATATCATAAAGATCTAGTTTCACCTTAGCTGCCCAACAGATCACTTCAGTCCTAAAATGCAGGCTTACTTGTAGTTCCCAGAGTCCATAAAAGTAGAATGGGAGGCAGAGTCTTTAGTTACCAGGCTCGTCTCCTGTGGAACCAACTCCCAGTGTCGGTTCAGGAGGCGGACACTCTCTCTGTATTAAAAGTTAAACTTAAAGGAGACATAGAATGGTCTTTTTTAACCAAAAATCGAGATTACTGATGTCTACTTAGATAAACTAAATAATATTTATGGTCAAAAACCTCATAGTCTCTTCAGATTAAACAACTTTATTGGTGCTCTCTGACAGCATCTGAACAGGAACTCTGTTTTTGAGCTAATGCCCGCCCCCCCAGAACACTGAGTCTCTTGTGATTGGCCAGCTACCAAGCGCATTCCCACTCGCTTGTGATTGGCCAGCTACGAGCGGACTAACTACTGCGCAGTGGTTCACTCCCCGAACCACAGGAGTGTCAGTTTGAGTGCCTGCATGGTTCAATTTACATGTAAAATAAACAATTTTACATACACGCTGCCTTTTAAATGAAGCTGCAATTAGCCGTTGTTAGCTATTGCTATTCAAGACAAGAAGCAGTCAAGCTCACAGAAACATTATTACTTCATTTGGAAATACTTACCTTGCCTTCAGGAAATCCACAGATTGTTGGAACTGCTCCCTACTTGAGATGAAGTTTTGAGCTGAGTCCTGTGTTATATTGCCCAAAATTTGTATAACTATTCACTTCAAAGTGACTGCTACAAACAAACAGCATTTCAGGAAGCTTAGCAGGGATATTACTATCAAAAATGAAAGATATCCGCTCTGCTCTTTGTCCCTCATTAGAAGGGAGTCTATGAAGCATCTGATGTTGTTTTTGATGACCAGCAACAGAGCAACAATGAACTGAACCTTTCTTCTGAGACATGTTGCTCTCAACAGATACAATAGTTGTAATGGTGGAAGCGATTCAGCTTCTTCTTCTTCAGGTTGAACGTTCACGCCCATGACCGGGAGTAGCTGTTGGGGGAGGGTTCATTGTACGTCAAATGTGCTAGTTACGTAACTAAACTCAACTTTTCAAAACCGCTTGCTTGAGCACAGATAAAAAGAGAAGCCCTTTTTTCTCAAAAGTGGCTGAAGTGTTTATTGTGACACTTTAGTGATGTTTAGATATGGAAAGGACATGGGGACACACCAAAAAACATAAGATATTTGATTTTCTGGTGAATGTCCTCTTTAAAACCTTCTTTTTTGATAAAGTTTATAGTTAGAATTGGCTCAGGGAAACCTGAACCATCTCTTACTTATGCTGCTATAGACCTAGACTGCTGAAGGATTTCCTGTGGTGCACTCACACTCACTCTCTCACTTAGAGTATGAATGTGACTTTATTACATGTCATTAACCTTGTTCTCTCTCTCCCAAGTCTCTTTCTCTCACTGTCCTCATCTTGCAGGCTGCAGGACCAAGTTCCAGTTTTCAATGTTTTCAATTATCACTAACAGTAGTATTATTGTCATTATTATCATGCTATAATTAAAAGTTCATCATTACAATGTAATGATACCATGTCTCGGCTGCTGCTTGTTTAAATAGTTCTACAAACATGATATAACTGATTCAGATTTGTCCTGTCTAAACTTGATACAAGTGTTATATCTGCTTCTGGTTCTGTCAGAGATTTCTTCCGTTTTAAAAAGGGAGGGGTTTTTTTCTCTCTCTCTCCACTGATGCCTAGTGTTTGCTCATTGTATGAACTGTTGGCTTTCTCTTTGTAAAGGTTTCTGTTGTCAATGTCTTACAACAACACTTAAAAACCTGAACTATCCCCTTAAAGACAGTGACACATGACATGTCTGTTTATAGTGTATAATGGAGGATATGAAGTGAGTTGCATGCGGGACTTAAGTGTGATGTCTCAAAATCCCCTTAATATTTATCACTATTATCTTGCATATCTGTTAGACCATGTGAGAATAAAAACATCACAGAATCTATAGAGCTCTGGTAGTTGAAGTCACACAAACACAGGAACACCATTTGGCAGGAAACAATGGTGTTCACATTCAAATACATAAACAGCAGGAAATGTGACAGGAAACTCTTCTTTTCACCTTCTGTCTTCATAAAAAGCGAAGGTGGAATATAGATGTGTGACAGGATGATGAAACAGTCGGGGTCAGGCTAACTGGAGAAAATCTTACTGGATCAGCAAATATCATGAGGATGGCAGAGGTGGATCATTGCTTTAAAACACACTCAGACTGAGTGTAGATGACACAGTGATTGGAACCCACAGACAATTGTTTTCACTTCACATCAGGTACTGTCATTAATAATGACACTGAAGTTTGCACTCAGATTCACAGCTTCCTTGGTCAGCAGTTAAGGAGAAACTTAAGGGTAATATAATTCACAATCACTGTCAGTTCCTTACACTTCTTACTGATGTGAAAGTGTATGTAAAGCCTTACTGTAATTTTATACACACTGACATAAATAAAACTTTTAATTTATTTGACAAGGTTAGGGACGTGACAATTGTTTCCTTTACAAATAGTTTGCTTGAAGTTTTCCTTTAACTGTTGACCAAGAAGCTGTAAATCTGGATGCCAACTTCATCATCATCATCATAGACTCCAGTGCTAATTAACTTAAATAGCTTATTTTCAATGCTTTTTCTGTGATGTGTTTGTAATAACTCCAACTCCACTTCAGCTGTTTCCGTACTTGAAAAACACCAGGGGGTTTTGCCAGGATCATATATAATCACTTTGTCAGGTTTTAAAGTGTGCAGTGAACTCTTAATCCTGAAACCAGTTCATTTTTCAGGAGCTTTTTCTGCCAACATGGGCACTGTGAGCACATTGTCACATGATGTCTGGAGCGCTGTTGGCTGCAGCAGTGATAAAACAAATGGGCACTGATTTTACACCATATTTTACTGTCAAATTGTGCATGACATAGTTTATGTTATTTTTATATACAGTTTATTGTCTGTGAGTTGTTTTTTTTTTTCATTTACATGAGTTTTTTATTGCGCCCTCTTCCCATTTTTGAAATATTATGTGGTTCAAATGAACAATGAGCCTGGAACCAAGCATTCGTGTGGCTTTTCCCTCTTGTACCTTAAACAGAACATTTTTATTAAACAAAGCTTTGATTTCATTGAGCATTTTTCATTCATTAATTTATTGCCTACCACTTTATCCTCCATATAACAGTTGTTGGGGCACTGGAGCCAATCACAGCTTTAAGAACACACAAACTCCACACAGGCAGGCCCAAACCAAAATGCAAACCAGTAATCTTTTTGCAGTGAGGCAACAGTACTAGCTAGGTGCTGACCCTTGAGGATTTAAACCCATTAATTTCTCCTGCAGTACAAATTTCATGATGTAATCTCACACACAAGTAGAGAGTAACAGGCTTAATGGTAGGACTGAGTGATGTTGAGACTCCACTACTACCAGCACCCATCAGCAGGTATGTAACTTCCCGTAACATCCATTAACTGTCTTTGATGACCAACTGAAGCATGTTTTAACAAATCCGAAGGTAGATTAGTCCATTGTCAATGTGTGTGTGTTGGTAAATTGAATGAGATGAACGAGAAATATGTTATTTCTTTTCATGTTCTGGCCAGTGGCTGCTCCCATTGTGTTTCCCTCACGTTGATTGAGGGGACTCTGCTTTCCTCTCCTCCGAGGAGATGCAATTGGCAGCATGGCTTTATAGCGACACTACAAACAGAACTGTGTAATTCAATGCTGTGTTTGAAAATGTATCGGCATAACTGAAAAAAAAAAACAAAAAAAAAAAACTTGGTTTACTTCACGGCTGTGTTTTTAAACTGCAGCTGCTAACGGCTTTTGTTTCCTCTCCTCCGAGGAGATGCAATTGGCAGCATGGCTTTATAGCGCACTACAAACAGAACTGTGTAATTCAATGCTGTGTTTGAAAATGTATCGGCATAACTGAAAAAAAAAAACAAAAAAAAAAAACTTGGTTTACTTCACGGCTGTGTTTTTAAACTGCAGCTGCTAACGGCTTTTGTTGATGCATCAAGCCAACCATACATTGCGCAAAAAAAAACAAAAAAACGTAACTATCACTTTCTTTGAATTACACCGGCTGGCAAAATAGTTGCACAATCACTTAGTTTGCAACACTCAGGATCAAGACAGGGTCTGAAAATAATAATAGAATTAATAAATTAATCAACAAGATGAAATTACAAATTATGAGATTTTGTGACCATTTTTTTTATATCCTGCTCATTTTAATTCTCTTTATTTATCAGAGCAGCAATTATGGTTTTATAACAAACTAAAGTAGGTTAAAGTAGGTTAAAGTAGGTTGAATGAATATATACAATCTACCTGTATTTTTTTAGACTCAACCATGTGTTCCCAGCCTTGATGCAATCTGTCATGACTCACTGCTCTGTAGATTTCTCTCATCAGTGCAGCATATGAGTGCTGACTGCAGTAGGCACATAGATAGAGGTACTGTAGAGTCCAGACGCCTCTGCAGAGTATGCACAAAGTTTGACATTTTTCATTCTACACTGCAATATCAACATTAACAGATTTTATATTAATTTTGAGCCTTGATATCTTAATTTGCATTATATTTATGGTCTGCATCTTAATGTCATTTTTACCTCATTAGTTTATTAAACATCATTTATTTTGATGTTATTTTTGAATAATGATACACTGCTTGTTTGGATTAATTGATCCATTAGATTAGTGTATTTATTTGCAGCTTTATTCGTAATTGTTGGATTTATCAAGGATCATTGGGACTGTCACTTTTTTTACAAAAATGTTGAAATTTTGAATATTTGATACATGACCACGAGCGTCATGTACACAGCAAAGTAAGATGGTTGTTTGAATCCTGGTTTGACCTAACACCTTTCTATGTGGTCGCTACAGGTACTCTGGCTTCCACCCACAGTGTGGTGGTTATTATGTTAAGTGGACACTCTAATTTTATATATATATATATGTATATATAAACGTGAGATTTAATGGTTGTTCATCCTACATATTAGCCTTGCCTTGGTTTAGGCCTGTCATTTCAATCCCTTTTGTACTAAAAATTTCCTTAAAATAAAAAAACAAGTAGATGAGTAAAAAGTGTAGGGTCTGTGTGCTAACTGACAGCACGGTGCAACAAAGTTTTCTGTTATAACCCTTAACTCTAATTAAAGTGTGATGTGTGATCTGCTTCCTTTTATCACATCCATTTTTTTCCACCTTGTACCTTTTTAATGAGCATGTCAACATTTACTGAATGTTACAGGAAGTTAACAGTTTCCCTCTTTACTTTTCTAAGTAGTATCTGAATTTCATTAAAATCTCTTGACTGTTGCTGTTACTGCATTTCCTCTCCCCCAGGTTTAGGCCTGTCATTTCAATCCCTTCTGTTTGCACTGTTTTACAGGCTTATATATTGTTAGTATGTGGCATTGCATCACTTTATTTCATGACTGAGAATTCACGAGTTGGTGCAGAAATATACAGGCCGCTGCATAGACATGCACCTTTTGTGATGAAGGGCTGTATAAATAAAACTGACTTGACACAATTGTGGCAACCTCTACTTTGACTCTATTTTTACAAGACATTTCACTGTTGGGTCAGGCTCCTGCTGCTGTGTTAACATCATTCAACATCAGAATATTGGGACATTTTTGTTGTGCCCTTCAAAAAGTTGTCTATAGTTGAAAGAAACAAGAAGGTGACTTGCACTTCTACCAAAAGGCTAAGAAGCCAGTAGAAAAAAAGAAAGTGAACGTGAAGTGGTTCAAATGAATTGAGGACAACATTCTATAGGTTGAAACTGTGGTGCATAGCATGGAAACACACATATTCTGTCAGTGGGGACATTCCTGCGCCTTACAAAGGAAGCAGGGATGCATTAATGCTGGTACGTGGTCCGATGCTGCCTTTGTGTACTTCTGCACCTGATCGCCATTGTACGAGCAGGTGTGTGGCAATAAGAGTGTGTCGCAACGGCAGCAGTTTGGAAATACTTTAAGATAAGTGATGACGGCAAAAGTAGAGCAGACTGTAACCCGTGCTCTGCTAGACTGTCAAGAAGAGGAGGAGAAGTCATCTTGATGATAATGTTTTTGTTAAGCTTTAGCTATGTATTGGCTGAACCCCAAAAGCAGACACCAAAGAGATGAATGTAAAGAGTAAAAGTCAATATTTTAAAAAGGTAACAAAAACCAACAGCTGAGCCGGAAAAAACTGGAAACAGGAACAAACTAATGGCAGCAGGCAGGTGCAGAATGCAAAATGGCAACATAAGTCCGTCATTGAAGAGACTGAGGCAAAGAAAGACAGAACCAACAGACAAAACCATCTGGTGACTTGTGATAAGAATGTCCAGGCTTTTTGAACAGGGGGATGTGGATCAAGGCAATCAGGTAATCGGTAGCAGGTGTGTAGAGTTGAACCAGGAAGAGGGGTTTCTCCAGCCATCACATCCACACCCACATCCACACCCACTCACACAGACAGGGAACCAACCACATAACAGGAAGGGAAAAGAAAAAGGAAAACAGGAGGAAAGACATACTGTAGCTTACGGACCCTAACAACATGATGCACAGCAAAGGATTTAACAGTAAATATTGTTAAATATCTGTTTGTATACTTTTGCTCACCTCTGCAAAAGTGTTATGATCCAGTGCAAATCACTTGTCTTATATTCATGTTTTGAACTGCAAAAATAAAGGAACACTTCTCACTCTTCCAATACTTTTGAAGGAGAATGTTTAAACAGTGGCAAAAGTATCTAATGCTGTATCTTGTTCACAATCAGTGAGGCATGTTTTGGTGTTGTGCTATTATGAAGTACTCACAGTCAGCAAGTATTCAAAGTGATTTGTGATTTCAAGACAGATGGAGGCAACAGCAACACTGAGCTAGTAAAGCAAGATGACTGCAAACAGGCCGTAGTGTGACTGAAAACACAAAGATGTGTACATGAAAAGGAGTGAATTCTACTGTTCAAAAAACCCAGTGGTTCAGCTGTTTGAGAGGATAAATGGCTCCTGACTTGCTGAATCTGTTATATCTGTCATCTTTTAAGGTTTTTGGTTATTTGATTCAATCATTTATTTGCTGTTTTAATTTAGTTCCTTATTGTTTGCACCTGTTTCTTGCTATCCACAACCTCCTTTAGTATATAAACTCCCCTGTTTCAGTGGATCATTTAGTTCCTTGACAGTGTCACAGCATTTTTTCTGTAAGTGAGTTTTCCTAGTGTCTGACCTTTGAATCTCAATAATATGCTTTTCTTATGGACTTTCACTGTGTACCAACCTTGGATTTTCCACTGAGTTAAGAGATTGGCCTTAGAAACCTCCTGTTAGAGTCAGTACCCACCATGTTACTGGAGCTGCTGCTGGAAAAATCAGGATTGCACTGTTCCTGCAAAGCATGAGAATCATGCAGTTAGTAAATCAACTAAAACCCACGCTTGGTGATGTGGAACACTTAAAGACTCTTGCTTGGCGCTTTGTCTGCCTTTTAAATAAGATAGTGTCCCCACCTCATATAACAAAACCTTATTGCTGTGTAAATACTGATACACCTCAGTGCTTTTCAGATTAGCTTCACCGTCTTTAGCAACAAAGTTAATTCTTTACATTTATTACTTGGGAAATACAGACACTGTTGCATTGCATTATTCTACAATACACAGTAATCCAGTTCAACAAATTATTAGCAACTCTCACTGTTATCTCAAAGTTTCATGTTCCCACATGTTAAATTTCACAACCGCTCTTGGTGAGTAGCGTCCAGTTACCTTGGAAAACACCAGTTCTGCTTCTGTAACAGGACACACTGGATGATGAATACACACCGAATACCAAACAGAACCAGAGCATTAAAACCAAAAGCAACAAAATATCACCAAAAATAATACACTGGAGCTTTAACTCCCTTTACTGTTACACGGTTTGTATGAAAACAGGACTGTGGTTATAAAGGGAAGGGGAGTTTTTCTCTATAATGAAATCTCTGGTCCATTATGTGGAGCAGCATGGATCAAGTCTGTCTATCACCCCAGGAAGTGTGAGGGGACTACCACTACTGTGATCGCTTAATTAAAATTTCCATTTTGGCAACGGCAGGAGTCACAGTGATCCCTGCTGTCTTGGTCCACAGAGCAAATGCACACATGTGGGTTCATGCTACAATCAGTATGCAGCTAAGGGCTGGAAGAAGACAGAACAATGACCCGAAAGGCTGATGGTCATCTGCATGAGTGAGAGTAAAGCAAGTGTTTGACGAGCACATTCCATTATAAATATGGACAACTTCATTTTTGTGCCAGTGCATTCAGTCAGTGTTATGGCTGTAAACACAGCAAGTCGATACGGCTGTTGATCATGAGGCTGTTTTCTGTCTCGTGGCTGTTGGAGTCAGCATTGTGGAAGAGTCATGGATTCGAAAAGATTATATGCTTCAGGCGATTTGTCTGCCATTACCAGCTGGGCCAAGGCAATTAACCCGCGTCATATGTTTCATCAGATGCTCAGAAAAACAAAACAAGCTAATCTGTCCTAAGCTGCAGGGGCATCACTTTATTAGTCCAATGCAAAGAAAGGAAGTTGATAACTCAAATGTCACTTTATTGCCTTACCATTTCCAATTAGTGGATCTGCCATTTTAAAGTTTAACGGGTTGTGAAAGAGTGAGCTGATTACCTATGCAGATGAGAGGGAAGCTATAATAAAGCAGTCAGCAGAAATAAACGGGTCTAGCACAGGAGAGCCATGTCGTCTTGAACGTTGCCCGCTGGGCTAAGCCAAGAGCGACAACACACCTAAGAGCTTAAAGTGAAAGTTTGCCTTTTTTGTGGTTCTATGAGGTACTGACGCATAGTCACTGCTGACTTCTCAGTCTCACCTCGTCTTCAGTCTCATAACAGACAACATTCTTACTTTCAGTATTTCAGTACTATTTAGTATTCAGTATTTCAGTATTTAGTTGGGTTTTTTTAACTAGTACTTGTGTGTTACATGTATTCAAGTGATCAAGCAGCAGTGGATAGCTTTCATTTTTGATAGTATTATCCCTGCTAAGCTTCCTGAAATACTGTTTGTTTGTAGCAGTCACTTTGAAGTGAATAGTTATACAAACTTTGGGCAATACAAAGCTGGACTCAGCAGGAAGCAGATCCAACAATCTGTAATGGATTTCCTGAAGGCAATGTAAGTATTTCCAAATGAAGTAATAATTTATTTGTGAGCTTCACTGCTTCTTGTCTTGAATAGCAATAGCTAACGACGGCTAATTGCAGCCTCAGCGTGTGTGTTCGCCTTTTCTGATTGTCTCAGTAGTGGTAGAAAATGAGTGAGTGAGAGTGAGTGTTTGTCTCAGCACCACGATACTCTTTACAAGCAAAACGCTGCATAGCTTGTGTGAAAATGTGTGTATTTTTGACTTGCGAGTGTCTCGGGTTAGCACGTATAAGATCGTGTGTGCTTTCTGTTTGTCTCGGGACAAACAGACACCGTGTGCATAGGGAACAACTTATTAATGGTTTATTTTACATGTAAATGAAACCATGCAGACACTCAAACTGACGCTCCTGTGGTTTGGGTGGGGGGGAAGAAGTTTATTGCCTGTTGAAATGCTGTCAGAGATGAGCAATAAAGTGGCTTAATCTGAAGAGTCTATGAGGTTTTTGACCATAAATATTATTTAGTTTATCTAAGTAGACATCAGTAATCTCGATTTTTTTGTTCAAAAAGCATTATGTACTACAGCATTAAGTGTTTTTTTAGGGGGTTTGTGTCGATGACTTTTCTCGAGATAGCTGTGTTTACAAAAACTTTTTTTAAAGACAAAAAAGAAAAAAAATTATAAACAGCTTCTCCCTTTAGGGCTTGCCACGGCGTATCATTTGCCTCCATCTTGTCCTCTCCCTTCTGTCCTTTTCTATTTTACCAACTGTTTTATAAACTGTTTTAAAAGTAATAACTGATAAAATACCTGCGTTCCAAGCCTTTTCTTTTTTCTGACGTGCTTGCTCTATGGTCACGGAATAACCTTCATTTTACATCGTAGTTTAATGGCTTGTTGATGCTTTGTCTCCCTGAGAAAATTCTAATAATTGACAAAAAACTGTGTAATTCCTACGAGAGTTATTCTTATGATGGATGTGCTGCTCCGTACTTGTTCTCATTGTCAGTTTAAAATATGACAGTTTAATTTATGTTGTGTTGTTTTGCAACTGTGGAACAACTTCAATGTAAATGAAAGGTTACATTTTAAGTACAGAAAGTGTTGATATAGACATTGAAACTCAGCTAAAAACTTGCTTTGAACTGCAGAGAAAACAGGATTATGGTGCGGTGAGGAGAGGAGCAGCACGACTCTGTCATCTGAAAAACACCTGAGACATGTGGCTCACATGGCCAGTGTGGCTGCTTAAATGAAAACCAAGTTGTTAGATGATGCAGACATGCTCCTCACACACACACACACACACACACAGTGTGACCAGGTCTTCTTCCAGGGAGAAATAGGAGCAATATTTGTTTCCAGTAACTGTAACATCTCAAAGTTGTTATCATGTTATGTTGTTCTTTTTCTTTTTTCTTTTTTTTTCACTTTTGGCTTCACCCACCACTTCAGTAATCCATATATTGTATTTGATTTGGCAGAGATTTTTATGCCTGATGCCCTTCCTGCCAACCATTTATCCAGGCTTGGAAATGGCACTATTATATCACTGAATGTGGCCGCTGACGCTGGGGTCAATTTAGAGTGTCCAATTAACAATGAGCAATGGGGATTGGGGATTGATCAGGGTAACATATTTTCTGTTCCGTCTAAAAAAAAGAAAAAGGCTTGAGGAGGTGAGCAGCCGGCACTCTATTGAAGAAGCAATTGAAATGATTTACTTCCTTCAGTCAAACTGAGCCAATCATAGACTCTTAGAAAATGACATGTTGAGAATGTGGGGGAGGAAAAAGAACCCTTCATATTCAAAAATCAAATAACCTTCTCCAGCCCGCTGCGCTACAAATCCTTACTCTGGTCTGAAAATTGAACTTATTTTATCTACGTGTTTACTTTTATCAAGAATTTCATTCCTTTCAAGTGTGTATCTGGTTTTCCTTATGTTGTGGGGACCTAAATCTATATTTTTCTACATTTTAAGGTGAAGACATGTTTTAAAGTTAGGTTAGGCTGAGGTTAGAGTTAGTTTAAATGTGAAATTTCTGGTCAAAATGCCGCTTAGTATTCTGTGTCAATGGTTGAGCTTCCCATATAATGACATGCTTATAAGTTTTACTTGTGTATATTGTAATTGTATAATTGCATAGACATGTATGATTTTCACTATTTTTCCATATTGTGTCTTGAAAGTAAAAAAAATAAATTGTATTCAGGCTAAACCAGTGGTGTACACAGATTTATTTATTTTTTTTATTTTTTTGGGGGGGGCAGTTCAAAAGTGGGTAGATCATCTTGTCGCAGAAAAAAAGAAAAAAATAAATAAACAGACTGAAAAAAAAAGCCATAATTTTAATTTACCTCATTATGTACTGCAAAGGCAATAACAGCAACACATTGCCTATGTTATATAATATATGCTTAACAAACAAAGCTGTCTATTAAAGCTGTATAGTGCATGGAACTGAATCATTTCATTGCACAACACAGCAAACATAAACATAAAGTGTTAACTAACATGCTGCATGAGATACATCAGACAACATTCCTGTGTCATTGCAACTTCAGTACCATGGACACCAAGAGGAACCAACATGCAAGCAGCTGTTATATATGAGCTGTCCAATGGTATTGATGAATGGCTTTAATGAATGCACGAGCCACGAGGGATATCACAAATGTCCAATATCCAATATATTTACTACAGCCATTGCAGCTTCAGTACCATCAGACAGCGCACACGACTTCTTGCACAAATTAGCAGTACAAGGAAATTATAGAACGAAAACCCCCAGCAGAGGAATATTTGAATTAAGAAAGAACATATTCATTAAAATCAGTCACACATACAGTGAAATCTTTTTGTAAAAAAAAAAAAAATACACTGCCCATTAACAGCAGGCCTGGCCAAAAATGACAAACACACAAACCACCATATTACAAAGCAAGTTGACTTTCTATTCTGGATGGTGCAGAGGACACTGACAGCATGGAGCAAGTGGCAGTCAGGCTAGCCTTCTTGTGAGCTAATGTGTCCAACTCCGAACTCGGCTATAATCAATTCATAACATACATTATCAATACACTTTAACATGGTAAGGTCAAGACCTTTTGGCAGCATGGTTTCTTGGAGCAGGGAAATTGACTTGTCATCACCAGTGGCTGCATTTGGAACATCAGAAAAATGTTTCCTGATCTTCAAGGTCGATTCACTGGTTTCATACCTGGCCTCTAAATTTCCAAGTCTGACAGTTTCACATAATGCTACAAGTATTCAAGCATCTCAAAGGCATCAATCTTTTTACAATTGATGAGAATTTATTCATGTTCAATTTTTTTCTGTATTACATTTTTTTTACATTGATATATTTATACTTATTTTCTTATACTTATACTTATATTCTGCTGGTACAAACTGAAGAGGAAATAAATAATAAAAGCTGAACAGTTATACCTGCTGTATTCATTTCAATACTATGCCATATAAATATCTTTACAGGAACAGGAAGAAACTGCCTGAGAGGCACCATGATTCAGTGGTTTATTGTTCAGTGTGGTGAACTCCAGCTGTTTTCAGTCCA
Organism: Brachirus orientalis; assembly: GCA_016785285.1. Classification (NCBI taxonomy): domain Eukaryota; kingdom Metazoa; phylum Chordata; class Actinopteri; order Pleuronectiformes; family Soleidae; genus Brachirus; species Brachirus orientalis. The sequence continues at coordinate 122,730 of JAFBJR010000278.1, forward strand.
CATCAGCAGCTGTCGGGAAGCCCGGTCCTGTTGAAGACAGTGACATATTAAGATCAACTCAGTGTATGATTGTTGTTGATGTGCTGCAATAAAGGCAGACAAATGTGATTTGTGTCTGCACCAACAGTGATGTGGATGGTGCAGGGATGGGTAGATCTAAACCATTCTGCCTGCAGTCACCTGGTGTACGCGTCTCTCTTTAGAAATATTTTTCCTGTCAGTTATGAGTTATTAACTGTGACTGTCAGGAGATTATAGACTGACTGAAAACTTACACTGATTGGTGGAAGATACTCCTCATCAGAGCTGCCATCCTTCTTAACATCATCTTGGGTTTGACAGTGAGGGGAGCCTTCATTTGCCAAATCAATTCTGTAAACAGGACATAAAACATAAGGACATACTCAGAGAACTATAGCCATAACACCAAACAGTAACAAATGAAAGGTTCAACTTAGTCAACACATTGATTACCGGGTCAGTAAACATGTCCTTCTTTCTGCAATCCACATGTCATATAAGCTGCCAAAATTAGGATATTAATATTAATAAAATTCATTTGAATATAAAACCAATGACAAAGTGAAAAGGCATAATGACACAACATTTAGATGAGTATGTGAAATTATCTGTTCAGCAGAAATCACGCAACATCAGCATCAGTTTGTAAACATTTGTTCCTCCTCAGTGATTCCACTTGGAAAAGGGATGTTTCAGGGATGTTTACTCGTTTTCTGCCGTCGTCTGTTACGAAAGCATTTCCGGTGTCATATTTTCTTTCACAGTGAACATTAAAAGTGTTCACTCTGCTGTGTACTCTAGTAAAATGGAAAATGACACAAAGGTTGGTGGCAGTGGCTAAACAGCCCAAAACTGTCACATCCCTGATTTGCTGAGTTTCCTTTATATCTTATATTACTTGATATTTCTTGCACTTCCTGTTTTATTTTGATACTCATAACTTGTTTCATTTAAGGTGTCTTCACTTCCTTTCCTCCTGGCTCCTTTTCTGGCTCTTTGGTTACCTGCACCTGCCTCTTTTCGTCCTTCCCATGCTCATACTTAGTCTCTGTCCTTCCCTTTTTGTCTGCTCCAGTTCAACTTGTACCCTTGTGTCAGCATCTCAGCCTGGTCAGTTTCATTGTTTGTTTAGAACCTTTTCTGGATTATAGGATACTTACTTTGCCTCTAGGACTTATTTACTGTGCTGTGTGGACTGATTCCTGTGACCTAAACATAAGTTGTTATTAAGGACATTTAAACTTTGAATCTACCTTGAAACCTGCATTTGAGTACTATTGTCACTGTTTCAGTGTGAAAAAAAGAGAGAATAATAAACATGTATCTCTTGAAAATATCTTGTTCAAAATAATACTCAAAATTATGTTAAATGATATGGTCTGTAAGAGCAGATTATTAGCATTTATATTACTTACAGAAATTGTATAATAATGGTCAGAAAATTATGCACAAATATTCTTCTGTCATAGTTTATATTTTGTGATTGAGTCAGATAGTTTATCTTTGAATGGTGGTTCCCTGTAAAAGAGGTTTAGGAAACGCATGTCATTAATGACATGATATGATAACCGTCATGGTCTGTAGTAGATGGGAGTGTGATATTACAAATGTCCTGTAGATGCATTCTAGGCCTTAAGTAGCTGTCCGATGAGGCTTGCTAGTCAGTAGAAGTAGAGTGTGTGGCAGTTCCTGAATACTGTTGAATATGAGCTGACTAATGTTCAGTAAAGAAGTCAACTGCAACCTGTTGTCCACGTATACTTCACTGACAAGGATATTACATTTGGCGACGAGGAAACTGGTGAGCTCTGAAGACGCTGCGGGAGAAGATAACAGCTTGAGAGTTCTACAACGCTGATTCTCGGTTAATGTCAGGTGACGAGGAAGCTAGCGCTAACGGCGAAATGGCTACTTCCATGGTAGGAACTCTTACTGCATTTGACAGTCAGACACAGACTTGGGAGCAATATTGTGAAGTTTTGGAGCACTTTTTTGAGGCAAATAGGATTACTGATGCAGGAAGAAAGCTGGCAATATTGTTGAACTCAGTAGGCAGCAAGACCTACAGTTTAATGAGAAACTTGCTAAGCCCGCTTGCCAAGTCATTCACGGACTTGACTGGTTTGCTTCAGTCACATTACAATCCAAAGTCCAGTGAAATAGTCCAGAGATTTAAGTTTAATTTGAGGATTAGAGCGGCAAATGAGACGTGTTGAAGTATGTGACTGTACTAAGAGAGCTGGCGCAACATTGCAATTTTGGAGATAAGCTGAAAGAGATGCTATGCAATAGGCTCGTGTGCGGCATTGCAGATGATCGCATACAAAGGAGACTGTTGGCAGAGACTGAGCTGACATTCGATAAAGCTTTGAAAGTCGCGCAGGCTATCGAGACAGCGAACAGGGATTGCAACCAAAGATGCTGGACAGTACTGCAAACAAAAATGCAATGCCGCTGGATGTTCATAAGGTGAATGTAAAACCTAAATGACGAAGCAAGGGTGTTCCATTAGCCTGTTATAGGTGTGGGGGGAAACACTTGCCACGGGACTGTCAGTTTCTAAATGAAAAGTGCCATAGGTGTAGGAAAAAGGGGCACGTGAAGAAGATGTCCAGGTCCTCACCTACTAGTGACCAGCAGCGGGCTAAGGGGGGAGGAAAGAGCTTTGTAAAGGATGGAAAGGATAGCTGCAAAGAAAAAGGCAAAACACACATCATACGAGCGACTCCTCTGGTCCACAATCGTGATAAAGAAGTGTTTTCAATGCACAACCTAAAAGACTCAAGAATAGCAAAGGTAGACCCCATTACCACACAGCTAGACGTAAATGGGAACATGGTAAAGTTCGAAGTGGATACAGGCTGTAGCGTGACGATTTTGACAAAAACTGAATATGGCAAGTTATGGTAAGTAGGAAACACACAGGAGCTGCAAAACTGCTCATTGACTCTGAAAACACACACAGGTGAAAGAGTCTCTATGCTAGGGACAGCAAATGTAACAGTAACGTACAAAAGCCAAATCAAGCAGTTACCAGTAGTACTGGTAGCAAGCAGTGGACCAAATCTGCTAGGCTGGACATGGCTAAGGGAGTTGGAAATAAACTGTGTACATGTCAATAAGGTGGAACAGCCTCAGCTGACTTTGCAGAATATGCTAAAGCAGAACAAAGAGGTATTCAAAGAGGAACTGGGGACCTGTAGAGGCCCGCCAGCAAAATATACATAAACGCAGACATTGCTCCAAAGTTCTACAAGCCCAGGCCAGTTCCCTATGCCATGAGAAAGAGAGTAGAGACAGAACTGGAGAGACTCACAAAGCAGGGCATAATCGAACCAGTAAAGTTCTCAGAGTGGGCTGCACAAATAGTGCCGGTGTTAAAGCCTGACTGTTCTCTGCGCATTTGTGGAGACTACAAGCTTACAGTAAACCTAGTCTCCAAGCTAGAGCAGTATCCAATACCAAAGTTGGAGGACTTATTTGAGAAGCTGACTGGGGGTGAGAAGTTTACTAAACTGGACCTCAGTCATGCGTATCAACAAATCACTCTCGATGAGACATCAAAGCCATATGTCACAATTAACACGCACAAAGGTTTTTTTCAGGTGAATCGCCTACTGTTTGGCGTTTCCTCCAGTTTAGCCATTTTGCAACGGATGATAGAAGGTCTGGTGGCGGGAATCCCTAATGTGGCGGTTTATTTAGATGACATCTTGCTGACCAGCCGGAGTGACCACGAGCACCTGGAGATCTTGAATGAAGTCCTAAGGCGGCTAAGAGAGGCAGGTCTTCGACTGAAGCACAACAAATGTGCCTTCATGGAGCGAGAGCTCCACCCTCTACCAAACAAGGTAATGGCCATTCAACAGGCACCAGCGCCAACCAATGTCACAGAACTAAGAGCTTACTTAGGCCTATTCAACTATTACAACAGATTCTTGCCAAACCTGTTGACCTTGTTAGCTCCCTTGCATAAACTGTTAAGAAAGGAAACACCATGGAATTGGCAGGAGGAGCAAGAGAGAGAGAATTTGAGGAGTCTAAGAGACCCATGCAGTCGTCAGAGGTATTATGAAGCCATAAAGACTTAATACTGTCCTGTGATGCATCGCCTTACGGAGTAGGAGCAGTGTTGTCGCATCGCATGCCCGATGGGCAAGAGCGACCTGTCAGCTTCATGTCATGGACATTCACGGTGGCGGAATCAAACTACTCGCAACTGGACAAAGAAGGACTGGCGGTGATGTTTGGCATTCAGCTCTTCCATAAATACTTATATAGAAGGAGGTTTGTCATTTGCACAGACCACAAACGGTTACTGTCACTCTTTAACGAGATGAAAGCAGTGCCTCAAATGGCATGTGACCTTGAGAGCGTATGAGTACAAGACTGTCTATAAGCCAGGCAAACACCACAGCAATGCGGACGCTTTGAGCCGACTCTCTGCTGCAGCAGTCCACCAAGAGAGACCAAGAGGACCATGTGCTGATGATGGAGGAGTAACGCTCCTGTCAGCTAGGGAAATAAGGCAGTGGACACGCAAAGACCTAGTGCTGTCCGAGTCTTGCAGTTCGCCCAACATGGCTGGCCAACACAGCACTCAGATCCAGCTTTCCAGCCTTATACTGTGAGAAAAACAGAGTTGAGTGTGCAAGATGGATGTGTGTTGTGGGGGTCAAGAGTGGTGGTACCTCCGCCAGGTTGTGAAGCATTGTTGGGCCAACTGCATCATGGTCACCCAGGCATTACCAGAATGAAAGCATTAGCACAAAGCTACTTCTGGTGGCCAAAATTAGATGCCGACATTGAATCAGTAGTGAAAGATGCAGCACATGCCAAGAACATTGCAACTCACCAACTCCAGCACCACTCCACCCATGGAAGTGGCCGAGTAAACCATGGCAGAGGCTACACATAGATTATGTTGGACCTTTTATGGGTCATAAGTTTTTTCAAATGGATGGATGCTTATTTGGTAGCTTCAGCATCTTCTACCACTGAATGTTGCGAAAGAGTTTCAGTAGTCAGGGATTACCTGAGATGATTGTGTCGGATAACGGTTCATGTGTTGTGAGTGCCGAGTTTCAAGAATTCATGAGTAAGAACGGCATTGAACACATCACCTCAGCCCCTTACCATCCCTCTTCAAACGGCTGCGCCGAACGAAGAGTCCAGGCATTTAAGTCCATGATGAAAAAGGCAGGTAAAGGTAGCATCACTACCAAACTTTCAAGAGTGTTGTTTAGTTACCGCATTACCCCTCAGTCCACCACAGGGCTGTCCCCTGTTGAAATGTTGCAAGGCAGGAGACTAAGATCGACATTGGACCTAGTGCATCCTGACCTCAGAACCAAGGTGAAACGGAAGCATTGCGTTCAAAAGACAGGCACATGACAGGCACGGATCAGAGAGAAGTTTTCAAGTGGGAGATGCAGTGATCACATGGTACTTCATGGTCATGTTAGGAGATGGAACCGCAGTGTGAAGGCATGTGGACCAAATACTGGCAAGACCTGAATACAAGGACTTAATAGAACTTAAATTCACAGAACCACCCACAGTGCCCATGTCATCCGCTGATCCCGCGGCAGTGTCTGAGAATCCTGCAGTCATGAGGAATAGTTGTGCTCCAGAAGGAAATGTTCAAGACAACACAAAACCACCAGTGGCAGACATTCCATCCCCAAATGCAGTGAACCAAGCACCACCACAACAAACAGCTGCACCTGCCCGACGGTCTCAAAGGACTGTGTCTAAACCTAGTTACCTGAAAGATTATGAATGTTGAATGAAATGTAAAAAAAAACAGTGTCACTTACTGTTTAGTAGGTGACAGTAAACATGTGGCTAGTTTTGTAAGGCTGCAGAATAAGTAGTTAATTTTTGATTTATGTGATTTATGTGTTGAGGGTGGAAGTAATAGCTTAAGGGCGGAGGAATGTAGTAGAGGGGAGTGTGATATTACAAATGTCCTGTAGATGGCATTCTAGGCCTTAAGTAACTGTCCGATGAGGCTTGCTAATCAGTAGAAGTAGAGTGTGTGGCAGTTCCTGAATACTGTTGAATATGAGCTGAATAACGTTCAGTAAAGAAGTTAACTGCAACCTGTTGTCCGCGTATCCTTCACTGACAAGGATATTAATTATTAGTAAATTTAAACACTACAATATACACTTGTGTGGATGTGTATGGCAAATTACATAATGTATCAAAAACCATGACCTAACACTTTTTTATAGTACAGGCCCACATGAACCAGGGTCATCTCCCCTGCATCAATCAACATTCCCTCTCCTTCTCTCAGCTCTCATCCCACTTCTTGGCTTTTTCCAAATCAAGCATTGGGTGGAGTTAGGCTCAGAAGAAGGGGTTTAGTTACCGTTTAAGGTTTCAGTTAATAAACCCTGTCTTAATAAATCAACTCTTGAGCCAGATGTTTTACCTAATTACTGACCTACATGTATATCATCCCTTCATGATATACATGTAGGTTGGGGGTTCTGATAGTGAAGGTAGTAGAGGTGATGGAGAAGAAGTGCAAGCAAAGAGGTAGCTGCTAAGTAGAATGGATGGGTAAGACAGAGATAGAGAGAAGTCAATCTAGCAGAAAGAGAGAGGAGAGGACAAAGACTGAGATGGAGGAGAGAGAAAAGTTTGTTGATCTTCCTGATGTACTTTGTGCTTTTTCTCATTCTGGTCTGTCCACTGCATTCAGAGAGATATACACAAAGTAAGTCAGACACCCTGTGAGTGTTCAGTTAGGATGTGTTTGTAGTGTTTTGTAAGGACAACAAATACACTTGTGATTTGGCCTCGTTTGACCTTCAACATCCTTTTAAAATTAATGCTCATTGTGTCTGCTGTCATCATATGTGGCGACAGCATGTGAACTTGAAACACACATGTTGACAGGATTTGTTACAAATTTGTTTGTTACCAATTTGACAGGATTTGTTACAAATCCACCAGAAAGTGTGGACTCATTTTCTTATGGATTCAATCATCACATCATGTTTATGGTTTATCACGCTGTGTCATTAGATACAGTACATCTGTCTGGTTTAGGGACCTCTCTGCAGCTTCAGAACCCAAATTAATAAAGATGTTCCAGACTGCAATTAAAATGGTCAGAAAGGTCATCTTCAGTCTACGTTTGACCAGTGTTTGTATTCAAACATGTACAGAGAATCCTCTGTGGTCTTCACCGTCAACATGAGCTGTTAATGTTACCCCAGTATTTCACTGAATGTTTTGCTGCATGTTAAGACCAGGCCTAGGGGAAAACCTGATCACAACAAGAGTGTAGAGACTCCTTCTTCCCAAGAAAACACACTAAAGAAACTATTTTAAAGGTTTATTAAAAACAAGTACAGCATGTCTGCTGGGAGTCTGGCAGAGAATGGATCAAAGAAAGTCCACTCCACCTGGGATGATCGGGCCTCTTATACTGGAACCTTGTGCACAGGACCAATCAGCTCTCAGGACCCACCTAGACACTCACGCATGTCATTCAATCAAACATGCACACGTGCAACCCATCACACACTCACATGCAGAATCATACATACAAGGAAAAAGGAGCCCATGACCCTGGAGTCGTAACACCTCTCCCCTTTGAAACCACATTTCTCTCCTGAAGAATTGTTTTATACCACTAAAATGCTAAGGTTGCAGCCACATGTTATAACTCCAAGCTACAGAATATCTAAGATCTGAACTATATTTAGCAGCACCTATACCATTTGCTAAATTAGTGGGTTTACCAAAATGGCTACCAGCATGAGTTGAAGACATCACAAAAGACAACTCAAGTCTGTTTTCAACACAAAACAGTAACACACGTGTCCACCAAAATGGAGTGCAACAGCAACAAACTAAATGGGTTAAACCAAAAGTTGCCACCACAGCAACACAAAAAGTGGCACAGCATAAAATGGACACCACAGTCATGAACCACAAACAAGTTACTGAAGTGCAACAAACTGACTTAACTGGAAGGTCAGCTCCACCACACAAAGATCAAGCCAAGGGATTAACTAAAGGTAGTGATGGGCAAATGGAGCTTGTGTCACTCTTCCTGAAGCGGTGTATTTCGAAATGCTGTGTCGGAGCTTGTATCAAAACGCCAGTGTCACGTGACTGATCGCTGTTTCACTTTGCGCTTCATTGCTTCAAAATGTTTCAAAGCTTTTCATTGGCTCATAGTCTTTCAGTGTGTGTCATTGGCTCATGGCGTTTCAGTGCATTCTGAACCAATGACAGCTTGACAAGTTTGACAGATTTGAGTGTTTTGGTGCCATACCAGCTATATGATACATCATTAATCCTGTTAGGGACCTTTAGTACAGTTTTTAAATAAAGCTCAAAGCTTTAAATAAACCCTTAACCAACATTTAACCCTTAATATAATTTGCATTAATTCTTTGGGTTAATCTGGAATGTGTTTTAGAGTATGGGGGAGAGCATCTGCATATTTTATTGTAATGATTATTTGGTATGAATGAACAAAACACTTAAATGACCTTTTATTGCTGTTATGGGATTGAAACAGTGCCAGTGCTTCTGTCGTGCTCTTTAGAGGTTACTATGGCTTCAGTTGTCTACCAGATGTCACCGTCACTGAAGTCTTGAAGCTTTGAATCTTTTTCAGCACAATTGTTAGGAAAGCCAGGAGAAAATACATATCAAAAACAAGGACTAGAAAAAAGGCAAGATAATACTAGATTCTGAAGAGGAGACGTTAGTGTGATCTTGCAAGTTACCGTGGTACTGAACATGATGCACTGACACCTGCCATTACCAAAACCAGGGTATAAGAAGGTTTGGTGGTAATCAGGTAAAGGGTTGCAGGCGTGTGGTAGGAGGCTCTGCCGGCTGCCAGTCAAGTCTCCTGAAAACACATTATAGACAGCTCCACAGGAAGTAAATAAAATACCAAAAAAAAAAAAAGACAGGAAACCGGACCCTGACAGAAGAGACCTCATCTCACACAAAAGTCATAATTAAAGTATAAACACAACAGTAACATGCAAGTGACCAAACAAACATGGAGTGACAAAGGTCACATACAAGTTACTGTCGACCAAGTATTATTGCAAATTAAAAAGATTAACTGAAAGATCAGAATCATCTTTGGAAAGTGCAAAAACTGAGAAAACTGTAAACAGTAAAGAGACATTTAGCCTATCAGGAAGGAGCTAAGCCTAGCTTGTCTTCAATGGCTTGCTGAGCTTGAGGCGACTTTAAATGCTGAAACACCACTCAGGATTACCACCAAAAATAAGAAAGCCAAAATAATAAAGTGGCAAGTTAGTGACACCTGCCCGGCGGCTTACTTGGGTGCTCAAAATATAGCTAATACTACCACAGATCATTCAGTTCAGACTCCACTCCCGGACAATTCCCCAAATGTTACGACCAGGAACAAAAAGGAACCCAAGACCTTGGGGTTATAACACTGCGTGTTGCAGCAGCGTTACACTCTTGCAGCCTCCAGAAAGTACAAAAATGCAGTAGCCTATTTTATTTTGATACATGGTATGTTACTGTATTTTGTAGTTTATTTTGATACATTTATTAGTTGGGTATTTGGTGTTGTATTTAAAAATATTTTTTAATGTATTTTTGCCCATGCATGCATATGAGCCTATAGCCACATTATGAAAGATTGTTAGCATTGTGGGAGTTGCAATATTGTGAGATTTGCAGCAACATAACAGGGAAAACAGTGTATCATGACCTGAGTTACAAATACATCCTGTAACCTCAGCAAAAGCGCAGCTTGAGCATTTTCCCTCTGCAATTCATTTTTACTCTTCCTTCCCATCATTCATCTCATCTACTTAGATTTCAACCAGCAATTCGGAGACAAAATACCTGCACTGGTTTTAGCAGTGTCTCCTGCCCTCACCCCACTGCCTCCCATCCTCACTACTTTTATCAGAGACAGACCTGCGCCCTGGTAAAAGTGCAACACTGATGGGGAGAAAAAAAAAAGTCACAGCTGCTTTTGGAATGTTCTCTTCCTCACATCCTCCTTGCCAAGCTTATGCTCTGCTCTGCCATTTCTATCCAAACTGCCACCTCACAGCACAGCCCACTACCATCTTCTGTGCTTGCCAGGAAAAGTCGATTACAGAGAGAAAATGACATAAACTCACAGAGAGGAAGCATAGGTAGTCAATTATACATGTGCCACTCTGCTGCTATCTCTGTCCACTCTTTCTCCTCCCACTCCCAGCGTCTGGGCGACTTTCCTCCTCACCACGCTATCTCTGTCTGCATTTGACATCTGACTTTTTCATGGCACCACACACACATAAACACATATGCATAAGCAATCCCACATGTGTGCCAGAGGAGAGAGGCCTATCACGATGGAACCCAGAATATTCTGTTCGATTAGAATCCAGCACATTTGGAAGGGTTATGGTGGCTTGTGTCGGGGAAGATGGAAGCATGCATGTCTTCGTGCAGATGGCTCTATAAATAAACCACTATAGATGGACCCACAGAGAAAAATGAGACTGTGACTTCACTGCTCAAAAAAACACAGCCCTGGTAGGATTTTCATTCATGTCAAGCTCACATGAGGTGTTGATTTTTCATTATTTACTGTCAAACTACTGCATATAAAACCTTAAAATATAGATGTGTAAATCAACACAGAGAAATTAAAATGGGAATAATAACAGCTGGAAAATACAGGATGTAGAATTTGAAGGGATGGGGGTTTGAATTTTATTTCAGAGCTTAGACCCATGATGAAGGAGGATGAAAAGAACATGAGACCGAGGACATGAGAGTATGAGTATGATGAAAAACATTGAACTGAATTGTGCTGAATTGTCTTATCGCTGTTAATAAAACTAGAAGATTTCCAATCAAGGAAAGCCTCATTTTGCTATAACATCATATACACTGCCAGGCCAAAAATATGTCACACATGCTAATATTTCATTGGACCACCTTTAACTTTGATTACAGCAGGCATTCACTGTGGAATTGTTTTAATAAGCTTCTGCAATGTCACACGATTTATTTCTGTCCAGCGTTGCATTACTTTTTCACCAAGATCTTGTACTGATGATGGGAGAGTCGGCAAAGCCTTGTCCAGCACATCCCAAAGATTGGGGTTAACGTCTGGACTCTGTAGTGGACAATCCATGTGTGAAAATATTGTCATCTTGGAATATGCCTGTGTCATCAGGGAAGAAAAAAAATCCATTGATGGAATAACCTGGTCATTCAGTATATTCACTATAGTCAGCTGACCTCATTCTTTGGGCACATAATGTTGCTGAACCTAGACCTGACCAACTGCAGCAACCCCAGATCATTGCACTGCCCCCAAAGGCTTGTACAGTAGACACTAGGCATTATGGGTACCTCACTTCATCTGCCTCTCTTCTTACCCTGATGCTCCCTTCACTCTGGAACAGGGTAAATCTGGACTCATCAGACCACATGACCTTCTTCCATTGCTCCAATCTTTAATCTTTTTTTCCTATTGGCCTCACTGATTAGTGGTTTTCTTAAGGCTACACAGCCGTTCAGTCCCAATCACTTGAGTTCCCTTCACACTGTGTGTGTAGAAAGGCTCTTACTTTCACTATTAATCACAGACCTGAGTTCTACAAGTGTTTTTCTATGATTTGATTTCACAAAACGTTTAAGTGATCGCCGATCACAATCATTCAGGGTTTTTTTCCGACCACGTTTCTTCCTCGAAGACGATGGTTCCCCACTATACTTCCAGTTTTAAATAATGCGTTGGACAGTTCTTAACCCAGTTGAAGTAGTTTCTGCAGTCTCCTTTGATGTTTTCTCTGCTTGATACATGGCAATGATTTGACTTCTCAAACAGACTATATCAAAGTTACTGTTATGATTGTTACATGTATGGACCCAAACAGTGCAGAGACGGGGCAGCTCTTTAAAAGGCAAAATAGTTCATTTATTTAGAAAAGCCAAACAAAAACGCTTCATCAAAACTGGAACTAAGGGTGCGAACAAAAAACACTTGCCAAAACTGGAAACAAAGGGTGAGGAGACCAACAGGCTGGCTGCACGAGGATCTCCCAGACAACAGACAGGAAACATGATGCGCTGACATCAGCCGCAGCAAAATCCCAGGCTTAAGAAGGCAGCAACCAATTTAGGAGAATGCACAGCAGGTGTGTGGAGGGAGACTCTGCCAGCCGCCTGGTCAAGCCTCCTGAAAAGAAAACAGGCTGCCCAGGAAGTAAGGGAATTTAACAAAATAAAAGGACAGGAAACAGTAAAACCGGACCCTGACAGTTACTTGGAAATTACATATACTGTATATAATATACACACACAGCCTGGGAAAAAAGTTGAGGGAGGTTGTTTGATACATTTATTAGTTGGGTTGCTCAAGTCACTACTCGTTGTATACTTGGAAAAATGGGTGAAGCGAGAACACTTGCTTCTCGTGTACCTGTTAATTGGAATAGGACTTGGACTGCGGCTGATGAAAACATCGTCATATTGAGAAATGGCTAATGTCTTCTTGCCGTCCTCACAGCTATTTCCTCAGTCATAGTTTCCAGGGTCATAAGCATAACATTAACATCTTATCCTTAAAAAGCTACAGGGTTAAAACTTACCAACATCTTCTCATAACAAGGAAAGTCACAGAAGTTTATTGATTCTGCATATGAGCAGCAGAATTTTATTTACTGGGTTAGTTAACAGGAGCAATGGACATTAATTAACATTGCTGTAAATGGGCCAGAATTAGCCAATAGATGATTTTTAATCTGTAGTTCCTGGACAGACGTTGAAAAGTCACCCCATTAACAGAATAAAAAGGGAAAGTAATGAGGGTGAACCACATCAAATGGTGAGAGGTTTGGCTGTGCTGTGGCAGAGATGGTGGGGCCAGGTGTATCAAAACATAGGTACAGTGAAACTGCTGGCTTATTGATAGATTAGTAAAAGATCTCTTGATCTTTTTATGAACCGATAAGCTCTTTTTATGAACCAACTTACCTGTCACATGTGAATTAGACCCAACACAGAACCGATTTATCGATTCCCAAACCCACTAGAATGTCCCAGTTTACTTTATTATTCAGAATTATATAATTTCACAAATGTTGGCATGGCACTAATAAAACTGCAGTAAGAGTAGTCGTAGAATGTATAGATGTACTGTATATCAGTCCTGTCCCAGGTTCTATAATGTGATGGCATTCTTTGGGTTGTCATGTACTTATGCTATTTTAAACTTTCAATAAATAAACTGTGGCAGAAAGGGATGAAGGACCAATAAATAACTAAATAAAGCAGTTTTGTAAAATGTTACATTCAAACATCTTTACTAAATGTAAAAAATACAAATGCAACATTTCCCATGATTTGTAGAAAACAAAATGGCATTTTTTTTTCAGAGATAGTAGGATGGTTGGCAATACAGTAGATCCCCACTAACAATAAATGAATGAATAAATAATCTCACTGCCTCAAATGTTGCTTATCTGAATATTGATGCACAAAATAAGTTGGTTGTTAAGTTTTAATTGTCTGGAAACAGATAAACAAAATTAAAAAAAGCAATAAATGCCATGATTGGGAACAAAACAAATGAATTGAAGGTGTGATCGTGTTGCACATGTTGTACAGTTTTCTCTTCCTCTGTCTTTCACACTCTGTGAATTATTCCTTATTCTCTCAAACACTCAGCATGCAAATGAAGCTCCTTCATAACATTGTCTCTTCGAGGAGTTTGGTCTGGTGATTAGTACTGAGAAGTCACTTCAACACGTTTTCTGACAGTGTGCCACAGTAATTGTGATAATCACACTGGCACAATGTTGGCAGATCATAGAACTGACATGTATTATAATGTAAAATATATAATGTATAAATGTGTCTAAGTTTCATAACGCACCATGATAATTAAGTGCAATTGTCCACAGCATCCCTTTTTTTCTTTACTCCATAGACAGCTGTTACCACCATCACGTGGTGGTCAATACATGCTCTCACTCACTCCCTCAAATCCTAATGTAACTTCTAGAATCAGTATTAAATATATATTAAGCAGTTATACTGGAGTACATCTAAAACAGATACAAATATGGATTTATTGCATATATGGTCTGAGTTAGTTAGCTTTTTAACCATAAAATAAACTAATCTTTGTTTGCTGCATTCTTGGAGCTGCAGGCTCTGGCACAGCGCGCCCAACAGGAGCAGCTCGACCCAGGTAAGGGCCCATCTTACTGTTTGTGCCTGACCAGGTAAAATCTCAGGTGCTCCAGTGAGGTCACTCCTTCAGGCTTGATGCCAAGGCAACCCCAGTCTAACAGCCAGACGGAGCTATCAAGTTTTTACACTGGGCATGTATGGATCGAAGGAAAACGGAAGCCAGGTTGCAAAAGGCAAGGTGCGAGGGATTTATTTACAAAAATACAGTGAAACAAAAGGAGTCGAGCCAACTAAAAAAAAGAACAAAAGGCGAGGAGACTGACAGGCTGGCTGGGCGTGCATCTCCCGGGGTAACTAGGAAAAAGTGGAAAAAGTCACGAATGAGAAAATGAGCACTAAAACGCATGGAGATTAGCAGAACAGAGTAGTAACTTGTACGTGCGAGTACCAGGGTACATGTGTGACGCGCTGACACCTGCTGCAAGGAGAAACCGGTAGATAAGGACCAGGGTGACAATCAAGGAGATGTGCAGCAGGTGTGTGGGGAGGAGCTACGCCCAGCAGCCTGGTCAAGTCTCCTGAAATTACAAAACAAAGAAAAGGGTTGCACAGGAAAATGACTGTCAAAATAAAAGGACAGGAAGCAGGGGAAACCGGACCCTGACACTTTTGTCTGCAATGAGTCATTGTTATTAACATGTACAAACTGGAATCTATCAGATAAGTATGACTGAAACCAGCAAAGGGCAGAACCTGAGATCCCCAAAGTCTGCTCCAGTCTCTGCAGTAGAATTTTATGATCAATGGTGTCAAATGCAGCACTATTAATTATTAGTGCCCTGACCTTAAACTAACCATAACCTCAGCATAGATTTATAACACTTACAGTGATATGACAACAGATAGTAATAAATCACTTAAAAACTGAAAATCAGTCTAAATAGAATTATTAATTTTTCTTTAAAATGACACACTAACTCATCATAAACTAGATTTTCTGCTGTATTTAAATCCAGTGGGATGAAACTTCTCTAGATGCATATATATAGATAGACACTTAGCTCACTAGCTAGTGACAGACAGACAGATCGATGGCCGGCCCTAATGTCAATCAACAACAATTTTCAGTGTCAAGACGTATTAAAGTTGGGATTAAACATTAGTTTCTGAACTCTTTAAGTTTAAACAGCATGTTGTCACTAACAGTACGACCATGACGCTGCACCTCACAAGGCTATTTATTGCTCAGTCAAGTTAAATTAAACAATACAAAACTTACTGCATGTCATCAAAGTAGATATTGTTACGAACTGGGGTCCACGATCGGAGACAATGTCGACCGGGATGCCATGTAGCCGGAAGACATGTTGGACAAGAAGGTCGGCCGTTTCCAAGGCTGAAGGCAGCTTGTCTAGAGGGAGATAGTGAACATACTTAGAGAAACGGTCCACAATGGTTAAAACCACTGTACGCCCATTGGAGGGTGGCAGGCCGGTGACGAAGTCGATGGCGATGTGCGACCAGGGGCGGCTGGGGATCGGCAGGGGTCGCAGCAAACCGGCAGGAGGGCGGTGAGACGTCTTCCCCCGGGCACAGATGGTGCAGGCGGCCACAAACTCCCTCACGTCCGCAGTCATAGACGGCCACCAGAACCGCTCACGTAGGAAGTGGATGGTGCGGTTTACCCCAGGGTGGCAGGTCAGTCGGGAAGAGTGGCCCCATTGGAGTACCTCAGAACGAACGGCCGATGGGACAAAGAGGCGGTTGGGAGGACCAGTTCCAGGGTCTGGTTCGGTCCGCTGAGCCTCTTGGACCACACGTTCGATGTCCCAGGAAGTGGCACCGATGAGACAGGAGGCAGGCAGGATGGGCTGGTCGATGTCTTCCTGGTGGACAGGGTCGTGTACTCTAGAGAGAGCGTCGGGCTTGGCGTTCTTGGAGCCGGGTCGGTACGACAAGATGAAATTGAATCGCCCCAGGAACAGCGACCAGCGGGCCTGGCGAGCGTTCAGCCTTCGGGCGGAGCGGAGATAGGCCAAGTTCTTGTGATCAGTCCAGACCAAAAAGGGCTGCTCAGCTCCCTCCAACCAATGTCTCCACTCCTGAAGGGCCGCTACCACGGCAAGCAGCTCCCGGTTCCCGACATCATAGTTAGCCTCCGCCGAAGAGAGCTTGCGGGAGAAGTAGGCGCACGGGTGGAGCCTCTGATCCTCAGGGTGCCGTTGAGAAAGAACCGCCCCAATCCCACAATCTGAGGCGTCGACCTCCACGACGAACTGGCGTGACTGGTCCGGGAGAGCAAGAACAGGAGCCTCAGTGAAGAGGGTCTTCAGTGAATTGAAGGCAGCATCTGCTTCTGGAGTCCAGCGGAATGGCAGCGAAGCAGAGGTCAGCCTGGTGAGGGGAGAGGCCACCTTAGAGTAACCACGGATAAACCGGCGGTAGAAGTTGGCAAACCCCAGGAAGCGCTGCAGTTGTTTGCGGTTTAGAGGGAGGGGCCAATTAGCTACTGCCTCAATCTTTCTGGGGTCCGGCTTCACGCTGCCTCCTGCCAAAATAAAACCAAGGAAGTCAATTTGGGAGACATGAAAATCACATTTCTCTGCCTTAACAAATAAGCTGTTTTCTAACAGTCTCTGCAGTACTAGTCGTACATGTTGTCTGTGCTCAGACTCGTTCCGGGAGAAAATCAAAATGTCATCTAAGTAGACAAAGATGAACTGGTTGAGCATGTCCCTGAGCACATCGTTTATCATGCCCTGAAACACTGCGGGGGCATTTGTCATTCCGAAGGGCATCACAAGGTATTCGAAATGTCCAATAGGTGTGTTAAAAGCCGTCTTCCACTCGTCCCCCTCCCTTATGCGAATCAAGTGGTATGCGTTCCTAAGGTCCAATTTCGTGAAGATGGTGGTGATAGTGGCTCATAGGAGGGATCGATTAGCGGCAGAGGATATTTGTTCTTTATAGTTATGTCATTTAGTCCACGGAAGTCAATACACGGTCTCAGGGATTTGTCCTTCTTAGCTAGGAGAGGAGAGGAGGAGGGTCTTATCAGCCCAGAGGCCAGGGACTCAGAAATATACTTCTCCATGGCCTCTCTCTCGGGACGGGAAATGCTATACAGTTTGCTGGTGGGGAATTTAGCGCCAGGGATTAGGTCGATGGGGCAGTCATACGGTCTGTGTGGAGGCAAAGAGAGTGCACGGTGTTTACTAAATACTTCACCCAGGTCGTGGTAACAGCTAGGGACCGATGTGAGGTCGGGGGGGGGTAACAGGTGGAGATGACGGGTGAGCTACGGGCTTGGCGGAACGAAGACAGTGTGAATGACAAAAAGTGCTCCAGCTTACTACGGAGGAGGTGAGCCAATCGAGGTGCGGGTTGTGAAGCTTTAACCAGGGGAGGCCTAATACAATAGGTGACGACGGTGAGGGAATTAACAGAAGGGAAATCAATTCGTGATGGTTGCCGGAAATTAACAAGGATAGTGGCATAGTCTGCTGGGAGATCGGAGGAAGCGGGGAACCATCAATCGCACAAACTGTACGCGGAGGAGTTATGGAAGTCAGAGGTAAGTCCAGATGTCGTACAAAGTCCGGGTCAATGAAGTTATCGTCTGCACCTGAGTCTATTAACACCCTGAGTGAGTGAGAAGTGCCCTGGTG
>JAFBJR010000278.1:140614-182308 GCA_016785285.1 Brachirus orientalis
TAACGTTCAGCAGCCTAGCTGCAGAGTGACTGTCTCTGAATGGGGTGTCAAAGACCCTGATCATCTCTTCGGAAAAAGAGTCAAAAGTGTCTAGGACAGGAGAGTTAGACTCCCACATAGAGTTTATCCAGTCAGTTGCCCGTCCGCGGGCCAAATTAAATACGTAAGCAATACGGGAGCTATCAGATAAGTATGAGCTTGGCTGCTGCTCAAAAACTAATTTACACTGACGGAGAAAACGCTTGCATGCTCCTACCTCACCCCTGTAGTGGTCCGGCGTGGGTATGGGAGCCTCCCGGAGCACAGGCGAGACAGCGGAGGAAGGTGACGGCAGGCGGTGGCCAGGCGGAGGAACCGGGGCAGGAACGGCGGCCGGAGGTGCTGCAGGGGTCGAAGTCGTCTGGGTGAGGTGGGTTACACTCGACGAAAGGGAGCATATGGCGTCCATGATGTCATTGAGGATTTGTCCGTGAGTCTTCACGGCCGCTTCTTGAGTGGCGAGGGCTTGTCTTAATGACGCGGCTTCCGCGGGATCCATTGCCCTGTCTGGTCAGCACGTACTATCAAGTTTTTACACTGGGCATGTATGGATCGAAGGAAAACGGAAGCCAGGTTGCAAAAGGCAAGGTGCGAGGGATTTATTTACAAAAATACAGTGAAACAAAAGGAGTCGAGCCAACTAAAAAAAAGAACAAAAGGCGAGGAGACTGACAGGCTGGCTGGGCGTGCATCTCCCGGGGTAACTAGGAAAAAGTGGAAAAAGTCACGAATGGGAAAATGAGCACTAAAACGCATGGAGATTAGCAGAACAGAGTAGTAACTTGTACGTGCGAGTACCAGGGTACATGTGTGACGCGCTGACACCTGCTGCAAGGAGAAAGCGGTAGATAAGGACCAGGGTGGCAATCAAGGAGATGTGCAGCAGGTGTGTGGGGAGGAGCTACGCCCAGCAGCCTGGTCAAGTCTCCTGAAATTACAAAACAAAGAAAAGGGTTGCACAGGAAAATGACTGTCAAAATAAAAGGACAGGAAGCAGGGGAAACCGGACCCTGACAGGAGCTCCCTCATTTGTGTTTTGCTGCCTCTTTTTTAGCTAGCAAAAATTATTTTGTATTACTTAGCACAGGAAATAAGACACATGTGACTACAGGCGTGTATGTGAAATAGAGGAAATCAGTTAAGATGGATGGGAATTGCATTACTATATATACACTACTATAAAGCTGACTTAAATGGAAAATCATATTAAGAAAATAAACATATTCATTTCTATTAATATTATAATGGGTGAAGCAGTGGAAGATGAATAAACATGAAGGACAGAGGGCCAGAAGGTGGGGGCACAGCTCAGGCAGCACTGATTGTGTGTCAGTACTTTAAAGAGCCCCCCCTACAGTTGTGGAGTGACTTATTTTCAACAGAGCTAGCAAACAGAAGCTGTGGAGCCATGTCCATGACGACGGATGAACAGCCAACCACCCACCGAAAACAAACGTGTTTGCTAGCGAGTAAATGCTTTTACAGCAATAGCAAACATTGAGAAACACATAAATTCCTAGAAAACAGAGAGTTCAACCAAAAGATACAAGTGTAACAACAAGAACGGCAGGTCACCAGCTCTGCCATGATGAACGTCTTAAATAAATTTAATGCTGCCTTGATCTTGTAGCTGGTACCTGGTTAGGGTGCGTGTGTGTAGTGCTGTAAAAAAATTTGTGTTTCTCACAAGACCCGAGACTACATAAGACCTTCTGATTCTGAGGACTCTGTCTGATCTTGACCTTGCAAAACTGGTTTCCCAATAAGGAAACAGCCCCCAACCTCCCCGCAACAAGCCTCCCCATCAACACATCAGGGGGGAATAACATAGCCAAAAGGGCCCTATAAAGTCATCACATAATAACCCATGTTATTTGGTCTCAGGGCCCTATAAAAATATAGAAATGAATAACATAGTAATGAACATATCTAGATAAAAACCCAGAGGCTGGGGCTTCAGGGTGCCCTAATCCTTTGGGTGCTTAGGCTCCTGGGCCTGCACCCAGTAGACCGGTTTATTAATCCATCCTCGCTTAAAATTAGTTATAAAAAGAACCGGCATAGTTCATACAAAACAGGAGTGATTTTTCCTGCTTAGGGGTGTTTGTAAAAAAAATCAACTCCATCCAAACTTCAACAAAAAAACTATCCCTTTAAAAAAAAAAAAAAAAAAAGGGTATTACCCAGACTTGACTGTGTATAGCCATGTCTCTGTTTAACAAAACAGGGAGTGCAGGCTTCCAGCTGTTGACAAGTGATCCCAGACAGATTTGCTTACCAAAAACCCCACAGTTCCTGAACTCTGTATGGCTGCCATCTTCTTTTTCAGCACATGCTTAGATCTAACATCTGACTGCTGAGCAAAGGCCAATGCAGTCTGAACAGCCATGCAATATACCCAAACAGATAAACCCCTGCAGGGATAACCCACGCTGACTTTCAAACACTTCCACATCCACAGATTTCACAGTAGAGAGAGCACGATAAATGCTGCAACATGGGGTGAACTACTCATTACAGCAAGTGTGAGTCACACACCGTGTGTGTATGCGTGTACTTGTGTTTGTTACCTCTGTAGGACCTTTTCTGGCATAATCAATGACCTTGTCAGAAACAGTAGTCCTCATGGAGCCCAAAACCTGGTCCTAATAATGTAAAACCCTGAAGAACTGGTTAAGTTTAGGGCAAATATATGAATTATGGTCTCTCTCTCTCTCTCTCTCTCGCTCTGTGTGTGTGTGTGTGTGAGAGAGAGAGAGTGATACTACAGTCCGTTGGATCCATATCCTCTGTCCTCCCTGCAGCATGTACACACTTTAATGACCTGCCATCACTCCTGATGCTGGGTCCAGCCTGTTCTGTGGCCTGAGCACATTGACACACTCACATGGATGATCTACTGTGCCTGACCCCCTCCAGCCACAACACACAGTACAAACACACAGCTCATAGACTTGACTGGACTACCTTACAAAAAAACACAAAATGTTCAATGTAATAAGTATTGATTGTGGTGTTTGCTAATAGATGTACTATAGTCCTTTGTTGTTTCTAAATGATCTCCCTGGTTGTGACACCAAATGGACCCAGTCCATGACAAAACCACAGAGATAAATTCTGTCATCCCTCCACTATTGGCCAACACTCGCACCATCCATCATGGCTGCGCCTGTATAATACCCTTCATACTGTCTGGAATTATTCCAGTTTTAAAACTGGTGTCAGAGACTTGCCACGGTGCGCTTGGACAAAAGAAAACGAACGGGAAGATGAGGGAATATGAAAGGGAGGAAAAATGACTGCAGTAGTGCGGGTAAAGAGGAGTCCTATTAGGGCAGTGGAGGGAAAAATATTGGCCAATGTAACCCTGTACCATTTGTCCTCGTCAGGATCTTAAATAGAATCAGGATCAATTATTCATAGGCTCCATAACCGGCAATAAATGTTAGCTGAGACAGTGCAGCCTGGGCTGGAGATAGACAGAAAAAGTAAGGTTGGAGGCAGTTATAAAGGGCCAAGTATAAAGGTCTGGACAAAACAGCTGAATAACCAATTATAGTGCTGGAGGTGGCATTTAAAAGCCCTTTCAATTGTTTGATGTGTCACCTCAACTGCGTGACAGTCTATGAAAACACAATGCAGCCTTGAACCAAACAAACACAACAACAGCAAATCTGCTCAGTGTGACACATACTTCCAGAAGCAAATGTTATGCTGCATTTCATTTGAAGTCAGAACACGGAATTTACGGGGTCATGGGAGGTTCCAAATACAGGAGTGCCCCTTGAACTTGGATTTCCAACACAGAAACTTGGAACATTCTCACCAATCCTGACTTGGGATTCCAAGATGGCTGCCTCAATACAAACACTGCTAATTTAGCGTTACCGTTGGTTTGTTTCACAGTAAATTATTTGTACGCATAGCACTGTATCATTTTGAACCACAGACATGTAGCTACACTGTTTGATTAACGCAAAATAACATGTAGAGTGTTGTCACTCAATGTTATTACCAAAAATGACTAGCCTGAGATACACTGACGTTTCCGACTCCTCAACTGGAATGCAGTGATTGTTGATTGTTGGGGTGATTGTTACGATTCTAGTGACTCGTCAAAAGGTAACTAAAGGTGGACCCAAAAAGGCAGGGACAAGAGTATACAAACGAAAAGAGATCAAGAAACTTAGCAAAACTGCGGAGGCTAGAGAACCGTGTGTTACCGGGCGTGGCAAACATGACGCGCTGACAAGGAGGCAGCAGGAAATCCGGGTTTAAGTAGTGGAGACCTGATGAGGAGATTGGGTGCAGCCGTGCCGATTACTCAGCCTGCCCAGCCGTGCCACCAGCCTTCAATAAAGCCCAAGTTAAACACCAAATACAAACAGGAAATACCAAAATAAAACACCGGAAAATAATTCAACTAACCCCCAGCCAGGAGACAGATCATGACAGTGATGTCACTCCCAGTTCCAACTTCTGAGTTCCAATGTAAATGCAACGCAGCATTAGCTAGCTTTGGCTGTTATGCTTCTCAGAGAAAACCTCACCTATGTATTTGTCTTCAGCATTTGTCTTTCAGGCGTCTAAATTTTTAGGTTCAGTAACATTAGGTTCTGACCCATAGCTACAGCTCATTTTGTTTGACCAACACTTATGGCAACCGGGCTCTCATGTAATCAGTCAGATGTGACATTATTGTTGGTCACATAGTCGAAAGACAGTTCAGTTCACGTTGTCACCTCACCATGATTGGTACCCGGATAAGCTTGTGTACATGTCATAAGCAAAATAAAATTTTGGCAGTGGTGCAAAATAGATAAAAGTTAGAATTTCAGTGAAATTCCATTCTTTGAATTGAAAGCTGCATTGACTGGACACAGGTTCAGAATTATTAAAATACAAATTAATGCATGACTAAAAATATCTGGCCTTTCACATTCCTCAACTAACTGCTGCCATTCTCTCCGCAAGTTTCTCATATGCAATATAAAACACACCTGTATGATAAGAGTTAAAATATTAATAAAATTACCTGTTACCTGTTAATTAATTATCTGTTAATTAATGTTTTAACTCAACATTTTAGTAATGTTTTTCCACTTAATTAAAGTGTTAATTCATGCATTGATCAATGTATATAAAGATACTGTTAATGCCAGTTAACGCAGGAGTAATAATAAGCATTACACAAATGCATAAGCATGTTAAATAAGCCTTACATTAGCACAATTTACCATGTATTGACCATTGTTAATCTTTATTAATGCTCTTTGTGAGCCTTAAACAACCACAGAGGTACTAAACATTTGTGGAACATGTTTCCAACTTTACAAAAAGGGTCACAATGGATATTTATAAATGGTAACAATGGTTAATAAATGCTTAATTACAGTATAGTTAAGTAATGCTTGTTCTGTACTCTCGTACATTTATGAGGTCATTGTTAAGGGTTGCATGTTTGACACTTTACTATTAGGGTCACAATCGACATTAACAAAGGGTAATAAGGGGTAATATAATTAAGTAATGTTTATATTGTACTACCATACATTTATGAAGTCATAACTAAGGGATGCATGTTTTACACTTTACAATAAGGGTCACAAGGAGCATTAATAAAAGCAAATCATGCTTAAGTAATGCTTTTATTTATGCTATTATACACAAATGATCACTTAAGGTAAACTAATTTTCAACTTATTGAGCGGAAAGACAGTCTAGGCTGGAGCCCTATTGATCAGTTGATCGATAGGAATTTCCTTAATAAACACTGGAGATTTTTGGGGGAGTTTTGGTTCTTTTAAAGTGATCTTGTCATGAGCATGCTCCGCCTCCCCCCTCCTTTCCCGGCTGTGACTCCTTCATTCACCTGCGCTGCAACACACCTGCCGGCAATCAGCGACGGCCTTCTTAAGCTCCAGGTTACCCAGGAGTCATCGCCAGTTTGTGTCAGCTCTCATGTGGTATACATATCGCCCTGGCCATAGTCTATGAATTTCTGTGTGTCCAGCCTCCTGATTAACTGTTTTCTCCTCTCCTCAGAGGGTCTGGCTCTCATCACGGGATCTCCCGCTGCAGGTGGAATCACGTAAATTGGCCCCCTGCTACATCGGACCATTCGAAATTGACCGCATCATCAACCCCACAGCGGTAAGGTTGAAACTCCCTGCATCTCTCAAGATTCACCCCACGTTTCATGTGTCTCTACTCAAGCCGGTGCCGTCTAGCCCATTGTGTGTCCAGCCTCATGATTAACCGTTTTTCCTCTCCTCAGAGCCTCAACGTTCCCTCTGCCTTTCCACACTGATTCACGGAAGTATCTCACTGCCAGTTTGATGTCCTGCTGCACAGCTCGTTGGTACACTGTCTGCCGTTTCACTGCCACAGCACTGGGGTTAGCGCACCGGAGCGGTCCTCCTCACCAGCCTTCCCCGCTCGGAGTCTCCCTCTCCCCGGACAGGTCCGACGCCACCCTTAGTACCCTTATAAATATAGTTAAATCGTGCATTAAATAATCACAGAAATGTTGCCTCAATGCAAGAAGATCCCCCAGAAACTTTTTACATTATCTACTGACTTGAAACGTACAACTTTACTACATCTATCTGTTAGTGAAGTTAAATTAAGATAATAAAATAATGTACAGTGTCCTCACATTACAGACCAGCCTAACATTTAAGTTTGTGTTTACTATGAAAGTCTGTTAAAACAAGTACAAGTGTACTGTAACATCTTACACTGACTGCATTAGCTGGGACACATGGAGACTCCCTCACTGAGTGAGTGATTCGTTCAATGTGCGTCTGACTCTCCAGTGAGTGACCGAATCACTTTCGCAGAACTCAGCCGAACTGTGAGATGAGCGAATCGTTTCAGTAAGTGACAGTTCAGTTTGCTCACCTAAAAGATTCGTTCTTTTGAACCAAGACCAAGGCAAACTTTTGTTTTGAGTACAGGTTGGACAGGCAACTCCCTGATATGGTCCTCCGTAAAAAGGCCCCCAAAATGTCTGACAGAGCAGAGCAAGAATACGTTTCACCCCAGGATGGCATGCTAAGGAATGGCCCCACTATAAGACCTGGGAGTGGAGATGGGCAGAGAGTCAACAGGACAAGATCTTGAGGCATGATTTTCCTCCAGAGAACATGATTTTCTTTTTACCTTGTTCTCCACCTCCCAGGTAACTATACCAATAATAACTCAGACAGAATACTTTGCGAGGCTGACAGGGGGTGGTATGTGGTAGGTACTGCCGAGGAAGGGCATCAGGTTTAACATTTTTGGAGCCAGGACCATAGGACAGAGAAAAGTTGAAACAATTAAAAAAAACACCCACCTGACTCAATTAGCTGAACAAATGTATTCTAGATTCTTGCGGTCTGTCCAAACCACAAACGGCTGCTCCAGCCCCACTTGTCCAGGGCCAGCGTTACTGCCAGTAGTTCCCTATTACCAGCGTCATAGTTCCTTTCAGCAAAGGATAATTCTTCAAGAAGAAGGCACATGGATGAACCTTCTGGTCCTCTGCTGTACGTTGGGAGATCACAGCACCTACCCGAGTCTGAGGCATCCACCTCAACAATGAACTGATGGACGGGATCTGGGAACAGAAAAATGGGAGCAGAGGTAAAATGTACTTTCAACTCACCAAATACTGCCTCTGAATACCAATGAAAGGGAACTCGCTGGGAAGTGAGGCTGGTGAGAGGGGACACCACTGAGCTGTAATTGCTGATGAACATCCGAGAGTTTGCAAAACCCAAGAATTGCTTGAGCTCCTTGCAGGTAGTGGGAGTGGGCCAGTTAGTTACAATAATAATAAGTAATACAGTAATCTTGGCGATGAACTCCATCAACGAGACCTCAGGAACATGAAATTCACACTTCTCTAGTTCTCTGGAAAAACTGGTTCTCCAGTGGTCTCTGGAGCACCTGACAAACACCCTGCTTGTGTTGCTGGTTCTTTGGTCTTGGTGAGAATCAAAATCCAAATATAAAAAATGCACATCTGTTCAGCATGTCATGAAGCACACTGGGACATTGGTGAGTTCAAAAAGCATGACCAAATATTCGTAATTATCTTTGGGGGTATTAAAAGCTATTTTCCATTTATCCCCCTCCTTGATACGTACAAGGTAATAAGCATTTCTAAGGATGAGCTTAGTGAAGATGGTGACTCCTTGCAACAGTTCAAATGCAGAGGAAATGATTGTACAAGCTTTTTTTTGCAAAAACTCCAGTACAGAATCCATGCTGAGCTCAAGCCACCTCCTGCAAGTTGTTGGTCATGATGATAGAGGGCTTTAGCCTGCACTGCTAATTAATTCTGAATGGAATCTGTATGGTACTGTCTCGGAAGTGTTATACCCAAAAGCACAACACACTGTCAGTTCACAATCAAAAGGTCAAGTTACCAGGAAGTCAGTCCAAAGAAAAACACAGGAAAACAAATCCAAAATGGGGAAGCAGAAATCAAAGTCAAAAACAGGCTGGTGTCAAAAAGTCTAAACAGGTCAGGCAGAATAGGAACCCTGGAATGCTAGGGGCTAAAGCTAGACAATCTGGCAGGAAACTGTGGAAAAGAGGTGTTATGCGTATATACTAGTGACTAATGTGGAAATGAGCCACAGGTGGGGAGGAGATAATGAAACCAGGTGGGGATGATTGCAACATTTAGGATCAAGACAGTCTGAAATGAGAATAGTATTAATGAACCAGTCAAAAAGGTAATGAGAACTTATGAGAACTAGTGACATCATTAATGACATCTGCAGTTACTTAAAGCTTCAAGTGTCAGTTGACAGTTATTTCTAACGTTAATGTCCCCTTTCCATTAACAGTTATAGCACTACTCGGCCCGACTCTACTCGATTTAGGTATTTTCCATTACTTCATAGTACCTCCCACTGTCACCTCGACCAAAGTTTTCCTGTGCTACCACAGCAGACAGTCTTCCATTTTAACCCTCTGTACATTTCTTTTTGTTTTCAGGTGCACTGGAAGGTCTCAAATTGGTGCTGACATTTTAATCATGTCTTTCGGTGTCAAGTGAGGAAAAAACTGTTAACAGGATTAATGTACAAGTCAAGCAATCAGGTCCTTCCAACAGGGGGCATGTTTGGCTGTATATTGTAATGAGCCAAAGTACCACGGTCTCGTGTTCAAAAGATATATTATACACAAAAGAGTCATAAAGCACCTATGGGCCTTGGACAACTGTTACTATGGATACAATTTACCTACCATAGACTGGAAGCTATAGATTATTAATACACAAGCACCACTGTGGTGTGGAGTGATGCTTGTGCATTAATATGTCTCCTGTGCACTCAGTTATTTGTCAAGATGCCATATTACACACTGTCAAGGAATGTTTCTCATACTATTTTCCTCCAATACCTTAAAACCACACTTAATTAAAAGTACACATTCCTCGCCAAAAGCAGAAAAAGAAGTTAATGTCACCAATTAGAATAGTATTTAGTATTAAAACTTTTCACTATGAAATGTGTCAATAAAAGTAAAAAGTAGATCACACAGCAGATTAGTGGCTAGCACTGTTGCGTAACAGTAAAAAAACCATGTTCTCGACCCAACCAAGGGCCTATGTGGAGTTTGTTCTGTTGTTGTTTGTGCCTAGGTTTTCCTCTAGGATTTCCCATGTAAAAAACATGCATATGTTGATTGGACACTAAATTAATGATGAATGATTGTTCATCTCTATATGTTGGCCCTGTGATGGACTGGCAACTTGTACACTGTGTACCCTATGTTTCACCCTGGGTCAACTGGTATTGGCTCCAGCGGCCCTGCGACCCTAATGTGGAGGATAAAGTGTAAGACAATGAATGAATGAAATTAAAAGTACAAATTAATGTGAGAATTTTGCGACTTAAAAAGCACATTCACCACCTTAGGCAATGTGAATAACCCTAAAAACATAAAGCCACTTATTTAGAAAATTTAGTGGAGTAAAAATGAAGCATTCAGAATATTGCACATTCAGGTGTTTACCTAAGAATGTCTGTTTACCAAGCTTACTACCTAACTCCATTAGTTACATATCAGTCTTCTTGTACTGTAACTTTTAAAGATTCGTGACCAGCACGGATGTTGCAGTTTTGCAGCTAGGCTTCTCCTAAATGGTAGCAGGTGTTCATCACACTGTTGTCCTCTAATACTTGGCAAAATCATGTGTGAACCACATGGCAGAGTAGTGGCACTGTTGCCTCAATGCAAGAAGATCCCCCTGAATCAGTGTTCACCAACCTATTTAAGCCCACGATCTCTGACCTCGGCCCTGAATGAAGGCACGTTCTACTTATTGTAGTATCAAGAGAAGGTACTGTACTTCTAACTCAAGGCCTTTACTTTTGGTAAACTAAGAACCGTACATCACACTATCAATTTTGGGCATGTGGCCTATTTTCTGTTTACATTACAGAGTTATGTTTATATGGGTAGAGCATTGATAAGATTTAACCGTGAAGCTTATTGTTGTAAGAGTGCTGCGGTAATGCCTGGGGTGTTAACTATCTGTCTGTAAGAGAAAGGGAGTTAGCCCAAAGCAGCTATAGCTCCAGCCCTGGAAGTAACATCCGCTCTGCACTTTCTGACCTTGGAATGTTAACACTGGGTCACTTGAGTATGGTGACATACTGTAACATAAATAAATTCTTCTTCCTATTCTGAAAGAAAATAGTATATCTTGGTATTCTTTCACTGTGAGGACAGTGTCCCTCTCTCTCACTGGTCAAAATAATTGCACCTTTATCTAATCATTATTAGATAATAAGATTAATCAAGTATAAGGTAATTTTGTATTTATTTTTCCTATTTTTTTGGAATCTGCAGGTCAATTGTGATCGACAACTTGGCAACTCCTGATCTAAATTGACTATAGATGTGAATTTGACTGGCAACCTGTTCCCAACTTTCACTCAGCTGGGATTGGATCCAGCCCCCTAAAAAATGAATGAATGACTGAATGAATGAATGAATGACATCGGGCTATTAAAGGAGATGTGAGCCTAGTGATTTAGACCGTTCATTTCTCAGGAAAAGAAGTTCATTTTCACCCAGACTTTCACCCATTTTGCAACCAGTGGTGTCGCCTACCTTGTGGCTAGTCATTATATTCTTACTTCTGGGTTGTCCTCAGCCAGAAAACCTGAAGACTACGTACAATTTGTACACAGTCTTTATTGATTGTACACCCCATGCTCCAGAATTAGTATGGAGCAGTGATGACTGAAAACTACTTGGAGATTCAAATCTCTACTCCATCAAATTGCACTTTGTATTTGCATTTTGGCGCAAAAACACCAGCTGAAGGCATGAATTATTACACAGAGACAGTTCTGGTGATAATTGACTAAAGGAATGCCAGGCACTTACTGATGAACATGGAAACACTCCACTGTGCATCTCCAAATGGCTTTAGAGAGCTAATGGTGTTGTGGGAAAAATGAGCTCACATAAGGCAGGGGAGGTAATGTAGCCTCCAGCTCAGCTCATTTTCTCTAAAACGAAAGAGATAATCTGGACCCCTGAAGGCTTCTGAGATTGAAAGCTTCACATGTTTAAAAGGCCAAATACCTACCAGAAATTAGATGTGAACCTAGGCCAAAGTTTTCTCATTTAACTCATCCGAGGCACTGATAATGTTCACGTGCCCAAGGTGAGGAATACGTGTAAAATAACAATTTAGTCTTTCGTCCACCTATCTCTCCCTTTCTGTCCATCTTCAACATTGTCCATTCTTATTTTATTTCATTCATCCCTGTCCTCCTACATTCCACCCGTCTCCCTTCATCAGTGTTTGTGACAGAGGGAACAGACAGAAATTCAGACTGTTTGTGACAACTGGAGCACTTTCCATTTCTACCCAGATGGATTGGCAACCGACTGTCGCAGCAGAACAGGCTATCATTCCCACCAACAGCTTCTCTCCTCACTTCTCCCATCCAAGATCAAATCTTGCACAACCATTGTTTTTTTGTTTTTTTTTAATAGTTTGAAATCTGGGAACTAGGACTCTGATGCAATACTAATGAATCTTTAAATATTTATACACATTTATACACTGACCCATTGGTTGCTTCAAAACACTTTTATACTTGATACTCACTGGGCTCATGAGATTTTCTTTGCTTGTGAATCTGTATCATGCTGCTTTGTAACCTTACTTCTCAAGTAGAAATTATTCAGCTGAATCACTTAAAGCTCCAGAGGAGGACGTCTATTGCCCCCCTGTGGACTCCTGAGTAATTACCAAAACAATGAGGTCCCGATTTCCTGATTTTTACCTAGTTTTTATCCCCACCCCCTTCCCAGCCTCTCTCTCTCTCTCTGTCTGTCTCTCTCTCTTCGATTGACAAAGATGAAATATGATTATGAACTTTTACTGAATGTGTAGGTTTACTGTTATTTTAAAACCCAATGGACATAAATTTCTGAAGCGTTTTCCGCTGCTGCTGTATGAAGCTGTCTTGCTTTACTCAAGCTGTGTGCGTTGTCATATTGAGAAACACAGACTTGTGAGGAGTTTTTCACTTTAATCAGTGTTGTTGGATGTCATATGACAATGGTTTAAAATGTAACAGGCATTTATTTACTGTATACTTCAAAGTTAATCATCAAAATGAAAAGAGAGTAGAATTTCACGTCCCTTCTATGAAATATCTCCTTAAAGGCAGGCAGTGATAGATTTGGCTTATTCGAATGTCAACATTCAACAACAAATTGTATTGCGTGGAATTACAACATATCATATCAAACCAAATCTTTCAATAATAAATAGTAGGATTTCATACATTATTTGTCTCTAAACCCCAAGCAGAGGAAGGGTTTTTTCGATTTGATTATTAGATATGATGCAACTGTGTTGGCAGTCTCTCTTGATGGGTAAATCCAGAAAACACAAGTCAGTACAATGGAACAGACATGAAGGTTGGCCGGCTGCCATTCCCTCTCACTCTGCTCCATATGTTTACCGTCACAGGGTGTTGGACTCGAAATCAGCAGACAGAGCACCGCAGGTGCATAATCAGTTTTTTTCAAGACAAAATTTAAGTACAGAGCTCTAGTAGCTGATGTCACACAAACAAGGAAATTCTCTCTGACAGGAAAGGACGCTGTTCATCCCTATAGACATATGCACTAGGCAACATATTGTTAAAAGCAGGCAATATGTCAGACAACTTGTCTCTTTGCCGGCTGTTTTGATCGTAAAAGAGAAGATGGTGGGTAGATATTGTGCCAATACAGTCAGAGACAGGCTAATAGGAGAACATTTTACCAGATCCCCACAGATCCAGAGAGACGGTGGAGGTAAACCATTGCTATGAAATGTGCTCACAGTGAGCAGAAGAAGACGGAGCGATGGGAACAAACACAAGCAACAGATTTTGTGGTCAGCTCTTACTAAATCATGGACTCAGACTAGATTTACCAACAGCTAGTTGGCACAACGTTAATACAGCAGTTATTTATATTGCACTGCCTGTTGCTAATGCAGTACTTACTTCCAACAACAACAACACTATCTTTAGCCAGAAGCCTCCAGAGTTGAATGTTTGTCACACAAAGCCAGATTGCATCCATTTGTTTCCTCCAGGCTCTTGTAAATTTTCAGTGACTCTCTGGAGTAAAATGAAGGGAAGTTAATCAAGGTTTCCCAAGGACACATCAACAAGACACATAGATGTGGGCAAAAGGTTTGGGAAGTGGTCCTTTAAGCCTATACTGTAATATTTCAATGTATATTGTGGGTAACAAAATAGAATTAACAATCAAATAAAAAAAAGTGTGGACAAAAGCAAATGCACAAACATCTCAAAACACAGAATGAATGAGTCACCAAGCACAAGAACCAAGACCAAACATAACATCCACTATCCAACCTATGTGTTTGCTGTGAACCGTAGCCAATCATCAACAGATTAGTCAAAAAACTAAATAACCATTAGTGGTAGCCAAATTTATTTGCATTTTTAACTCCTCCAAGCAGGTAAGCAGTTTTTCAGTGCTGTCTATCTGTCTGTCTGCAGAACTAGAAAAATTCTACAAAGTTTTTTTAAACATCCATTACCTTTGAAAGGTAGAGCGCATTTTTCATAAATGTATGCTGGTCAATAAAATCTGGATATGATTTTTGTTCAAAATACACAGTTTTAGGTGGAAGATCTGTATGTATTCAGGTTGCAGCTGTTGTGCTCGTCAGAAATAAATATTATATTTTTGTATGCTGCAGAGAATGTGAAAAAGCTGATGTGTTGTTATTGAGGGTACAATGCTCTCATTGTATTTGTAAGTAATTTGAGATATATGGATGAAATCCTGTTGTATAACTTCATGAGGGATGAGCCAACTGGTATGTTAGTGTTTTACATACATTCATTCGTTAATTGCCATTAAGTATTAAACCAATTAAAATAAATGCAGCCTTTTCAAGCAAGAGCCTTTTTTTTCCTTAGACTATTATTTGCTTTTGATTTATAACATGAACGTCACATGACTAATGTATTGCTAATTGTTAATTATCAAGCAACTACTGATTATTAACCAGTGCAACTGTCAAATAAGGCAAATGCAAGACATTTGAAAGCTAAGTACGTGGTCATCTGAATGTTTTTTTCAGGCTAGTTGCTTTGGGGCAATGGTGCATGGTTATTGGCAGCCTATACACTGGTAGGTAAATTCAGACACTCAGTATTAACATATGATTTAGACTCCAAAATATAATTGTCTTTATAAATATGTGCACAATAGAGGACATAAAAGATACATTTAGAAAATAAAAAAGAGCCATCTGGTCTGTAATGGTTGCAGAAAAACAAAAATTATTGGTACAGTAGCCTGAGTCACAACAAAGCATAGAAGTGAATTCAGGGCAAACTCCATCTCCTTTCTTTTGATGAGGCTGGTCCTACACTGGGAAATGTGAATCTGATCACCCTTTAACTGGCTGATCCTCCAGGACCCACAGCCCTTTCCAGTGCCACATAGGAAGCCCTATGCATTATGCATCACCATCCAGGCCTATTTTAGAGCAGAAAAGATGGAGAAAATAGAAGGAAGAAGGAAGGAAGGAAGGTGTTTACCAGGCTGCTGCAATCAGTCCCACAGTTGCTCATGTTTCTGTGGAAAACAAGGTCTTGTTCTGAGTGCACGGAATTACCAAGAAGAAATCATGAAATAATTAGCATTGTCATCCCCTTCTTCCCCAGTCCCAACTTCCTGAGGGGGGAAAAAAGTAAAGATAAAAAAAAAAAGTGAAAAATGGCTAAGAGCTAATGCATGTTTTCTTCCTTTGATTCTCCATTCAGGGCAAGGAAACTTAACATAACAATTGGCTAGAAGAGGTGTGGACTGAAGTTTTCTTCTCCCTGAAGAAAGGGGATTATACAGACAGAAGTGGAAGACGGGATTTGGTTGATGCTTCTCAGAAGTGGAAGACGTGTCAGAGAGTGATGGTGGTCAGATGAGGCGAAGCATTTAGGATGCATAAATGGAGAAGCAACCACTGGCAAGTATGTATAGAGCATGCATACATTCATGTAAGATGGCCTTGGCAGAAATTATGACTTCATATGTAAGTTGATGTGACAGTGTATCTGTGGCCTACTTCAGCTGGGACTACATGGTTAATCCATTAGTAAGAGGATTTGAATGAGGACACAAGGGGTCTTTCAAGGGACATTGAGGGTCTCAGGTAAAGGGCCTTGTATTGAACTTTCCTGAAGCACAAGAACAAGTCATGGTTCAATTGTATGAAAATTAATAACACATTTTTAGTAACACAGGAAGTGTAGTATCACGAGACAGGCCCGGCAGCATGGGTGGGCATTGGGGGGGCCGTCCCCACCCACATAGTCAGCCATGCCCGCCCTGGACTGGAAGCTGTTTATAAGATAGATACATGCCACAGACCCTGTTACTGTTCTTGACATAAATGCATGAAGTTTGAGTTCAATAAATGGACACAGCAATACACTATTGTTTTTTATTTGTTTTTTTTTTTAGAATTTGGGATGAACTGCCCCTTTTTTTAGTGAGAGAAAAATTATTTGTCAGGGTCTGTCATCAGATTACGTGAGATGTGTGCAAACCAAACATGGTGGCACACATCTAGACCAAACATTTCATCTTATTTACAAAATTGTCAACAAATCAAAGGTTAAATTTATAAAGAGGAAAAAAATGAAATCCTTCTATCACATTTTCTTTTCTTCACAGGAAGAAGAGAAAATAGGATGCTGGAGGATCTAGAGGGCTATACTGACGAGTGTTTTCACCACCTAGTCATGGTGAAAACAACCAAAACATTGACCACGCCTTCGTCCAAAAGAAGCCGCGCGGAAGACTCACCAGGAGCAACATCTTCCCTCGACAGCGAATTTATGGAGATCCTTACCTCCATAAATAGAAACCTATCCAGTTTTGATGCAGAAATCCTCCACAACGAGTTTCAAGCACTGCAGGAGTCGCTGGAGTTCAGCCAGCAACAGGTGTCTCTGCTTGCAGCCGAAAATTCCACACTGAAAGGATCCGTAAAATCTCTGACCGAGGAAACAAAATGTCTCTCAGAAGAAAATAAACTCATAAAGGAATCCTTAATCGATCTTCAGGCGTGCAGCGTGAGAGATAACCTGATCTTCGCCGGGATTCCATAAAAAACTGAAGTGGATCCAGAGTTGACGGTAAGAGACTTTATGCAAAAGCAGAACATCTCCTTCCACCAGATACAGTAGGTACATCGCTTAGGAGGGAAGCGGCAGGATGGCCAGCACCCGCGTCCGATCGTAGCCAAATTCTAACACTTTAAAAAGAAGGAGCTAATGAAGAGCCAGAGCAAGGAGTCGCGAGGAACGGACTTGAGCGTTAACGACCAGTTTCCCAAAGAGATCTTGGAGTGACGCAGGAGGCTGTTCCAGCTGAGAAAAAAGTTTATTGACGGCAGATTCTGGGCAGTCATCGCCGTAGACAAACGTATGTAAACCGTCAGCTGTACCAGGATAAAGAGGTAACTCCCTGGCTCTTCTGAACTGCAGGTCTGTTGCCCACCAACAAAACGATTTTCCAATAATTAAGTCCTCATTTCTTCCTTCTTTCTCTCCACATATTAACCCCATAACCAATATTCACAACCCTTCTATAAATGCACGAGTCACCAGCGTAAAAACAACCCTGTCACGGTACTCGCTCGGATTAGACTTTGTTGTTTTTAATTACGTGTTTCCTTATGTATTTCTGTGTTCTGTTACATATTCACATAGGCTCACAACCACAGTTATGCAGACAGTTATACAGGCACACACGTACACACACACACTATACAGAATACACACAGTTTACACTACGTACGTAGATAAGTTTATATAAGCAGACACTCAGGTCTGTCACTTGGAATGTGCGTGGGATTGGCTCTAAACACAAAAGACTAAAAGTCCTTAATCACTTAAATAATCTACAAGCCGACATTGTCTTACTGCAAGAGACTCGCTTATTTAAGTCAGATTACTAGTTCACTTCACCACAATTCCCTCACATATACTCGGCGAACTACAACTCTAGACAGAGAAGAGTAGCTATCATGATCAATAAAAACTTCTTACATTAAAACACTTTTACAGACCCAGAAGGTGGATAAAAGGTAGATACATAATACTTAAGGTAGTAATCAGTAACACAGATTTCTGCATTTTAACACATATGGACCAAATGTTGACGACTCATCCTTCTTCCACACCTTTTTCTTTTCACTGTCCACCCACCTTGACAGGTTCATCAGGGAACTGGCAGTCGACAGTAACACTTAAACAATACATGGGTGATTATGGTCTTTGTGATGTTTGGCGCTGCTGTCATCCAGCTGTCAAAGAATACACCTTCCTCTCACCTGTTAACAATTCCTATTCATGAATTGACTTCTTCCTCATCAATAGCACAAGCTTATCAGACATTATTAAATGACCAAAATGTCATCAAATACTTTGAAAGGGAGTGGACAATATTTCTGGAAACCAATGACACACCAGGAATATCACCATGTATCCTCTGGGAGACAGCAAAAGCAGTAATGAGGGGTAGAATAATCTCTTACTCCTCATTTAAAAAGAAGAAAGAAAATCAACTAGAATCAGAATTAGAAAAAAAAAAAAAAAACATTAGAGACTACCTATGCTGCACTCCCAGACATACATTCGCTGAACAATATAAGAAAATTAAAACCTGAATTGAATAAAATTATCAAAAGAGGAACACTGTCTCAGTTGGAGAGATAATGCCTGGAAAACTTTGAACAAGCAGATTCTTATCTAATCAACCTAAACATTTAAAGAAAAGAAAAACTATTCACTTGGGAAGACGGGAAATCAACCCATATACCGGAAGAAATAAATACAATTTTTCAAGATTTCTGTAAAATATTCATCCAACAACAACTCATCTAATACAGAGATAAACACACTTTTAAACTCTATAAATCTACCCGAGCTTAATAATGAACAGGTCAAGATCATGGAGTCTCCTATCTCAGTGACTGAACTCCATGAAGCCATCCATCACATGCCAAACAGGAAAGCCCCGAGACTAGACAGATTCCCGGTGGAATTCTACAAAACGTTCTATACTATCTATACTAGCACCTTTATTCTACAAAATAGTAGTAAAAATTAAGGAAAGTGGCTCTCTCCCCGCAAACATAAACACAGCACACATCTGTCTCCACCTCAAACCCGATAAAGACCCCACACTCTCATCCAGTTAACGTCCAATCTCACTCATAAACACTGACCTCAAAATCATTTGCAAAGCCTTAGCAAAGAGTCTACAAAAAATTACCCCCTCCATAATTCACCCAGACCAGACAGGATTTATAAAGGGCAGACATTCAACAAATAATACACACAGACTGAATATAACAGACTATTGCACAATCAACAACCTTTGAGCAGCAGCAGTTATTTCACTAGATGTAGAAAAAGCATTTGATAGAGTAAAATTCCTTTTTGCGACAATGCATAAATTTGGATTTAGGGAAAATTTCATTTCCTGGATCAAAATTTTATATAGTTTACCCAGAGCCTCTGTCAGGACTGACGATCAAACTTCTCCAAGCTTCAGCCTCCAGAGGGGCACCAGACAAGGTTGTCCACTTTCTCTCTCATTGTTTGCCATATTTATTTAACCACTCGCAGCTGCAAAGCAGGAAACATTATAGGTATTAAAACAAAAATCCTGCATCACAAAATAAGCCTTTATGCTGATGATGTATTACTTTTTCTTCAAAACTCACAAAGCTCTCCTTCTGAAACTATTACACTGATTGATAAATTCTCAGGAGTTTCTGACTACTCAATAAATTGGACAAAATCAATCATCCTACCATCAAGTCTGACTTCCAATCACCATCCACTCCACTTCAAGTCAGGTAACATTAAATACTGTAACAATTGTGAAGCTGCTGGTGGAGACTGGCTTGAGGAGAGAGACATGAAAGGTTGGGTGAATGTTAAAGAAGGAGAAAGTTTAAGTCTTACTGCCATTGGGTTGATGACCCAGTCCACCTCAAAAGGCCCAGTGAACCGTGGCACCAGCTTCTGAGATTTGACCTGGAGGGTGAGGTCGCGGGAAGACAGACATACTTTGTCTCAAGGATGAAACTCAGGAGCAGGGACTCTGTATCTGTCAGCAATCTGTTGGTTCCTCTATGTTCTCCACACATGGCGGCAACGATGGAGATGGGCCCTGACAGAGGGGACTGTGACCTCCTCCTCCTGGGAAGGAAACAGTGCGGGCTGAAACCCATAGCTGGCCATAAAGGCGGTCATCCCAGTGGAAAAGTTGGTGAGAAAATTGTGGGCGTACTCGATCCAGGCGAGGTGGGAACTCCAGAGGCTGGATGGTGTATGGAGATGCAACGGAGATCAGACTCCAGGTCTTGATAGTCCAGTCCCCCCACATCACACAGCAAAGGAAAAACAAATACATAAGAATAAAAACAATAATAAGTTCATAGATAAAAAACAGGGCGAGTATAAACAGACTCTTCCTGTGCAAAGCAAATCTGTTCAACACCACCAGGCATGTAGGCAACCACACTACATGCCTAAGGTACTGGACAGGACAGAAAAAAGCTTACTTACAAGCTTACTCCTGAAAAAAGAAAAGAATAAACCTGCATTACACATTCTTTCATTATTCTATATTTTAATGGACTTTCTGTCATGGTCCAGTCCCTGGCCATTTATTTTGTTATGTTGAGAAAAACTCAATGTTTCCATGTAGACAGTGACTACGCTACTTTAGGAAAACGATGATGTCATAGTCCCACCTCTCTCTTGCACTGGCATTCACTGTCCCTGTCTTCGTTACCTTTATCTCCATCATAATCTTCTGTTTGGAGATTTTTTTTACAGTGTTGCCAACTTCTAAAACTAAAGTCAGTCTGAAAAGATGCTAGATCTCACATCCTGTCCTGAGCGACGTCACACACAGGTTTGAAAAAAAAGTGTTGAAGATTAACAGCGAAACTGAAATACAAGTAAAATGAAAGGAGGATAAAGCATGTATCACAGACACTATTTTTACTTGAATGAGTGATGACAGATGATTGTTGCACGCGCAGTCAGCTGCTCTGCACATCCACAGATCATATGTG
Organism: Brachirus orientalis; assembly: GCA_016785285.1. NCBI lineage: Eukaryota > Metazoa > Chordata > Actinopteri > Pleuronectiformes > Soleidae > Brachirus > Brachirus orientalis. The sequence goes on from JAFBJR010000278.1 coordinate 161,322, forward strand.
CACCTGCTGTACATATGTATGCATCTTTCTTTCCCCTGGCTCAGTCTGGGGAAAGAAGTTCTGTCTCTGTCTCGTCCGTGTTTTGGTGCAGCGTTACAGCGCTACTTACAGGCCTTGCATATGTGTTTTGAGTCATTTCCATGGGGCTCCGTGTGTCGATGGAGATATTTCCTGAAACTACAACACCTTTATGCCCCCCCTCTTAGATTGGGGCCCAGGCCATTGCAACATCCCTGCTGAGCCTGAAGCCATAAGCCCCATTTCCAACAAGCGACACTGTTGGGTGCAGTTTGGTTTGTTTCACAATCACTTCCATTTCCATTACAAAATGTAACAAAATAATTCTGCACCATTCTGCTCAAGCCCAGTGCAAAAAAACCACACAAAAATGCCCTGATTAACCACCAGAAAACTGTCACATCTTTGCAATGACAGGGAAAAAGAGGAAGTGTTGCAGCCCTCTCTCAAACAAAGATTGTCTTCTTGTGATAAACCACCCCATGCCAAGAAGAAAGAACACAAATGCCAGTTGTCTAGTTGTATCAGGTGCAAACCAGTGTATATGGGTATCTTGTAATGTTATTTGCTGATCAAGGTACAAATCTTCATAGTTAAGTGTAAAATATTGAAATTATACATCTACCACCTCTCTGGCCAAACACCAGCCACTGCATTCAAATTTTGCCATTGGCTTTCTTTGTCCACTCTTTGTCACCCTCTTGTCCAGCAGTGTGAGACTCATTGCCTCGTGCAGGCTCCTCCTTTTATGAACACAAGAGCTGTCACTTTGTCGCCTTTCGCTCTCTCTCGAACGCTTGAAGCACAGTGTGAGCGACTGACAGGCTTGTCTCACTGTACACCTAACACAGCTACATCTGGTGTCAGATTTCACTTCCTGCACTGCTCCCCACTCTCCCTCCCTCCTCTCCTACCCTCATCTCTCAACCCACTTATTTGCCTCAGAAGAGGATGGTTAAAGCGACACAGTGTAGTTTTTGCTCTTGGGATTCCCCTAAATTTTGGAAAACAGAACGGAGAGGTTTCTATAGTGTAGTTGTCGGGGTCATACTTGTAGTGTTGCCAGTCCCCCGAACAAGACACAGCAAGAATCAGTGCCACTGAGATTGATAGTCTGACATGGTGACCATCGTGAAGACTAAAATATGGTGTCATCTCATTCCAGGTTCTTTCGGCTGTCCCAAAGTCAAGGCTTATATCTTGAGAAGTCTTACCTTTTTGCTGACTTGCCTTTATTTTTCTTTTTATCTTCTAATCTTGCATTTGATTGCTTGTTATATTTATCATTATATTCTAATTTTCATTAGAGGACATTATTCCAGACCTGCAGTATCCTGACATCTTCAACGTCCTGATTAACTTCCCTTCATCTTACTAGAGCATGGAGGGAAACAAATGGATGCAATCAGGCTTTGTGATAAACATTTAACTCTGGAGTCTACTGGCTAAAGATCATGCTAAGATAAGGTAAGATAAGAAAATACTTTATTGATCCCACAACTCTGGGAAATTGAATTTCACACCCATATACCACATACAAACATCAATTAGTCCACAATTATTACTGGTTGAACATAATAATGGCACACATTAGAATTATACAAGCAGCACATAAACATTTGACTGTATATGTACCCTAAACTTTGAACAGTCTGTCATCCAGATAGAGGCATAGTGGGTGTGTGGCATCGGATCCTGAGGAGTTCTTGAGATGGGGGTGGAGTAAGAGGCAAACATTTGAAGGCCAGCCGGCTAGTGAAATTCTTCTGGAGGAAAACAGGAGCAGCTGGCATTCACCAGCTGATAAGATCCCGGTGTTTGGGTTTTAGAGCAGAGGAGCACATTCCAATCGTCTTCTCTCAGTCCGTCCAATTGTACTTAGTAATTTCGTACTCGTCTTCAACCATTGATCTTCCATGATGGTTCCCATTTCGCATTTCAGTTCAATAATTTACGCAGTCTGAGTTTGCCCCACCTTGCCCAACTTACTAATCATGACGGGCTGATGTGGAAATCCAATCCTGGTGCTGTTGTCACTGGAAGCTTAAGTGTCACATTAGCATAATGCAGCATCATGTTTGCATTAGCAACAGGTAGTAATGTAAATAATTGCTGTGATAACGTTGCTGTGCCGACTAACATTTGGTAAATCTAGTCTGAGTCCATAATTTACCAAGAGCTAATACCCTGAAAACTGTTGAGCATTTTAAAACTGCAATTACAAACAACATTCTGTGGCAAACTCATGTAAGAGTCTTTCTTTGGCGCACAGGATTAAGATGCACACAAAGTACAGCTTGTCTACATGCTTGCGACTGTTGGACACTGCCAAACATTTGCCTGCATGTTAGGTTGAATTCTGAGACTTTAGCTGACATTTTCCCTCCTGAGATTGGTCATTTATAGCAATCATTCTGTCTGTCTCACTTCCCTTTATTTTTGTTTTTTGAAGCCAGAATTGTTCACCCAGATGTCTCAGTGTTTACTGATGAGTGTTTACTCAAAATACTCTATCAATGCAAAATTGATTCCATTATTTTTTTCCTTTAAATAACCCCATGTTGTAATTGTTTTATAGAGCCCATGTGAGTCACAGGCCCTCAGAATTGTCTTCATTCCCCCACACAGAGCCCCTGGTGGCAGCAGAACGGGCTTCCTCTATTGATATCAAAGCTGTCCAACCTGCAGGCCTATTATTCTGTGCTCTCCAAAGGGCTGCATACTGTTTGTTTGTGGACACACTTAAAATGGACTCTCTTCCCTTGAGCTTTTGTCCTTCTCTGTGAGGTTTTCAGGAGTAAAGTAAATGTAATTGTCTGTCTGTGTGCATTGGATTGCATGTGTTTGTGTGTAGGTATACATTCCTTCTGTGACCCATATACAGCACATTTTCCTATGATGAGACAGTTTCTCATTTTGTACAGATGCGTGCAGCATTTGTGTGTGGTTCTTTGTTTTCCTATAAAGGCTTCTATAGGGAAGATAAAAGCAAATATCATGCAGTCATATGGTAACAACACTGGGACCCTTTCAATTCTCGCATGGACAACAAAGCTCCAAGCGAGACAGTCCATGGGTGGGATGAAAATATACCACACATACAGCAAAACTCCTGAAATCCATGACTTGAGTGTCATAACAAACAGCAGACATTTCACATTCATTTGTGATTAATCCATCCTCTGATGTTTTTAAAACAGTGTGAGGAGGCAGAGACGGGAGAGATGAGCGGGACACAGAGGGACGTAAAGGCTTAGTAACACGGTACGTTGAATGGCGTGCTAATGAATGAAATTGTACAGAATCACACAGGATATTGTGCATGTGTGTAAGATGCACAAACATCTGACTGTTCAAAGATTAGGCAGAGATGGATGGAAAGGAATGGGGGGAGAACAGTGCAGTTCTAAGGTAGTTCACAGTGTGCATGTAGGGAATGTAACGGCACAGATGTGCTGAAATGTGTGAAATGTTGCCAAGTTCTGTTAAAATACTGAAATACATTTTAGAGTCCCCTATGAAATACTTGAGCATCACTGGTCTTTGCAGTTGAACATGCATGTAAGACCAGAACAAAAGCAAATGCTAATACTAATGCAACAGCAAATACCACTGGGCCTGTTTAAGCAAACTAAAATAAACTATTCCTACTGATGAAATACTGTACCAGACATACCAAAGGGCCATTCACCTAGAGGAAAAAGAGCCTGTGTGTCTAAATTGAGATGTTTTTAACCCTTTCTTGAAGGGATCAACAGACTCTAGACAGCACAAAGGCAGAGGAAGTGCATTCCTTAGCCACAGGGCTGCAACCTGGAAGGAGCAATGATCGGGTTTTAGAACTGGTGCAGTGACAGAGTTGGTGAATAGAATCCCAGGACGTCAGAGATGTAGGAAGGAGTTTGAGCATTAAGAGCTCTTAGGGGCAGTCCACAAGGGCTGGACTGGGATAAAAAAATCAGCCCGGGCATTTTGAACCCAGACCGGCCCACTAGTTATTGATGGAAATACAATGAAGCCTATGAATGAAAACAAACTTTCTTGTGACAATGCTTGTACACTGCCTTGTTGGTGTATATGTACTTGTCTAATAAAATTAAACCTACACCATCCCGTCATTCTATACAGTACTATACAGAGAAAACAAAAAGGCTGCTTGGTCTAGTTCGTTGATCAATATTAAAATGAATAAATGACAGATTTGGTGATATTTTCAGAGACTATTTATTCACCACATCAATAAACAGCACAGGAACACGGAATATTTCCTTTAAAAAGTGAAAGGAGACCGAGAAAGAAAGGTGAGAAAGAAAAACACTTGATGGACTTACTTATATGGTTACAGTACTGGTATCTAGAAAAATGTCTCTGCCATCATTACCTGCTGCTGAAGCTGAAACTCCGCCATAGCCACCAACAGTGTTATTTTAACGCAACTCACAGCATCTGCCCGAAGAGCTTGTCGCTTTTCCTCTCTAATATGCTATTCTCCATCTTTTTGATCTCCTCTCTCTCTATATATGATAGATTGATAGAATCAATCATGACTAATGGGCTGATCTACCAGTTTTGTGTACCAATAGGTATCATGACTAATACACTACTAATACTAGTACCGTTAGTAAAAGTAGTTCACACAGAAACAGGTTACAGGTTTAGGTGAATATGTATACTTTTTTTGTTGGAGAGGTATTTCATCCACATGGAAACAGCGTTTTAGTGGACCTGAAATGGTGGGAAAATCTCAAATCGCCGACCTCGCGTTTCCATGTACACAGCAAATACGCTACTTTAGGAAAATGATGATGTCATAGTCCCACCTCTCTCTTGTGCTGGATTTCACTGTCCCTGTTGTCTTCATCATACTCTTGTGTTTGGAGATTGTTTGACAGTTTTGCCAACTTCTAAAACTAAAGTCAGCCTGAAAAGATGCTAGATCTCACTCAAACACGTCCTGTCCTCAGAGACTTCACACACGGGGTTGAAAAAAAGGTGTTGCCGATGAACAGGCGCTATTTTTACTTGAATGAGTGACGAGAGATGATTGTCGCGCACACAGTCAGCTGCTCGGCTCATCCACAGATCATGCGCTCGTACAGCAGCGCCTGTGTGTCCAACTTGTTCACTTGTGCCGAACAACTGAACATTTCCTTCTCTGAAAGTATTTAGGGTTATAACACAAAGTTGCTGAATTTGTCATCAGTCAGAAAAAGAAATAAATATCACTCGGTGAAATTCTTAAATATCCACATGGAAAACTGTTCCCTTTTCTTGTTGAGTTACGTGAAATCTATAATCCAAAAAGATAGGAAACAGAATTCTTTTTACATTACAGTAATCTAAACAAGGCAAGATAAAAGTCTCTAGATCTGGTTTTGAAACCATAGACCTTGGTTTAGCGATGTTGCTCAAATGAAAAACTGTAGCAATCTAGTCACATGACTTCATCAAAACAACTCCCAGGTTTTGTCGGCGGTACCAGGCAGAGGAGCCGAGGGGACCTAATGATCAATGTTTCCTTCTTGTAAAAGTTCAAATGTAAAAAAAGTTGTTGTTTAACCATTTCTTAATTCCAGGCAGGAATGATTCATTGGATAATTGATTAAGCTTGTTTTCCAGTTCCAGAAACTCCAAACGTTCCACTCACTCCAAGTTTCACAACTCATGGGTTAATTTTAGTGTGTTAGAGGCTAAAATGACTTTATTTACAGTTTTTATCGCATCTTTCCCAAAAACACATCCCAAATTGGAGTGAATGTTATTGGAAATTTAGAAATAGATATTTAACAATGCCCGTCATAATAGCTCAAAATTCTTTTGATTTATGTTGAAGTGCTTGTAGCCACAAGGGGGACCAAATATATATTCTATGGGCCTGTCCACAGTTACTGGCAAAGGATTGCTAATGAAGAAGAACAAATTATAAACGTTAAAATAAAAAACAATCCTAAGTATTCATTTAGGTACTAACCTCAGAATTTCAAGTGATGAAAAGAAAACTCTACTCATTAAAAATGCTTTTGATTGCTAAAAAAAAGAAAACAAAAACAAATAGAGTCCTCTGGTTACACTTATAGCCCCGTAGGTAGGTAAATTAGATGATCATTATGGAAATGATCGCAGTCAAAATACAAGACTTTGACTATATCAAGAACAACTGCTTTGTCCTTCTTTATTCTCTTTCTTTGATTGTCGGTTATTTATGTTTGTAATTTGTAATAAAAAGGAGTTAAAAAAAAGAGATTTAAAAGATGATTTTGATTCTGGGCCTTTACTTGGCTCTTAGAGCTCTCTGTTATTGAAATGCCAGGTCTCATCTGTCTCATTGTCTGCAGCCCTCTTCAGCCAAAAAGCTTTATTTGGAAGTAAACACAGGGTCACCTTCAGGTGGAGGTTTTGACCTACAGTCTACTGGCTCATCCCTGGCTTTTTTTTGTATGCACAAGAGCAATGCATTCAATCATGTTTCCAATATACACACATCAGAGCTGTTAGAAAACTTAACAGTTAGGAATATGACAGGGGAGTGTTTGAAGGTGCTAGTCTTGTTTTAACGTGGTTAAAACCTCCGTTTCAACATGGTACTCATGTTGGGTCTCATTCACATTGAAACTCGCAAGTTGGAATAGTTTCAGTTAAGAAGTTGAAAAACCTCAGCCGCAAATGGATGTGTCGTTAGCAATGCTCGTCGATAAGCAACGCTCTGCAGGGTATGTTGCACACACAAACAGCGTAGCAACATGTCTGTTGTTAAACATTTAACAGTACTATGTGTATGTCTGAGTTACTATGAAAGAAAAATACAACCCCAATTCCAAAAAAAGTTGGGATGCTGTGGAAAATGCTTCAATAAAAACAGAATGCAAAGATTTGCAAATCTCATAAGTCCATATTTTGTTCCCAATAAAACATAACAGATGCTGATCTGATGTTGTTTATGTTCTATTGGGAATAAAACATGGGATTATGAGATGAGCAAATCATTGTATTCTGCTTTTATTTACACTGGTGAGTTTCTGAGTTGGAAATCCCAGTTCAGAGGATATTCCTCAAGGAAATATTCCTCTTATGACCTTGGGAATTCTGAGTTCTGACTAAAAATGAAATGCAGTAATAAATGCAAGAAGCCCAATGACAACACAAAGTGAAGAAGTAGGATGTCACTTTTTGTCCAGTCAGTCAATCCATTTAGATATGTGATATTTCTTTCCTAAAATATCATTAAGGAGAATGTTGCATATTGCGCTTTGAACACACAAGGATGCATGATGTACTCCACAGGAGAAACTGTGTGTGTGTGTGTGTGCCTGTGCCGTCGAGCTTATGTTAGACAGGATGTGCCATTAGGTGTGAATTAGGCAGAATAAAAAAATTACTGTTCCGTCATGAATTATTAAAACCGCCCTAATTGCATTTGCATAACCACAAAATACACGCAAGCACACGATACACGTTTGTGTGTGAAGTCACTGCTACTTATAGGACTATTAGTCATTCATTCAATCCGGATAATCTTTTTCCTTATATCTATTGTCTCTATTTCACCAGACAGATTCACTGCAGATTCACCAGACAGAAGCAGAGAAATACAATTAAATTAAATCAAAGACAACATATTTGCACCAAGCCAGCATCTTGGTCACCAGATGGCTGTGTGTCATCTTCAGTCTGATCACAGCACAGCCAGCCTGAGGCATGAGCAAGCTAAGTGGCTGCTTATTAAAAAAAAAACAAAAAAAAAAACTTTGGAACATTTCAAAGAAACGAAAGAGATGACTCAAGTGTCAAAATCACACAAAGCCAAGGTAATTCTTGATTTCATGATCTCTGATCATGACTACCTGACTGCTGTGTGTGTCTGCCGTTGGGGTCACATTGTACCCGCATTTACACAGAGTTCAGGAGTCTAGGATACCAAAAAATCACAGTGGAAATATATATATATATATGTGGATTTGTCTTCCAAGTCCCCATAACGTAAATTACTCCCTTTTAAGCTGAAGACATGTTTTAAAATTAGGCTGAGGTCAGGGTTATGTCAAGGTTAAGGTCAGGGTTAGGATCGAGTGATTATTGTTAAGGTTAGAGTAAGTCTCCAGAGTCATTGCAATGTCCTCTTAAATCATGGAAAGCATTGAGCGTGTTTGTGTGTGTTCTTGTATTTGTTGCAGAGTGTGGACCAAAAAATCGTATAAACCCTACAGAGTGAGGACATTTTGACAAAGTGAGGACATTTTGGCTGGTCCTCACTTTTTAAAGGGCTTTTTCAGGGTCAAGGCCTGGTTTTAGGGATGGGGTTAGAATTCGGTTTAGGTTAGGGTTAGGCATCTAGTTGTGATGGTTAAGCAGCGCCGTCGTATGGGGGGGAAAGGTGATGACAATTCTAAGGGCCCACAGTCCATCAGGGCCCACAGTCCATCAGGGCCCACAGTCCATCAGGGCCCACAGTCCATCAGGGCCCACACACAGCCCCCAGTAGCCTCTACAACTAAATTATTATGCATAGGCTTTTTTTTGATATTTATTTTATAACAAAGTATTTCATGTGCTGTTGGTGTTACCTGCACATTTAAGTTAAATCCTTCATATCTACCTTGGGCTCCACCTTGTGGACTATCTTGAGCCAGGACACTTTGAGTTTTAGTATTATTATTATTATTATTATTATTTTTATTATTATTGCATATCAATGCTTGATTGTTAATAAATACAATAAAATATCCACTACCTATTTTGAGTGTTAATAAATACAATAAAATATCCACTACCTATCTGTTGAGTGGTTATTTGAAGATGCAATCAGAGGTGTAATGACGTGTTGTAAGTCAGAGAAATGGGAATAATTTACATAATAATACTCTAACTCATTGTTGAGTGATTATACACCAGGCATCAACAGAAAAACAAAGAAAAACATCATAATAGACAGTTGTAAAAAAAAAAGTGGCAATGAATGGGGTAGAGGGGCCCATGCCGATATTCTTTCAGGGGGCCCAGAATTCCTTGCAACTGCCCTGCGGTTAAGGTTAGGGTAAGGGGCTAGAGAATGTATTATGTCTATGAGGGTCCTCACTTTGGTAGAAGCACAAGTGTGTGTGTGTGTGTGTGTGTGTGTGAGAGAGAGAGAGGTGATCTTAAACTTGAATTGATCAACACTGCCCCTGTGTGGTGAACTGAAGAAATATGTTTATGCAGCTGTGGCACTGAGTTGACGAGAAGCTTAAGAAAACATTCTCTATAGAATACTTAGATAAGCATTAATAGTATTACTAGATGTTTGTGTGTCATGTAAATCTGGTGGCAGTTGTAGTGCATACTGTAGATAATAAAAAATACAGTAACATGAATCTGGACAATTAAAATGTTTTTAGTCATAGATCAGAAAAATATAAAAATAATATTATTCTTCTATTAAATCCATGCAGCAGATTAAAAATCCATGAGATTTTAATGATGTCTCCTTACTTTATAATAACAAATATACCATACTTCCAGGGCTCCCTATATTAACTACAATGTTGTCTTTTCTGTTTTTATTGTCTAATTTGATTTGATCTTAACTGTGACTATATATGCACAGTATGTGCACTGAGCTGCTTCAGTTTGTGAGCATGTGTAGAGCTCCGGATGTCACGTGACTCAGTTTGTTCACAGCACCATGTTGGCAGCAAAAGCTTCTAAAAAAAAATGATTGGTACCAGTGCGTGTTTCAAGCTTTAATATGCACTTTAAATCCACAGAGATTGATGAATATATCATAGAATGTGACAGACCGAGTAGACCTGATCCTTATAATATCCCAGGGTGCTTTACACAAGTATGGAAACTATATATGTATGTTATTTCAGACTTGCAGCATCACGACATCTTCAAGTTCCAATAAATTTTTACTCATTTTATGCCAGAGAACACTTACACATCACAATAAAATTATATAAAATAATGAATGAAAGATATTTAATTAAAGATAATTGAGATATTAATTAAAGTTAATTAGTGTTTGATCTTGCCGTGTCATTATAGGGTGCCAGATTCACAGCACTTTAATATTGGATCTTTAATCTTTGAGCTTCAAGCACCGTTTCCTGCCAAAATGGTTACCTTGGTTGAGTGACGTCAGCCCACTATCATTATGACTCATTATTGTGTCGTGTCTGTGTCTGTCTCTGCTCCTCCTCTTGTCATTTAATGTTTATTTAGAACAAATATGACTGCACTAAAGAGGACCAGAAGTCGTCAAATACAACCTACAACATATTGACTATGTTTTTTAATGAATATACCATGAATATTCCATGAATAACTATTGCTATAATAGACATTTCTATTCAGATTCAGACAACTTTATTGATCCTAAATGGGAAATGATTGTTTTTGCATTATATTAAATAATGTTGCATATTTGCACATTGAAGCTTCAGTCCACCATTTGATTCTGTAATACTTTATTAGGTTTTTTTTTAAGTCCTCTTCATGTCCATAAATCCATAAATAAAGTTGTTTAGGAACAAAAGGAAGAAAAACATTAACTCTGCAGCTAGTCCATGTTATGAGCTATTTCTGTTTTTGTTATTTACAGATTCCTTTTGCACAATAAACATGTTTTTACTGTGAACAATATAGTATTGTTACATATTTTGAAATTCTGTTAAATATCATCACCCACCCCAACTGAACAGTTGTTTTTTTCACTTGACCTGAGCAGACTGGACCCCAAATCTACCCAAATTCCTTTCATTCTGTCACAGGAAAAGCCTGCCCAGTCATTTATTATGTTACTCTCAGTTTTTCCCTTTAGATACATAATGCAGAGCATTGCCATAGTTTAAGGGTTCTCCTCTGTGTTTGTATTCTCTAATTGTGTGCAGTTCATCTTCTCATCAAGATTCCAATCCCGCTCTGCTCTTCTACTCTGCACAGGTCGTCACCTGATTGTTCTGCTACACAGTGTGGTACATATATATCTAGCCTGCACTAGTTAGCGTGGAATTTTGTCAGTTTTTTAGTGTCATCCATAGTTATACCTTTTGTGCTTTAGGTCTCATTTTTGGTCCAGCTCTCCTGAGTTCCTGTTTGTCACTACGCCTCAATTCAGTCCATCTACCTGTTTGTCTCTCAGTCTGGAAACCCTTTAAACCTGGTCAGTCAGCCTGTCTGTGTTGTGTACATTGGGCCCTTCACTTTATTCTTCTTTATTGGAAATGTTTTTTAACTTTGTAAATTATTTTTCAAAATCAGCTAGAGGAGGCCTGGACAAGCAACTGATCAGCACATGGCTATAGATGCATGTAGAGCCATTAATGTTGTCAGTATTTATCTATAGAGACATAAAAGTCAAACAGAATACATGCACATGCATGGGTATACCTGCAGCACTACTGCTTAGTGGAAGGGTACTAAACTTCAGAGTCTGGTGATGATTCACTTCAGGTGACCCTATGCAAATTGTATGTTATATAAATATATTGATTTGTGCAGCTTAAACTTTGCACATTTCTACTGTCCTTCACTGGATGATACTTTGGGACATGAACTCTATGCACATTAGATTTTCTTTTTCTTTTTTTGCTTGTGTATTTTCAGGAAAAAGTCATGTGGAGGATTAAGCAGTAGAAAATGAGTGGGAGTGAGTGAAAAACACATATTAATGTACAGTGTCATTACATGGTAAGACAAAATGTGACAGGGACAATTCAACAGTTTACTATGAGTGGTACTTTAGATAAAGACATCTTATCAATCTTGGTAAACCATGACATGGGCCGCCTACCTGACCTTTGACCCTCCATATGCAGACACATCACCACTGGATCAAATTTGGTGTCAAAGACCAGATAATCATGGCCACAGCCTTTAGACACTCTTTGAAAGTCCTTAGTCTCCTCTGGTCAAGGCTGCTGATAAGACAAAAAGAACAAAAGTAAACTACTGTAATAAAAAATAAATAAACGGAAAACAAAAAGCATACATTTCACAATCAATTTACCACAATACACACCAGGTAAGAACTCTCACTTTTAAACACACACACACAGAGGTATGAACACTCCAGGCGCACACAAAGCTGGTGCTTCAGTGGACTTGAATGGGACATCAGTGATACGGTACATTCCATTTGTAGTCACAACTTGGAATTTCCTAACCAACTGCAACATGGGATTCCAAGATGGCTGCCACTTTTAAATCAGTCATAGAGCTGCTTCATTTTCAGACATGACACATTTGCATTTCTGACTTCTTATCTGGAACTTTTAGCCACTTAGCAAGACAACAAATAAACTCTACAATATCCTAAGAGCATGTTTGCTGCTTTTTTTCACAGTTAGACAGGCTTTTCTAACTGGAAGCAAAAGTCTGAGAGAATCAATGTTTTTTTTAACTCAGTCTACTGCTGCCTCACTGGGTAGGTTTGTGTTACTGAGGTAAAAGAATGATGGACTTCAAACACACAAGTCGTAAATAACAAATTTGAACTGACAGCAGTGGATCAACAACTCCTCTGTTTAAGGATGTAAAATAGCATATTTTCTCAGTTGGCGCAAAACCTTGAGCAGTTTACACACCAGCTTTGAAGTCGTAAAATGCTGTCTTAAAGCGAGATAAACCAATTCAATTAAATTCATTGTTATTTGTATAGTGCCAATTCACAACATTGGGCTCTAATTTCATGCCGCAGCACAAGGTGGTGCAGCCCGCGCAGTGGTAATTTCGTCCTGCACATGGCAATTTGGTAGACCAAGGTACGCCGAGATGGGTGTGGGAGATTCAGCTTGGCGCAGTGACAATTTCGTGCCAAAGGGTTGCGCTGAAGGTGCGTTTTTGCCAGCTCCAACCTGGTCGGGCTCTAATTTCCAGGCCAGGCGCATATTGCAAGTTTCATGCACAGCGCAGGGGGCGCCTCCGTCTCTCCTGCCAGCAAATAGCAAAGAGAAGAAGAGAAGGCGTGACTGGGTTTAACACAGTCTTCACCAATCAAATGAGCTCCTCTCCTCACTTTAAAATGCGCTGTGGCGAGGCGCAGTGCAAGTTTTGTTTCGCCATGGAGGAAGGAGACAGCAGCAGCGTCAGACGGAGGAAAACTGATGTTCTGGTCCAGGGGGTCCAAGCTCGCAGTGGCCAAATATATGATCATGCGAACAGACCTCCACAGGCTAATGATGCAAAAGGAGCCAAAAGGTGGTTGCTAATATTATTAATCAGGTTTGTCCTGACATACTGAGAACCGTTGCCCAGTATAAAAAAAAAAACGTTTCAATGAAGAAGGGCCAAACAAAAGCACTAGGGGCGGCCCCTCCACCGTGTGGCCATGAGTTCAGCGGAGGACATTGTGCCCTCCACCCTCTCAGCCATAAGCATCGAGGGCTTTGGTGGGATTGAGGTTGGCATTAAGAGTAAGGTAAACATATTTTCCTACTAATAAACATACTCATATTTAGTAACCTATGTAATAACGATAAGTGGTTTGCACAGATCACAACATAAACAAATACCATGTGTAACAGGATGAAATCAGAAGTACCTGTGTGTTGCCAAGCTCGTGGTCTGGCCCTTATCACTAGTGTTTGCATGTCAAATGAACTTGTCTTACCTAATTGAATTGTGATCATTTTGGCATGTAACTCTGGATTACACAAAATCAAAGATGTGAATACGTTTGCTTAACCCTCTTCCGGATCCAACCAGGAGCGCGTCCCCGTGCACATTGAGGAAGAAAGAGACTAGTTCAATAAATCAATAAAATTGATGTTAACACAATTTTGTTTCATGAGTAATTTTAAGTAGAGTAAATTGTGGCCAAAAATGTATAAATGGAAACATTTAAGGACAGAGTTGTGCAGCCAGCTGGTCTCTCCTCGTCCATGCGCTCTGCTGGTCTGCCTGCATGTTGCGTGCTATGTTGTGTAGTACACAACATGCCACAAGGAATGCTGAATCGCTTCCACCATTACAACTATTGTATCTGTTGAGAGCAACGTGTCTCAGAAGAAAGGTTCAGTTCATTGTTGCTCTGTTGCTGGTTGTCAAAAACAACACCAGACGCTTCATAGACTCCCTTCTACTGAGGAACAAAGAGCAGAGTGGATATCTTTCATTATTGATAGTAATATCCTTGCTAAGGTTCCTGAAATGCTGTTTGTTTGTAGCAGTCACTTTGAAGTGAATTGTTATACAAACTTTGGGCAATACAAAGTGGGACTCAGCTCAAAACTTCATCTCAAGTATGGAGCAGCTCCAACAATCTGTAATGGATTTCCTGAAGGCAATGTAAGTATTTCCAAATGAAGTAATAATGTCTTTGTGGCTTGACTGCTTCTTGTCTTGAATAGCAATAGACGACGGCTAATTGCAGCCGCATTTGAAAAGCATCGTGTGTGTTTACCTTTTCTGATTGTCTCAGTAGCGGTAGAAAATGAGTGAGTGAGAGTGAGTGTTTGTTCCAGCTCCATGATACTGTTTACAACTGTTTAGCACGTATGCTAACTACTGACTGCGGCAGAGATTGTGTGTGTCTTGTTTGTCTCGGCTCGCTGTTTTAAAAGCGAACCACTGCATGAGCTGTGAGAAACCGTGTGCATAGGGAACAACTTATACTAAAATGGTTTATTTTACATGTAAATTAAAACACGCAGGCGCTCAAACTGACGCTCCTGCGGTTGGGGGGGCGAAGCACTGTGCAGCAGTTAGTCCGCTCGTAGCTGGCCAATCACAAGCGAGTGGGAATGTGCTTGGTAGCTGGCCAATTACGAGAATCTGGGGGCTGGCATTAGCTCAGAAACAGAGTGCCTGTTCAAATGCTGTCAGAGATGAGCAGCAATAAACTGGCTTAATCTGAAGAGACTATGAGGTTTTTGACCATAAATATTATTTAGTTTACCTAAGTAGACATCAGTAATCTCGATTTTTGGTTCAAAAAGACCATTCTATGTCACCTTTAAATTCCATTACACGTGCTAACCGCCTTTGATCTGACATCAGATGTGACGGGACAGTCAATATAGATATAAATGTATGTGCTGATTCATATAGTTACATTAAATAGTGGTTGCTGTGATTATTAATTGCATTGAAATGTGCCTGACATTCTGTAAACCTGCCTGAGGTTTTGGTGACATGTGCGCACTGTGCGGCAGTCAGCCAAATTACCACTAGACCGGCTGCGCTGAGAGTAGACCAGGCAAAGCGAAGCTATATATCTATATTGACTGTCCCGTCACATCAGTCAGATCAAAGGCGGTTGGCACGTGTAATGGAATTTCATTAACACAACTGAAACTGTGATGCAAACTAATGACTTCATATTTCCCTCAGCCAACCACGCACAGCTCTGTCCTTAAATGTTTCCGTTAATACATTTTTGGCCACAATTTACTCAGTCACATTAAAGATACATAAAATTACTCTTGAAACAAAATGGTGTTAGCATTAATTTTATTGATTAATTGAACTAGTTTCCTTCTTATAATAATATTGGCAACCCCCTTTTGGCTCCTTTTGCATCATCAGCCCGTGGAATTCTGTTCATGTGATCATATATTCGGCCACTGTGAGCTTGGACCTCCTGGACCAGAACATCAGTTTTCCTCCGTTGAAAGAGACGCTGCTGCTGTCTCTTTCATCCATGGCAAAATGAAACTTGCACTGCGCCTTGCCACAGCACATTTAAAGGAGAGCCCCCTGCGCTGCGCACAAAACTGCGCCTGGCCTGGTCTACAAAATTAGAGCCCATTATCTCAAGGCACTGTACATAGTAAAACCAGTAGATATATTCTCAAGATATTGTAGCTTTATGCAACATTTTTAACAGGTAAGTCTTTTTGCCATTTATGCCATGCCAGCATGTCCATAAGGGTTCTTTCCAGGCTGACAAAATGGGTTTGTCTCTGTTTCCATGGTGGTAATGCCCACACCACTTTCTGTGTCCTGCTGTTCTTATTTGCTGGCCCCAAAAGTCTAGAAGAACCCATATTGTGAGCCTGAAAATAAAGTGTATGGGGCCCAATATGGACATGCTGGCTGGGTGTGGCTAAAGTTGGTGGCCATGTTTTCAATGACCGTAAGTCTCCATATCCAGGGTCACAAACAGCACAGTCAGTACCTGATACAACCAGACTTTCATATAACTTCCCCTTTAATTTGAAATAAATGATTGAATTTTACTATATGAAGTCACTATTCTGTAGAGTTTGTTTATTGTGCAGCATGTCAAACATTGTTCTGATAAATGTATGATATATGATGAGGCTTCTACACAAATGAAGTTCCTAATGGATTTTAATAGCATTGGACTGGATTTGAAAATGTTCCCCATTTAACAGAAAGAAATCCTTCCCCCTGCAGAAGAAGGAATGAATAGAATGGCACTTTACTCTCTCGTCATGCTCTTTTCCTCTCCTCTGGAATGAGTAATTGATGAAGCAGAGGAAATGAGTATTGGAAGAACAGACAGCAGGTTCTTTAATGTAAGTGCCTTTAAATCAATGTGTACACAGAAACAGACAGGGGGAGCATCTGTAGTGTGGCTAATAGAGCATTTAGCTGTGCTCTGTTCACAATGCACATAATGCATCCAAACATGAACATTATGAACAAACACAGCACACAGACTGTGCTAAAGGTATTATCAGGCGGACCCTGTCCTTTGGCCTACACACACACACACACATACACACAAACCCTGTATATAAAGGGCAGGGCCCACTGTGCAGTGTCTCAGTGTGACAAGCTAAACCTAAAGGCAAACTTCTTCCTCCACTCACACCCAAAATGCCTGCAGATTACAATGGTCGCTGGGAGATGGTGAGCAATGAGAACTTTGAGGACGTCATGAAAGCCCTCGGTAAGTTCAGCTCGACCATCTAATGCTTTACAGTGGGAGAGTGTATCTTGTGGAACTATCACTAACAACAGGGATCAGTTATTGGTGAAAATCTAGAAGAAGGATGACGGGGGAGTGAGAAAGGAGGAGAAAAAGAGCATGAGGGGTTAACGAAAAATGGAGGGACGCTTTATTTTCTCATCAAGCTGCTGTCAGGCTGTTAACCTCCACGTGCTGAGTGTTTCTCTTATCATGCCAAATAAATATTGATTCACTCCGACATCCTCTGCATTCACTGAAAGATTAGAAGGTCTGGATCAGGTAGCCCTCTGCTGTACTTCTCTGTCTTTTTGGTTTTGTCATTGATGGTCAGGCCCGAAAACTCTTTCATTATTCATGACTCCATCTGCAATGCATAAAAAACAACTGTGCGGCACTTGGCTTACACAAAATCTGTTAAATCCTGCCTCATTTCCATTTCGTTGATGGGAAAAATGACATCCTCATGGAAATGGGTCAAAAATATAATGTAGGTGGGTAAATATAATGACAAGAAAATTAATATTGGTGGTTTGCATATTGGTGGTTGGATCTGTTTGTCTGACTGAGGCGGAAACTCTGCTTTATTCTGACTCAAGGACATTTTTGTGGATAAACAAGAGGAGCGGTAGAAGAAAGTGGTGTCTGTGGTGACGTGTCCATGGTGCCTACAAACCAAAGCAGCAAAGAAAATAAGCCTACATTGAGTGACCTGCTCCATGATACAACCTCTGACATTATGCATCTCCATTATTTGTTTACAGACATCGACTTTGCGACCAGAAAGATTGCTGCCCATCTCCATCAGACCAAAGTCATCGTCCAGGACGGAGACAAGTTTGAGACGAAGACACTGAGCACCTTCAGAAACTATGAGGTCAACTTCACAGTGGGACAGGAGTTTGAGGAATACACAAAAGGCTTGGACAGCAGGAAAGTCATGGTGGGACTTCTTTCAGATGTTTTTTTCTTTAGGGACAAAATGGGGCAAGTGCTCAGGAGGATAGTAGCCAGAAAAAATCATGATAGATAGTCATGATTGTTGTTGGTTTTTTTTTTATGTGTGTTTGCGGTGACATAACAGACTCTGGTGACCTGGGATGGAGACAAGCTGGTGTGTGTTCAGAGGGGGGAGAAGGAAAACCGTGGCTGGAAACACTGGATTGAGGGAGACATGCTACACCTGGTGAGAGAGAGAGAGAGAGCGAGAGAAGCACACAAGTGACACAGCAATATTAAACCCTGAGAAGTTTACATCCCCAGCCCTCAGTTTAATCACAGTTATTAATCTCTTTTATTGCCAGTAACAATAAAAGTTAATGAATCACTGTGTGAAGAAACAGGGCTTAAAGCCCAGCCTGATTATGCAACTGACAGAAACATGTGGACTTGTGTGTCTAAAGGTCTGCGTCTTCTCTTTCAGGAAATCACTGTGCTCGACAAAGTCTGCCACCAAGTGTTCAAGAAGGCACAATAACGTGGAAACAAAGCCCATATGCACCAAACTCTCTATTTATACTGTAGCTGTGGAGACCTGTAATAAACAACTGACATTTTCAGACACTTTTTAGTTCCATCAGACACAGATGGAACTAGATCTTGCTTTTTGACAGACTAGTGGCTTGAAGTCTTACTAGTTTACCAGTGAGCCGCAAAATCCTTAACATGTTAACAAGGACAGTGGTCTGCAACCTGCGGCTCTAGACCCACATGTAGCTCTTCAGCCTCTCTGCAGTGGCTCCCTGTAGCTAGAAAAAAACCTTTATTTCCTTTTTTTTTCCAAATTGAACAAACCTTACTTTTTAGAGGACAAGGCAGTGAATAAAGGTGTTTTAATATTGTGCCACCTCAGATATGCATCATATCTTATATCTACGTCAGATGTGATATTGATATTAAACAGCATATGTAAGGGACAATTCTATTATTTGGTCTTCTTTAGCTTAATGACGTACATATTCCTATATAAATATTGCAGTAAGGCCTCTGTGCAACCTTGGTTCCCATAAACTCTCTACAGTATGTTCTCATTGTTCTTCCTACATCTGCTGAGAGAAGGGACCAATAACACAAAGTTGTCTCTAGGTATCAGCAGATAAGCACATCTTGCCTCTAAGCTGGACAGGTATATACCTTAACTGGAGGTTTCACTGGCAGAATGAGAGAGGATGCCTAACTGTTAACATCTTGCTCCTCATGTTTGGCATTGCCTCTGTTCTCCTTCGTACTGAGCTGTCTTCAATAAAATCTTTCAACTTAACTCATCACTGACTCCAAAGACTCCATCACTGGTCATCCAACCTGAAAATCTACAAGCATGAACTACATACAGTACTACATCCCAAATATTGTTTTATTGATTGCAATTTGGGTTTTTATTTTATTAACTTTCCACAAACAATTGAAGGACTCAAATAGGTGTTTTTTCTTCTTCTTCTTCCCTTTTTATAAGAGGTTGTTAACAGTTAAAAACAGCAATGAAATGTCAAGTTTTATTTTACAAGTTCTTAAATTCCATAAATGCAACAAACTATAGTTATTTTATAGGATCTCTCTCTATATAA
This sequence comes from Brachirus orientalis, assembly GCA_016785285.1. Classification (NCBI taxonomy): domain Eukaryota; kingdom Metazoa; phylum Chordata; class Actinopteri; order Pleuronectiformes; family Soleidae; genus Brachirus; species Brachirus orientalis. The sequence continues at coordinate 180,759 of JAFBJR010000278.1, forward strand.
AACCTTATAAATTATGTTATCTCCATTTTTATAGGTGAAATACATTTTGAGGCACCAGGTTAATTTCATTTGGGTGGAGAGAAGCCCAGAATGGCTCTTTTGATTCTAAGAGATGCAGACCCCTGAACTAGGCACATCTACTGTATTTATATAAATAGTTAACTTGGAACATACAGTATGATGAGCTAGTGAACTAGAGTGAGCCAAAATCATCAGTGTCACTCATAAAGAGAAACTAATAATCACTAGTAAAGTAGATAAAACCTCTGTTGACTATGTTCATTAGTGAAGCTTAAAATGTTAACTTGATATGTCCAATGGCTTTTTAATATACCTGGTTAACTAATAACCGACAAAATGTTCACTAATAAAAGTAGATGTAGCCTTCCCTGATCTTTTAACAAGTTAAAAGTTAACTAGTAGTGCTGACAATATTTTCTGGTTGAACTAGAAGCCACATTGTTCACTAGTTATACGAGTTGCATTAAATGTAAATGACAGTCAGGACAGGGCATAAATCAAACCTTCCTATTGGCTCTGCAGGTTAACCACATTCCAGTTGAGAAGTTGGGAAAAAAAGTTAATAATCTCAGGCAGCTATTTTTTAGCAATACCAGGTGTTGTACGTGATATTTTGCACAAACAAACAGATTGAAGATTAAACAGTACTATGCGTACGAGTGATTCACTGTGAACCAAATATGACAGCAGTGCTATTACTGGCAAACGTAGTGATGATGGTGGCCCATGTTGGGTTGGTGAATTTGATCCTGGTTTCCAGGTTCGAGCTCCGACTACCGATGGAACGCACCAATACAGAAACATGAAAATGTGTTTGTGTTGACAGTGGGCAAGACAAAACACTTTTCTACTTTTTTTACAACTTAACAGTGACACACAAAGCTGTGGTCAGTCACCACTTTACAGAGTGAGTCAAACAGAAAAGCAGCTCCTTTGCTTCACTGCTTTATCTCCCCTTTTCAACACTGTCACATGAATGGCTTATTCACAGAAATACCAGGAGAGGAAATACCCATTCTGTAATTCAAAATAAAAGCCTATTACAAAGGCATACAGATGCCACACACATAGTTATATATAACTTTCAATCATTTTATTAATGAGATGTGTGGGTTAAACTGTTGAGCTTTGCTAATTAACATTATTTGATTCAGTTCTTCATGTTTAGATTAAGGCAAACTATTATTTTGATGTGAGTCATATGTGATATGGTTCTTCATCTGCTACTACTAATTCTTCCTCTCATGATTTCCAACATGCTGTACACTGAGAGGTGTAATGCTGCCCTCTACAGTTCAAAGATCTTAATCAAAGTTGCTCATCAGTTTGAGGGGCACACAAGCTACACCATGTGACATAACGAAATGTTTTATGTTCAACAAGTTTTCACATCTTGATAAGTTTCGGTCCTTTCTTATAAAATAATATTGTATTTTTTTTTTCTGATGTGGCAGCAGTATGCTACTATATTACTATTCTAAGTTTAGGTTTGAATACCGACCTGTCCTTGTCCTATCTGCTTTATTTGA
>JAFBJR010000278.1:182428-194523 GCA_016785285.1 Brachirus orientalis
TACACACAATGTGCTATCTATTTTAATTTTACATATGAAAACAGGCACTGTTTTGTTTCTTAAACATATTTTTTCCCAAGTATATTGTGACGACCCCTCCCTTTTCAGAAGAAGTGCTGAGTTGTCGGCTCTTATTTCTGGTTGTCCATCTTTTTTGGTGATACACCGAGTCAAACTCATGTTATAGAGCATGACATAGATGTGGGTGATGCGCAGGCCCATTCACCTGCATTTTTATCATGTTTCTGATGATAAGCGTAAAGTAATGGGCACAGAAATTAAGTACAGTTTGTGTGACTGATGGAGTCACCTGTGGATCAGCAATTCCTGTGTGACACAGAGTGACACAAACTTCTGTTTCCTATTGGAGGAACCTGTCTAATGGCAAGATAATTAGATAAGATAATTAGACAGGATAATTACTGCCAATCTACATTTGTAAGTATAAATTAATCTGCATTTTTTTTTTACAAATACATTTTTTTTTTTAAAAATTTTTAGATATGTTTGCGTCCATGTTTTCTCCCCTGACTTCTCTACTGGAACGTGGTGAAGTCGGGGGTCACTTCCAGTTCTGGCTTCCAAGTTCCGATGCCAATGGAGCGCACCACAAGCGGCCAGTGATGCCTTATACAGAGAAACTTTAAGACACTTGAACTATCCCTTTAATGTCCTCTTTAATATGGCATAACACTAAAGCAGTACATTAAAAGGTATCATTTTGGGTCGTTTTTTAACAGGGCATAAGTCATGTTTTTATTTGTTAATTTATTTGTTTATTTTGTTTGCAGTGCCGTACCAGAAGACCGGTAAAACACGTTCGACCACTCTGCAGCTTCAACAGGAAACGCTACAGGATGCTCACGATCCACGTCGCCAGAATTGTCAGCTGCGTCAAGCTGGACAGTGACAAGAAGATTTAAATCGGATCACGCTGATTATACCCTTCAAAATAAGTGTCCGATTTAAAAAAAAAAAAATTAAAAAACACTTAGATATACATATAGTACAGCAACTCACGTTTTATATATTGAATCCATCCATCACATTCTTCTTCTAAAAAAGAGTTGCCCGATATTCCTTTTTGTTAAACAGAAGGAGCATTTTGTTGTAAAACAAAATAAACATAACTGAAGAATTGCACCCACAAATATCAGTATCAACAACAAGGAAATTGAATAAAATGATTCATGACTTAACAGGAAAAAGTAAGAATAAAAGAAGAGGAAAACAATAAATAATGACCATAGATTGAAAAATAAACAAAGAGTGTATATAGTATGTGGTAAAAATGAACCATGTAAAGCCAGTTAAAAGTCCTCTTCAAAAGAAAAAAAAACTGAAATGGTTCAGATGAATGTATGAATAAATAAAAAGCAAGTGATAACGTTAAACATTTTTTAAATGACTGGAACAGAATTCCAAGTCAGGAAATGAAACAAGGTGAAGGGCTCTGAGATTTATTGTGAAAATCCAAACCGGAAAATGTATTGTTTCCACTCTCGTTTGCTTGCTTGTTCACAGTCACCAAAGTTCCTTCAGCCTAGGTTGTGCGGAGGAGCCCGACACGGCCAAAATACACAGCAGAGAGGCCGGTCACTTCACTGGACTCCACTCACACAGACAGCATGGTAGGCGGGACTACTTCAATTTATGTTTATATTTTTGAAGAAAATAAAAATAAAATATATATATTCACTCATGTAGTAAACTAAAAAGTGGGTCCATGTGCAACAACAGGATTTTTTTAAAACAGAGTTGCCTTTGAGAAAGTGGTGTACGTTTAACATGAAGTCATCATTTGAGAAGTGGATAAATGAAATGACACTGCATAATACGACTTGAGTGGAAGTCACAGTCTGTGTGGAGCAAACAGGCATATCACACGTGGAATGGGAAGAATTAACAGACACACCCTCTTGATAAATGTCCCCTGAATATTAATGAACACATTTGAATCCTACAAAATATCTTCATCTGCAAATCATAATTGATCTATGAATTGTATTTAGGTTTTAGAGTCATTCTACAGATACATGTTTACCTTTTCTAACAGATCATACATGTATAAGAAGGGAGGTGAACATGGCATGGTGCTTTTAGACCTTTCAGAAAGCATTTGACATTATGTACCATTAGATTCTGCTCACTAACCTTAAAGCTTTAGATTTCAACAGCTTCACCTGTGAGTCAATAAGGTCATATTTGACAGAAAGGTTTCAACGAGTTGATATTAATGGAATTCTTTTGGAGGCCAGTGGAGTGCCACAGGGAAGTGTATTGGGTCTTTTCCTGTTATGTGACACGAAATCTGTCTGTAAGAGTAATCTTTTTCTTTATGTGGACGACTCAGCTTTACTGTTCTCTCACAAGGACAAAAATATAATTGAAAGTGAGTTAAGTGAAGAGTTGAGTAATATTAGTTACTGGCTAACTGAGAGTTAATTGCTGTTACATCTTTGGCAAGACAGAATCTGTATTGTTTGGCTCAAAGTCTGGCCAAGCAGATCAATTCAAGTAGGTGACACTCAGACTGGGGCACAAACATGTATGAAGTATCTGGCCTGGGAGCTGGACAGGTCTTCTCTGAGTGGGGAAAGTGCTATCACCATGGTGAACCAGAAAATAAAATGAAAAAAAAAAAATCCTGACATGCAAGGCTCAATTTATGGATCAAGACTATCTAAAAATGTTATCCTCTTTGTAAAGACAGCCCCATTTTGATTATGTCAGTCAGCACTATATGGTACAGCAGCGCACCAATCTATTTAAAAACTAAACTCAGCTCAAAATAAACTAGTTAGAGTGGTTCTGAACTTAAGTCCCAAACTATGATGGCCCACCACAACCCCCGCTCCCCCCCACTTCTTTATTAACATTTAGTAGCCTCCACGACTAAATTATTATGCATAGGCTTAGCTAATATATATTCATAGTAATGAATCCGAACTAAAATAAAGCCACACAATATTTTAATTTTAGTAATTTCAATAACCCCCTTGGCCCCTTCTTAAAAAATGGTTTGGTCCACTGACACAGCGGGTTCGAATTGAGCGCGAGCGAACTGATGTAACGCCTCAACTGCCTCGTGCTCGTATTCGCTGTCTCTAATCTTTGTCACTGTCTTCTTGTCCATGTGTTTGTAGATTGTTTTGTCTGTTTGCTTGATTATAACTTTCCTTTTCGTTCCTGAGTCACCCTGGCTTTCGTCATTTTGTCTCTGTGATTTTATACATTGTAGTGTATATCTATTCAACTAAAGCTGCATTTAAAAAAGTATGCACGTCTCTCCGTAGTAGTGCTGTGTACAGGATACACCACATACTGTGTACAGGATACAGTATGTGGTGCTGTAGCACTGTTGGCATATGAACTACAGCGTAGTGTCATTTTGGAGGGTTTCATGTGGTTAAAGGCATTTTCTGAAACAATGCCGCATTTATGGATAACTTCTTCAAAAAAGAAAAAAGGGTTGTTTACGTATCATTCCTCTCCATATAGAGAGGGCCTAAAACTGTTGCCCCTGGTTTAGGTTCTTCTTGTTTTTTTGTTTTTTTTTTAGTTTTTTTTTTCTTCTGCTCTCACTCTCCACCTCAGCCTCAGCGGATGGTCATCAAGCGGAAGCTGACGTCTCGATCAGACCGGGTGAAGAGTGTGGAATTGCACCCCACTGAGCCGTGGATGATGATCAGCCTTTATAGCGGCAGCGTGGCGGTCTGGAACCATGAGAAACGGGTCAGAGACACACATTGAAGTGCTTCATTAGTCACTCGCACTACTATACACAGTGCTATATATTGATAGGCTTTGTGTTTTTTACAGTGTTTTTTTGTTTTTTTACTTCTGTGTATAGATGATAGTGAAAACCTTCGAGGTGTGTGGACTGCCTGTCAGAGTGGCCCGGTTTGTAACCAGGAAAAACTGGATAGTTGCCGGAGCAGTAAGTACTTGATTTCCATTGGAATATAGTGGAAGTTTTTTTTCTCAGTCATAGTGCATCTTGATTAGGGCTGGGCAATATATATATATATCTGTATATTGTGACATAATGTCTCATGTAAGATATAGTCTTAGATTTTGAATATGTTTAATATGTAAACTTATTTAAAGTTAGACTTAAAACCTTCCTTTTTTTATAAACTTATAGTCAGAGCTGGCTCCGGGAAACCTGAAGCATCTCTTAGTTATGCTACTACAGACCTAGAATTCCTGTGGTGCACTCACACTCTTTCACATTCACTCTCTCACCCTCAGGGTATGAATATGACATTTTTACATGTTATTAACCTAATTTTTTCTCTCCCAAGTCTGTGCCTTTCCTTCCTGTCCTCCCTCTCACTGTCCTCATCTTGCAGGCTGTTTTGATTCGGTGCTATAAATACCATAAAATTGAAGTTAATTGAATGTCGTCATGTCATAAAGGTATCTGTGATGACTTTTCCTAGTTTTAGAGGCTATTACATTGATAGTCAATTTATTATATTGAATAAAGTGAATTAAAAATCCACATTGTATTAAAAAAAAAGACACACCTTTATTTTTAAGCCTAAATATTTGTTATAGCAGAATTTGACCCTATCTATAGTCAAGCACAATTGTTTCTAACACATGCAAATATCCTTCATTTAACATAAAAAAGCCAAAGAAATAAACCAGATATTATCTGAAATTAAAGGTTAAAATGAGCTTTTTGGATCATGTAATGCAGATCATAAACTGTAGATACTAAATTTTTTGTGTGTATTGTCACTCTCCTAGGAGAAGCACAAACATCTCAAAAGAAAACTTATCATGAGTCCAGAGTCCAACCTGTGCGCTGCTTTATATCACCATACATCACGTATATTAAGATATACAGTATAGCCTAAAAATATCCAGATATTGTTTATCAGCCTTGCCCAGCCTTAAAGAAATCTTGATTTCCCAAGTGCTTAGTGTTCATCTGGTATTAAAGTGGTGCTACACTGTGTGTTTTCAGTCTACTGGGTAAGTGATCATGCTCTTCTTCTAGTGTGTTTTTTGACACATACTATATGTTTATCAATCTCTATGTCCCTCCACAGGATGATAATCAGATTCGAGTATTCAATTATAACACTTTTGCCAGAGTTCACATGTTTGAGGCTCACACTGATTACATCCGCACCATCGCCGTCCACCCTACACAGCCGTACATCCTCTCCGGCAGTGGTAGGAAACATCTACATATACAGTATGAACCTAAACACACATGCCATATACAGAAGATCTAAAACGTAGCATTTGACTTTGTACATGAAGTGAAACGTTAATTGTTATTTTGTGTGTTTTCAGATGACATGTTGATCAAGTTGTGGGACTGGGACAGGAAGTGGGCATGTTGTCAGGTGTTTGAAGGACACAACCACTATATTATGCAGGTCATTTTCAACCCCAAAGACAGCAACCAGTTTGCAAGTGCGTCTCTGGACAGAACTGTCAAGGTAGACACATACATTACATACACACACACTAACGGTGTCTGGTTTCCATGACTTCAGAGGACATATCGTTGACCTGCATTCATTTCCTGGAGACTTAACTGTAAACCATAAGTGCTACTTGCCTTAAGTGAAGTTTAATGCAGTTTAATGCAGATTATAATTGCAAACTCGATTTCTAATGAACATTGTGTAAAACACGAATATAAACAGAATACAATGATTTGCAAATCATTTTGATTACATTCAGTAGAATACAAAGGTAAAATATTTAATGGGATTTTTACAGCACGTTCCAAAACATATTGGACAGGGTCATGTTTTCCACTGTGTTACATCACTTTTACTTTTAACAACACTCCATTAGTGTTTGGGAACTGAGGATACTAATTGTTGAAGCTTTGTAGGTAGAATTCTTTCCCTACAATTTCAACAGTCTGGGGTTTCCGTTGTCTTATTTTTGAGCTGATAACAATCTGGTTGGTCCTTTTCCTCTTTAGCCCGAAGGATATGACATCCATGATCTCCAAAAAAAAATTTATATTAAATATCAGACCACAGCACACTTTTCCACTTTGCGTCACTCCATCTCAGGTGACCTCGGGCACAGAGATGTTTCTGGGTGTTGTTGTTGATGTAGTTTTAACTTGCTCTTGTAGATATAGGGACAATCTGTGTTAACTGGTTTTCTGATAAGTTCCCGAGCCCACGTGGTAATATCCTTCACAGAATGATGTTGATCACAGGTATTCAATGTTAGTTTTTGGCCTTGCTGCTTACTTGCAGAGAGCTCTCTGACTCTTTCGGACTGACTCTGACTCTTTCGGACTCTATAGACAATGGGATCCCTAAATTCTTTGGAATTGTACATTGAGAAACATTGTTTCTAAACTGTTGGACTATTTGCTCACATACTTATTCACAAAGTAGTGAACCTCACCCCTCCCCTGCTTATGAATGACTGAGCCTTTCAGGAATGCTCGTCTTATACCCAATCATGACTCTCACCTGTTTCCACTTCACCAGTTCACCCGTGGAATGTTCCAAACAGGTGTTCTGAGTATTCCTTTTGTTGCCCCTCTCCCAACCTTTTTTGAATGTGTTGCAGCAACAAATCTATGAATATTTTCCAAAAAAACAATAAAATGTATCCGTTTGAACTGGAAACAGAGGCGAACTGGTATAAGCAGGGAGTCCAAAATACTGAATAAATGTTCAAAAAAGAGAGAAGTGGCTGGATACAAGAGTGAGTGAGTGAACAGAGTCTCCAATCTGGCAGAGAGTATTGTAGACTAAGCTTGATGGATGGCTGCTGGTGACCTGATACATAAAATATGTCTTCATCTTAAAATGTAAAAATGTATGTTGTGGGGAAGACAAATCCCCAAAGTGAGACTGTAAACAGATTTAGGTCCCCACAACGTGAGTAATACCTGGAACACACACATACACACAGGTTTACGCTGATGTTTTTTTTTTTTTGTTTTTTTCGGAAACTGCACTGACTCTTTCTAACCCTACCTTAACCTAACCACAATTCAAATCGTAGCGCTAAACTTTACCACTAGGTTCTGCCTTATTGGGACCAGATTGTGGTCTCCATGTGGACTACTGGTCCTTAATCAAGGTACTGTATACTGTTCTTTTGTCTTGTATATACTGTAGCACCCTTTCCCAGAGGGGTGCCTCAGTATTCCATACATTTCCATAGACTGCTGTATAATGTGGATGCTAAGTTAATTACACACAAACAAAGGAGAATTGAACAGAAGACAACGCATTCAGTTTTAATGAATGAAGAAGGATTATGGGAAATAGGATTTTTCGTCTTGACTACTACCACTCTTACCTTCTTCATTTACAAAACACTATTACGCCGATGTGCCTCTGTCAGATCCCCTCAAATCACTCTGAAACTCATGAATCGGTCATGGATCAGTCCTTGGTTTCCATTTATTATTTCACGTATGTCCACACTACTTGCTGCAGGTGTGGCAGTTGGGCTCCAGTGCTCCTAACTTCACTCTGGAGGGCCATGGGAAGGGAGTGAACTGTGTTGATTACTACAGTGGGGGAGACAAGCCCTACCTCATATCTGGTGCAGATGATTGCCTTGTTAAGATCTGGGATTATCAGGTACACACACACACACACACATGTGTATACACTTCTGTGCAGCTATTATTCTAAAGACACTGCACTGAGGTCCATTCATTTAGACACCCTCACCAAAGCCTTATTCATCACCCTAACTATAACTAGTTAATACCTAACTCTAACCTTAACCCCACCACAATTTAAATCTTAGGCCTAAACTTAATTAGTTTCTGCCTCAGAAAGGTTCTGCCTCAGTGGGACCAGGAACCTTATATCTTGACAGGACTTTGCCATAACATACCCATTTATTTATTTGTGTATTTATTTAAATTGTTCTATGTGTTCATCAAATAATTTCATTCATTTGTTATTTCCTTATCAATTATTATTGTTGTTTGTATGTATTGTGATTTGTCCTTCACACTAGTGTATAATGTAACAGTGTCTTTGCTACTGAGCATTTTGTGAAGGCACAGTTCAGGTCATTGCACTGTTCTGTTAGTGATTATTCTAAAAATGTCAATAAGATATATTCATAAAAGAATATGGGCATTGGAAATTCCTCACAGCACTGATTTGTTCACCACCAATTAATTTGCTAACCTTGCTAAGTTCTGAGAGATCAGAGATCTGTAAAATGAGATCCAGCTTATAAAATTTAGCTGAAATTATTTTAATTTGGTAACTGAAGGTAAAATAATTGTACTTATTTTTTATATGTATCCAATCAAGAAATAGTTGCTGCACATGCAATGTTGTAGATTTGCTGTAGGAATGTGGGAATGAATGGGTGAATAGGAGAACCGTTGTAAAGCAGTTGTGAGTGGTCGTCAAGGCTAGAAAGGCTCTATATAAAAACAGAGGACAACTTCGCCAATATGTTGTAACATGTATGCAGTATGATGTATGTATTTTACACAATGCCCCCTTATAGAGGCTAATGAAATGAACTGTGTCTAGCAAAAGTACTGATAATGAAAATATAAAATGTCATATCTGTTTAATGCTTTTCTAGGCTTGATGACCACTCAAAGATATAGTGTTGCCATTTACCCATTCACTCACACGTTCACACAGTACAAGTGCAGTGCATTTGCTATCACTTCATACCCATTCACAAGCTGCCGGCACAGCCTGCGTCAGGAGCAATGTGGACACATCGGTACGTGGAACCCTCAACCTTCCAGTTGAAGGACGACTCACTCTAACCACTGAGCCACAGTAGGAAATAGCTTTTTAGCTGACCCATGTTTTAAGCTGTTTATTTTTTTCTTCATTGGAGAAGAATATTTCTTACACGTTGTAAACTCTAAAATGACCAGACACTTGAGTTTGTGATATCGTCAGCAGGCACTAAAAGTGGTATCATGCCATCTCTATCGTCTCTAATAGTGTATGCACGTGTTTGTTTATCTCTCACCCTCTCTCTGTGTGTCTTCACCCACTAGAACAAAACTTGTGTTCAGACACTGGAGGGTCACACCCAGAATGTGACATGCGTCAGCTTCCACCCTGAGCTGCCATTCATCCTGACTGGAGCTGAGGACGGTCAGTTGTGAAAACTACACACGGATACACACAGTCTTACACTCATTTTCTGGAGACCAACTCTAACCTTAACCATAACTTTTACTGGTTTAACCCTAACCATAAACCATGTCTTTGCTTAAAAAGTAAGAATTTACATTACGGGGACTTGATTTTTGTCCCCATAAGGAAGACAAGTCCTCATAATATGACTGTGTAAACATGAGTAATACTCGTGTTGACTGTGTGAACACAGTCACACAGTAATGATAAAGTAAAACGTACAATAAGTACGACAACTTCATTTACCCAGAGCTCTGTGTTTTGTCAGGCACTGTCCGAGTGTGGCACTCCAACACGTACAGACTGGAAAACACACTCATCTACGGCATGGAGAGGGTGTGGTGTGTGTGTGGCCAACCTGGCTCCAACAATGTGGCATTGGGCTATGACGAAGGCAGCATCTTAATCAAGGTACTGTATACTGTTCTTTTGTCTTGTATATACTGTAGCACCCTTTCCCAGAGGGGTGTCTCAGTATTCCATACATTTCCATAGTCTGCTGTATAATGTGGATGCTAAGCAGTAAAGAACAGGCATCCCCCGCTCAAACAGATAATTGACAAATAAAGGTCATGGACATGAACACACATACCATACATACCGGTACATTATAGTGATAGTTCAGGTTTAGTGAGGTGTGGTTGTGACACAGATGCTTTCTCTCAATGAAAACATGGCTGCCACCAGGACCATTTCAGACTTACCTGATAAAAATGTACACCTGCTTGAGTCTACAATATCGTAAGAGTATGTTTGCAGCTGATTCTCTCTATGGACATGTTTCCATTTGGAGAAGGTCTGTCTAACAGTGAGATAAAAACATATTCTTAAGATAGACAAATGCCATTAGCCATTGTTTACTGGCAGAAATTGAAATACTACCCTTTAGTATGTTTGGTGTAAAATCTCTTTAAAATAGGAATGGTGTGGTTTTCATAGACTTAGAATAAGCCTTTAGTACGTACTTTGGCAAGGGCATTGCTTTATGCCTGATGCATAACCAAAAAAGAAGAAGGAAATGGCAGACAGAGAATGGAAGAGTGGAAAGAGTTGTGACAAAGTGTTTATATCCTTTTTGGTACACAAAGGCCACCGTAGTTCCCTAAAGAACCTGGGAAAGGGAGGGATGAGCATAGAAGTCTTGTGTCCATGCTGGCAATCATGTTTTCAGTGTGTGTCAAGCTGTTTCCCCGCACAGGGATTGTCCCCTGTGTGTCATTACCTCATACAACCAGACTTTAACAGGGACAATCTTCATAGACTTTCAGTTCTAGATCCAAGCTGTGGGCTCCTGGGGTCCAAAATGAAGTTGACTGGGAACCAGTGGAATAATAATTAATATCATTAATCTTAGTTAACAGAAAATAAACTGTAATCTCTAACACTGCACAAATCCCTTGAGAAAACAGCCAAATAAAATAGAAAAAACAAACAAAGGTTTTAAACGGTGATTAATCTTGCACCTCATCCTCTGGTTCCCTCTTCTGTCGTCTGTCTCAGCTGGGTCGGGACGAGCCGGCCATGTCCATGGATTCCAGTGGAAAGATTATGTGGGCACGGCATTCTGAAATACAGCTGGCTAATCTCAAAACCATGGGAGATTTTGAAATCAGGGATGGAGAGAGGCTGCCACTGGGTGTTAAAGACATGGGCAGCTGTGAGATTTACCCACAGACTCTCCAGCACAGCCCAAATGGCAGGTGAGAATGGCAACTTTTTAAATTTGTTCAGCTACATATTACCTCAGTCTATGGGGGGAAACACAGAATTTGAAGTAATGGTGTGTTCCATCTGTAGTTGGAATTTCTGAGGTCAGGGAGTGTTCCTAATTTGGATTTCCTACTTGGAAACACGGCACAACCTTACCAACCCAGATATGGGATTCCAAGATGGCTGCCTTTATACAACCAGTTGCACATCTGCCGTATTTGTTTCACAGTCAATCAGCCATACACACGTCTGTTCATTTTTTAGCCATATACATAAAGTACCTTTATGTTGCTATGCTGTTTCAATTCCAACTTCCCACTTTCCAAAATGGAATGCAGCTAAGATTTTTGATTAATGGCATAAACAAATTCCTTCCTGATCACTTCTAGGCCAGGAATTACTACAAAGTGAACCTGAACTGTACCAGTTGTTATGTCTCTAGGTAGAGGCTGTCATGGCTGCCTTGTGCCACATGCTCTGGCCATTTTTGAGGTTTCAAACTCTAGTTTTGTCACCTTACTCTGTTGTGTACATGTGTCTTTGCGTATTTGCAGGTTTGTCATGGTGTGTGGAGATGGAGAGTACATCATCTACACTGCCATGGCTCTGAGGAACAAGAGCTTCGGTTCAGCTCAGGAGTTTGTCTGGGCTTATGACTCCTCACAGTAAGTCAGAGACACTTTCGAAAGGAGTAGTTTGACATTCTGGGATGCAAAGCTTTTGAGTGAGCTGAGAGCCAGAGCTGTCCTGGGGCCCCTCCTGTGTAAGTCTCTAAAAAAACTCATATAATGTGATGGTCCCAGAATTTTATGACAATATTACTGTCACATCAGTCCAGGGAAAACCAGAATAGAATAAAATATTTTCCAATTCAAACGTGATTTCATATGTTTAAGGGCTTTTGAGCTACATGGTGTAGCTCTGCATACACGTCTCAAGTGCCTAATCATTTTGATAGATAGGCAAATTAATTGATTGTCATAAGGAATTATAAAAAAAAAATTGTTGTAACTGCCTTTGTTACCCCTTTAATTCAGTTCAATTTTATTTGTATAGTGCCAACTCACAACATACATTATCTCAAGGAACTGTACATAGTAAAAAAACTATGTACAATATTAATATTAATATTAAAACTTTACAATATTACAGAGAGAAAAGAAACCCAACAGTTCACACAATGAGCAAACACTAGGGGGCAGTGGAGAGAAAAAACTCCCTTTTAACAGGAAGAAATCT